>OY754968.1:8043658-8280864 GCA_963576475.1 Molanna angustata | reverse complement strand
CCTGTAGGTGCCTTGAGTTCTTGTTCTTTTATAATATTCCAACTTCGTCTCTATTGAGATGATAAAAAGTTTCTCAAAAAAATATCATTTGACTCACGACAGGGAAAAAAATGCAACGATTACGTAAATGCATTTAAAAAATATTCAACTTCTGGGTACATAAATTTCTTTCTTCATTTCTTATCAAATAATATTTGTTTATAATCGTTTGCTTATTTTTTGTTTATTTTTTATTGTACCTACCTATTTACTTAAATTTGTATGTATTTTACTACGTAGTTCACAAATCTTTTGATTAATTTTATAATTATGTTAAACCCCAATAAGGGCGTAAAAAAAAATCATTTAACTACTAGTATCGGTCACATTGGTGACCACCTTCAGAGTGTGACAATGAATTATTACAGTACAACAAATTGTAATTTTTAACCAAAAACATTCTTTACCAATTTTAAAATATTGTGAAATTTCTTGAAGCACATAAATATTATCAACATCAAACCCGTACTAACAGCATGTTTTTTAAAACGTTTATCTGTATGACGCAGCATTTTTACAATATAGTCATCATCCGACGACCCTACATATTTATTATCATGAATCTAGTTGTGATGGGGATGAAAATAGACATTTTAATGCATCGACGTACGATTTTCTTTAAGGGGTGGCAATATATATTATAAGTATATATTTGTGGTATGCGGCAACAATGAAAGAATGAAATATTAATTTAATTTCGTTCACCGCACGAAGAATATAATATTGGCGCTAGGGTCTTTCGGCTATTGAAGTTTTCGACCCCCTCACCCTTGCCTTACCTTGTTAAATTGTATTGACATAATAATGAAATAATAAATGTACACACTCACACACTCTTCCAATATTTTTAACATCGAACTGCGTAATAAGATTTAGGATATTTATTCAACATATTCCGCAACTATTTTATAGTAGAACACATCCGAAAACATTTTTCATATAAATTTATTTATGAAAAAACAAATTTTACATTTTTTGTGATGTTAAATGTTGTTTTACTTACAAATTAATGGAAGTAGTACTTGCATGTAACACATGAGATTCAACTGTCGTTGGCGATTGTATGTTAAGTTGAAGAATTCATAACAGAACACTTGCCGACCGCCGTGGCACAGTTGTAAGCCGTTATTTCAATTCATTTTTCACGCAAATATTGCTTCTCTGAGCTGGAAACACTGGTTAGTTGGAAGAAATTACCATAAGGCAATATACTCGCCACTTGCGCAGGGTGCAAGGAAGTGTTCATTATTATTATTATAATTATAAACTCTGAAATCCAAATTATTCATAATTTTAAGATATTTTGATTTCTATACAAAACATGTCAAGTTATGATAGTGTATTTTTTTTCTACCCGAATATGTTAAATGCTCGATGTATATATGTTTGTATGTAGATTAAGTATTAAACTATTGAGTTCCCATAGATATTTTGTGTGTATACTGCCATACAAATTGTATGAAACGATGTTGTCAATTTTACAAAATTTTATAAAAAAGTTTTAAATGTAGTACTAAAATATGGGTGGATGGCAGAGCGGTTAGCGCGCTGGGTTAGTAATCCAGTGGTCGTGAGTTCGAATCCTGCCTCGACCGATCTCGTTCACCTATAGGACAAGCATTTATGCTTAGTTTAGGGAACGTAGGAAGATGTATATGTACTTGTTTAACAAGGACATATTCATTTTTTAAAAAAAAAAATGCATGTGCTTTTAATAGAAAATAAATGATCCTGTTTGGGTACTTTGGCTTAATTATATATTTATAAACATTTTGAAAATATAGGCATAAATGACATGAAAACAATTGACCTGCCCACAAAAAATTCTCTTAAACAAATCGACAGTGGGAATACATATATTTTATTAATACATCTACCTACAATGAAGGAGTTGAAAAATAAAAATAAATTAAATAAACTCCTTTCTTCCATAATATTTTTTTTTTATTTTTTTTTAATCATTTAATTGATGTATCATGTTGGTAAGTAGGTATAAAAACAAGCGTTTAAGTGAATTTAAATTCTTTCGTAAGAAATCAATTAAATTATAGGTAGGTTCTTAGTTTTACCGGGAAACAAATCCAGGACACCCAGGCAGAAATATTACGATTAACTATCACATAGCGTCTTTTTATAGTTGATAAAAAAACATTATTTTTTCATTGGTTTGTACATAATATTTTTTTATTACATTTACCAAAAATTACATTTTATATAGGTAAGCGACATAACAAATAAATTGGGTTGATTTGGACCACCTCACTAGGCCTGTTCCGATATATTGATATTAAATTAATTGCTTTTGTTGTCAAGGCTATTGACAATTCGCAGTTTTTTTTTTTTCAAATCGTAATTTCGAATATGTTGTATATCTTATATCAACCCCATGCAAACCTTATAAGTCCTAAACACCGTCCAGGAATTTAATCACATCCGTTTTTTATTGCAATATTTCACTACGTTAATAGGAGGGCGCCTTCTTGAAACATTTTTAAAATAAGGGTAGCAAATCTTTGTTTGCATTTCCTTATATCCCATGCGGGGTGAGGCAGATGCACCGACACCCACAATAGTATGTAGGTACCTTTGTACCTACATACTAACATGGAGTATAACAAGAGCAAGAGGTGATGTGAGATGGTATGTTGGAAGATGGGTACCTACATACATAGAACTTTTACACACACATTGGAACAAGTCTAAAGAGGCACTTAGAGAAAACCATTAGAAACATTTCTGCATTCTCTGACAGTTGTCAAGAACCTTGGGATTTTCGCAGCGTTTGTATATACTGACTTTATTGTTCATTCCTAATTTCCAAAACATTACTGAAAAAAAATAAAAATCATTTTTTTATGTCTCAATACCTACACGTGAAAATAAAAATTAAAAAAAACTGATAAATAAAAAAATATAAAAACGATAAATTAAAAAAAAAACATGGGACACCAAATGACATGGCGTAATGAAATGAATCACTGTAATACTTTTTAAATAAAATCGGTTTAAATTTTATAATAAATTTATTGTTTATTGGTGATTGGGATTTTCTTTTGGATATTTTACTACATCATTAAAAATATTAATATTTTTGCTGGTCAAAATATTAACGTCATAACATCTTAATTAATTAAAATAAATATACATATAACTATGTAAAATGATGACATAACAACTTATATTGTACCTACATCTGATAGTATTATACTTGTAAAAAAAAGGATTTTTAAATAAATAAATTAGGTAATCATAACACTCTTACACATGCATACGTAACCTAACCCTCGCAAACAAACTAACACCTAAACAGTTAACATTGAAATCTATTAATAATAATAATAATCATAAACACTTCCTTGCACCCTGCGCAAGTGGCGAGTTTATTGCCAAATTGCAATTTCAAGTTTATGTAATAAAAATGTATTACTTAATTTTTGTAAGTATTACCTTAGAACAGGTTCTCGCCTAGTGAGGTAATAAATTTCTTTGAAAGTTGCGATTATGTAGGTATATTGTATAAAATTGTTTGAATACGAAAATAAATTAATATGAAAAAGTAAGTAGTGAATTCGTCAATTCTCGGAATAACAAATTTATTTTTTTATATTATTAATATCTCATGTCAATTATTTTTTTTAAATCTCTTCAATGCTTACAAAAAAGAAAATTTTCACTTTAGAATCAAGTAGCGAAAAAGATTCTTCTAGAAACATTACTTCTTAGTGTAAAAAATACAAGAGTGTCAATAAAAAATATCTTTACAATCGGATTAGGGGTAAAAATGTTGTTTACACCCTCGGAGTAATACGAAGGCGTGTTTAATGCAACCCCAAAAAGCGTAAGCTACCCCCAATTGCGTCAATTGTCAATTCGTTCTCTGCCCTCACTTTCACCCGCATCCCATACCGACCCCTTACCCTCCCAACCCCCTCTTCCTCGTTCCCTTTCATCCCCCAGACGCGTCATAAAACTTTTGCAATAGGGGAAATCTACAGATGCACTTAGGGAATCTATCGAATAAAATTATGCCTAGACACAGGGGTGGTTTTCAAACTTTACATATAAGAAAAAAAATCGTAAAAAACAGGTACTTGCAAACATACATGTACTAACCTACTCCAAAAATATAAAATCTTATTGAGAAATTTTAAAAATACGAAAAATAACGTATATTGTCAAAAAACAGGAGCGGACTAAATATATTTTTTAGTTATTTGACTTACAGCCAGTTTCATAAAAAGCAGCAAAAGGACCCTTTAGTTAAAGGTTCTTTAAAAATTTAAAGTCGCCTTTAAGTCGTTGCGTTTCATAAATAATAATGCCGCGTACTTTAGTAAAAGGCAGAAATGTCACCAAAATACCTGAAAGTTGGCAATATTGCTATCAAAATCTATGGAAACATAGCTCATAGCATAGGTAAATCTTTTTGTTTACTACCATATAATATGTGATTTCTATCATTGAATTAATCCTTGGTGTATAGGACATGTTTATGGAATCAAAACCTATCAAAAAATTCTCCTTAATTCTACTTTTCCATGTGGTCGATTATTTTCCTATATACTTTTCACCGCCGTATTATAGTACGCATCTTCTAACTATCTCATTTTGAAAACATCATTTTGTTATATTATTTATAAAAAAATGTTTAAATAATAACAAAACTATTAAATATTAGTAAGTAATATGCACATGATCGTCAACATTCAATTGACAATATTGACATCAACAAGAACATTAACATTATGTCATATTGCAGCACACTCTAGTGACAAAAAAAAATGAACTGCTCTTAAAGAAGACTTTAGTGACTTAAGTACGAAAGCACTGGACTTTAAATTAAAGTTAACTTCAAGTGACATTTTGTTGTTATGAAACGCAATTTATTTTAAAGTCGACATTAAGTCTCCTTTAATTTTTATGAAACTGGCCATTATACTTATAACAATAATTTTTATTCTAACGCTGTTTCTAAATTATTTTTTTTTTCTATATTCAATATATTATTCAAAAACTATTTAATCAATCCCAATTTTATTCTACATCTATACTGTTTTTTTTTTCTTTTATTTCTTTCTTCTGATAGTTTGGCTTCTTGTTCCTTAGTCTCATTCCGGAGAAATTAATGAAGAATATGTTGTTGTGTTTATCTCCATACAAAAAATTATATGGCAACATCAATATGTCACGTGATACTTACAGCATTTGATTTAGATAAGAAATATGTGCCGATTGGGCATGAAACATAAAAAATGATTTTCTACGTCGAGATGACACTCGACGTAGAGGCAGATGGCCGACGTGCATGTTTACATGACGCTAGTCTTAAAAACATAATACCATCAATGAAAATGTTTTTTTTTTTCAACATACTTTACTGAATACGGTCCTGTAGATAATCCAAGGGAACAATGCTGTCGTTACTGGTCATAAAAACTCGAGCTGTAAACTTCTTTATAACTCTTTGTTCTTGTATTTTTCTTATGGAGTCGATTATTGTTTTCAATTTATAATAGAGGCAAAATACTTTTCGTCTTTATAATACACGGCCGAGACGAGAAAAATAATAATATCGGGAAATTTTGGTGGAAAAGTTGGCTTTTAACGTTTCACCAGATGGAGCGCGGAGCATTCATTCAGAACTCGATTTTTTCAATTTTACATTTTTTTTTGCCATCTTTCGCGCCCTTTCCGTCGCTTGAAATACAATTGTAATAAAGGAAACTAAATTCTCATTGTGTTTTCATGCGGACATCTGACGTTTGGTGCACACTTAAAATATTATTTAAATATTAAAAACTGATTTCAATTCGGATTATTTTTACACATAATGTAGGTACATCCTCATGCATTCCCTTAATAAAGCATATGCTTGTGGTAAATGTAATCCAAATCGGTCATGGCAGGATTCGAGCTCGCGACCATTGGATAACTAACCCGGCGCGTTAACCGCTCTGCCACCGCCCATGTAACTACAAAAAGATGACTTGTATTTTGTAAATTGTGAAGCCAAAATTCGCGCTTGGAAGTAACTTAACCAAGAAGAGCAACTTCAGAACTTTCAAGTTTTTTTTTGTAAAAACACGGTGCCCTCTTAACGTCGTTTTCAGTTTTCCTTTCATGGTTTCCATATATTTAACAATGGTTTATTTTACTGTATCCTAACAATTAGCTTTTTTGACGTTATTCAGTGCAGTGTATAAACGTTCTAGAGTTTTCCGGGCTCTGCCTACGTCTTGCATGGAATCGTTTTAAATCCCAATTGGTAGAATGTGTGGTAGTGGTGGTAGTGGTAATGGTGGTGGAAGTGGTGGTAGTGATGGTGGTAGTGGTGGTGGTAGTGGTGGTGGTAGTCGTGGTGGTGGTAGTGGTCGTGGCCGTGGTGGTGGGAGTGGTAGTGGTGGTAGTGGTGGTGCTAGTGGTGGTGCTAGTGGTGGTGCTAGTGGTGGAGCTAGTGGTGGTGGTGGTGGAAGTGGTGGTGTTAATGGTGGTGGTAGTAGTAGTGGTGGTGGTAATAGTAGTGGTGGTGGTAGTGGTGGTGGTTATTGGTGTTGGTGGTGCTGGTTGTGGTGGAAAAACATAGGTACATAAGAAGCATTACCTATCTTCCATTTTTTCATTTACATTTGTAATTAGGAAGGTACCTACCTACCTAAATGTTTTCTAAATATAATATAGATATCCAGTACCCATTCGTTATTGATTTGCTACTTTTGTATAATTTAATCGGTTAAAGATGTTTAATCCAAAAGGGGTATATTCAAAAACCATATTTTACATTGTTCAAATACGATTAGGTACTTTTCTTAGCTGTAATAATATACTCTTACATCTTCAAACATAATTAAATTTCAAAGCCAATCCACTCCCCTCTACATATTTAATGGGTATTTAATGTATCTTTGTTTTCTTATGTTTAAATTTAGCCACAGTTTATAATGTGTTCCGTCTAAATTTAAATTTGAATAACTCTGGAAATGAGTAATTTACTGTGTAAGTATGGATTTCGGATACACAAACGAAATGTTACATAATTACATAAACTTTTTAAGCTTAAACGATACCATGATGAAAGATGTTTGTTCAGTTTGATTGTTAAATATTAAATACCCCCTTTTAAATTCTGGTTGGTTGGAAGAAATTGCCTAATGGCAATAAGCCCGCCAGTGTACAATTATATTTGTTTATATTATGTACAAGAAGATGTATAAATAAATAAATAAATATCTAAAATAAAAATAAACAAAATGAATATTTCGTTATATTCCATAACATTTTTTTCTGTTTTTTAATAACATAAGATGTTGGTACGTGTAGTATACTATCTTAACTTACTTTATAATATGGTTGGTTGGAATAAATTGCCTAAAGGCAAAAGACTCGACGATTTACAAAATATTTATATTTTATGAACAAAAAGATAAATAAATAAATATAACATGTTATAAAGAATAGAAATTCCTCACCTATTTTTGTGATATTTTCCAATTATTTACCTTCAATTTTTCGATCATATTATTTCAATAATCTAAAATAATAAAGAGATGTCTGATGCATATATTAATATTTAATAGAGGTATATATAAACATAACAAAATATAGATACTTTTTTATGATTCAATATTTTTATTCCATCACTCGAAAATATCCCCGACTCTCGTGAATCGAATTGGGTTACAAAAATATATAGCGATATTTTCAATATAATTTTATACCAAAGCACCCATTAAATTGTATGAGCTTCGATTATATTTATAAGGAACATAATATTATCAATATATGTATGTTTTTTATTATATCTTTACCCAAAATATTGTGTTTAGATAGTTATGAATACATTCTATTTTGTATAATAATGACCGTTAGTATTGCATAGCGAACGAAAGTAATATTATCATTCATAACTAAACAAAACTCACATAATTTAAACAAAAATTAAAATTGCACTTAACATTCTAAAATAGTAGTTTTCGATTTTGTTGTTTGATTTGTTTCAATTTCCAGTATTTTATTTTTTTTTTATTTTTGAATATGTGTTTTGGTATATTTGAATCGTCTATATTACTCATTTTTCAATTACATACATACCATCACGCCATGTCCCTCGCGGGGTAGGCAGAGAGAACCAAATGCCACATTTTTCTATCCTGGCACGCATTTCTCGCCTCGTCCACATTCATGCATCGTCTCATACATGTTAGTCTGTTGCTCACACTTCTAACATTTCCGTCTTTCAGAATATCGTTCACATGGTCGTTCCATCCCTTTCTTGGGCGTCCCCGACCTCTCATTCCATTCCTTTCCGCTCTGTATATTTTCTTCGTCAGGCGCTTCTCATTCATTCTCCCCATGTGACTCCCCATTTTTCAATTATTTTCATGTTTTTCCTTTTGAATATGTATTCTGATATGTTTATCCATTTGTATATTCCTCTTTTTCATTTATTTTCAAAATTTCTAATGTTTATTTAATTTTTTGTTAATGAATGATTTCATTTAATTACTTTTATGTTGACATTGTTTTGATTTGCTTTGTATTGATATTTTTTTATTTTAAGTAATTCCCTCATCAAGCACAAGATTGTAATCTTTTTGATGATGCATGGAAAAATATGTAAAAATATTATTACTAGTGATGCACTGCATGGAAAAATATGTAAAAATATTATTACTAGTGAATTTATATCTTGATTTGAATTATAAAATTATTATGTTAAATAAATAAATAACATCACGGCATATCCCACAATGTGGGATAACTAGCGACAGGTATACCAGTGTGCATTACCATATAAAAGGGAGCATAACACATGAGTGTATAAGCACACACCAGACTTGGCCTACCTATTTTATTTTATTTATTTTATAGAATACAATAGCAAACAAGAAAAAATCATACAAATATACAATGAAAACCTTTATATTGCCAATTATAGTATTCTAAAATCATACAAATATACAATGAAAACCTTTATATTGCCAATTATAGTATTCTAAAATCATACAAATATACAATGAAAACCTTTATATTGCCAATTATAGTATTCTAAAAATCATACAAATATACAATGAAAACCTTTATATTGCCAATTATAGTATTCTAAAATCATACAAATATACAATGAAAACCTTTATATTGCCAATTATAGTATTCTAAAATCATACAAATATACAATGAAAACCTTTATATTGCCAATTATAGTATTCTAAAATAAATACCAAGATGTTAACAATTTCGAAAACAGGATGGGAAAGGAGAGATGTAGGGAGGGGAGGGGAGGGGAGGGGAGGGGAGGGGAGGGGGGGGGGAGGGGAGGGGAGGGGAGGGGAGGGGAGGGGAGGGGAGTGGACGGAAGCATCGACCACTGGAATCTCATATTATGATTTGTACCTCACGTGTATCAATTTATGAATAATAATTAGTAAAATTATATTGAATTAAATTAAATTAGAGGGGCACAATTTATTAAAAAGATAAAGATGAGCACAACATAACAGAGCACAGATTAAATATCCGACAAATTCAAATTCACGATATATGACACAATAAGAAGTGAGGATATTAGACGAGAAAGCATGCTTAAAAATAAATCGTAAGAAAGATGAAAATAAATGTCCTAAGGTGGTTTGACCTCATAGATAGAATGATTGATGACAAGTATAATAGGCTGAATAAAGAGGAACGAAAAGTAGAGGTCAGCAAAGAAAAAGTTGGAACTTTTTTACCAAACACTTTTTTCGAGCTAATGTACCAGACAATCAATAATTGCTTGATAAATACTTACTATAAAATATATTGTAGGTAGGTATATAAATAAGTGAACCGATGACAGGTCATAAGTTCTATAGGTCCCTGATTTCTCCTATAATATATATTCCAACTTCGTCTCTATTGAGATATAAAATATGATGCCCTCTACAGGTCGTGGCAGAGCGGTTAGCGCGCTGGGTTTGTAATACAGTGGTCGCGAGTTCGAATCCTGCCACGACCTATTTCGTTCACCTAAGCACAAGTATATGCTTAATGTAGGGAATGTATTTAAAACAATTCTTATTCTTCTTGTGTCATATCAAGTCCCCCCGACGTTGACGACCACCATAGAGAAAGCCTCCCTGTCCTGTGCAGTGCGAAACAGCTCCTCCACAGTTCTTATACCGGTCCATTCGCGGATGTTTCGCAGCCAGGAAAGTTTTTAATTAATAAAAATAAAAAACGTGTTTAAAATCAATTCCACTATTTATTAAGACTACAACCGGTTTCGTGCTAAGCACATTTTCAAGTAGTCCTATTTGCAAATTTTAAGAAATTTAAATAGAATTCCATCAAGAACTGATGATCAAAAAGTTACGCGACGTCCTACGTAGGCGATTCAAAGAGAACGCTAAACAGTCGGTAACTATGAAAGTGTCCTACGTTACCAACCGCGAGTAGGGTACGATGCGGCGGGGCGCGATGCGAACCTACGCGATCAGTTGGTTTGATATTTTCTTGCGAATTGGAAGCGGGGCCATAGTTTTTTTTGGTTAAGTATAATGTCAAAAGCGTGATTCGGGCGCACGTAGGACAGAGCCGCCGCGCGTCGCACCGCATCGCTTTGAATTCGCATGTAACCGCTTCGCAATCGCATTCGCTTTGAAACGGCTACGTAGGACGTCGCATTAAATCTAATTATTAAAAAAAAACAAATCCAGGACGCAGATCCAAAAATCAAATAACTTACGAATAGGCAAACATATTTTAATGTTACTTTATATATTCTGGTGTTGTTTTTAATATTTTTTTTAATCAAAGGAACAAATTTTTATATTTGTGCATAATAAATATTTTGAAACGAGGTTTACAGTCAATGAATGACCTCTGAAGCATGAAATCCAAAGAAGAAGACCACTCAACCATTCAGTTACCCTTTATATGGATCATCAGTCATATTATAGGCTATTTTATATTTTATTTATTCTTTTACCCCAAGTGAACTTACTTGAATGAATTTAACTAATTTTTTGTCGTAGCATATAAATCCCTTGATTTAAAGTGTAATGTCAACATTATCACTGCAATCACTAGTAAATATTTAAAACAATCACATCTGCATTTATATTCTACATTTCTATGTAAAAGCATTTTTTCTTTTTTTAAATGAATATGTCATATAAACCAGCCGATGACAGGTCGTAAGACCTGTAGGGTCTTTATTTCCTGGTTCTTCTATAATATTCCAACTTCGCCTCTATTAAGATGATAAAAATTTGACAAAAAATATATACCTATATGAGCCTATATGATTTCAATTTGTATTTTTTCTTTTATTTATTTATTTATTTATTTATTTAGGGACAAATACAGTCTTAAAATACTAAAATAGAATCATACACTATAAAATAATAACAAACAGACCAATTACATATGTCCACAGATATTAAATATGAAACATTTTAAACATCATAAATTTAAATATAACTAAGATTTACTGTATGTTTGCCTGTGACGGGAAAGAAAGGGAAGAGAAAAGGATTGTGACAGTTAAATTGTTATATTTTTGTTACAAACAACAACAAAAAGTGTAAATAAAAGTACCAAAAGATAATATTAGAAAAAAACATAAATAAATGAACAAAAAAAAAATTTATATATACGAGTTCATGCTATGCACTTATAGAAAGAATTTTTGTATGCGTTATTACTAGCGGTGAAAATAATATCAGAATGTGTGATACCGGTTGAGAGGTTGACATTATAGAAGTTACATACAAGCCCATTTGATAAACTCATTTTGATTAGAATTAGTGTTACTTCGAGGAACGTAAAACAAGTAGTTCAATCTGCCATTTCGCAACGGCGCGAAAATTAATTTTATTAAATAAATCAGGACAGTCAACTTTTGAATTAATAATTTTAAAGAGAAACATTTGATCCGCAACTTCTCTTCTGTGTACGATTTTTTTCATTCGGAAATGTTTCTCGATTTCATCATAAGAACTGTATAATATGTTATATGATTTGAAATTTAAGAATTTTAGAAAATTATCCGAGTAATTAAAAAAAATTATCTTTTATCCGAGTGAAGACACTATAGAGGGAAATGGCTTGATTGTAAGGTATGGATAGTATAGTCACTCTTCTTAATACATATTTAGATATTTCCGAACTGTGAGGGCTGCTACCGTAACTTTTTTACCTACCCCTGTTCATCAGTGACACGACTTGTATACCCTAGTCACTTTGTTACGCATTGTGCGTGAAATTTATTTTCACTAACCATTAGGTGTATATTCCCTATATTTTCTTTCGTGGTCATCTTTTTTCCCCGCTGTCTTCACTAGCTTCTCCTCCATTGGTCTCTTGTGTCTTATTTTTCCTTTACTCCAACATTTTTTACGAATAATTTTTATACTCTTAAAGGCTATACGGACACTGTTTTACACTTAAAGTGTGACAAAAATCAATCTGTATTGTCTTGATATTTTGTAGTAAGTACCTAAATATTTGATTTTTAATCAAAAAAATAACAAAGTTTCAAATATTCCGATTTCCTATCCAATTTTCTTAATATAGATCAGTATTTAACAGGGGCGAGCCTAGAACCTTCGGACTAGGCAAATCCTGAAAGAAAATGGGGTTATTTCAAAAATATTATGTTTTTTTGCATCGTTGTTCATTTCAGTGGCCATGTAATATTTTTTAATATCAGATTCCAAAATAATATTTTCATTTGTGGTCCTGTAATAGGTACATCGTATCTACATAAGGTTCATCGTTTCTACATAAGGTTTAATTGTAGTATAATAATGAACACTTCCTTGCACCCTGCGCAAGTGGCTAGTTTATTGCCGTATGGCAATTTCTTACAACTAACCAGTGTTTCCAGCCTAGAGAAGCAATATTTGCGTGAGAAATAAATTTGAATAAATTTCTCCTCTGCTGGGAATCGAACCCAGGACGCCCGCACAGAAACCAAACGGCTTACCAACTGTGCCACGGCGGTCGGTATGGTTGCAATAAAATAAATTAAAAATTATTAGTTCTTGAATTTATTAACATTTATATTCATAGGCAAGCCATGATTTTCGGCTTCTATAGCAATTCAGCTACTGGTATTTAACTGTGTTTCGAAACCTCCAATATCAATGATATTAACATTGACAAAATCAAAACAAATATTTTCTCATTTATCAATATTATTTAGAGAAGATATTGAAAATTCATCTTGAATGAGAGAATTTGAAAAGTTTGTAATTTAAGAGGCAAAATAATTAACTATTCTCGTTTGTGAATTAAAACGCACCACTATGGAGGTTTGTAATATGGTAACTTCTTCATCGAGATATGTAAAAACGGATATTTGGAGTTGAAATTCAACATCACACGAATCTCGTAAGTCTCAAACAATCACAAAATGATCACATAACATTAAACAAAACAAACATTCATTTATTGACAGCAAATTAGGTGTTCTTCTAATGAATATCATGTCTATCTAAAAATGGTTATATCTCCCATAATAAGACAGAGAATCATATATTTGAACTTGAAATAGGTATATTTCCAATAAAAGTAGAATGTACCTACAGTAAATAGCTACAAAGGGTTGTATATATATGATAATAATTATTTAGCTACATTGTTATGGCGATCATATTCGACTGTCATAAGTTGTTGGGTACTGTTTTATGTAAGGGCCACATCTTGAAGTGCATGTGGTATAAGTCCCCATACATACCTACACACTACACATATAATATATTATTACCAGACATCTCTTGCAGTTCGGGGTGTCATCAATAATAAACCATTTTCCCTCTTGATTCGAGGGTGTTCCGGCTTCGGGGGTTTAGGGTTCATAACGCGGGTAGGGTGAAAATGATCTCCCGATATTCTTAATTTGGATTTGAATTAAGCACAGCGCAATTTTCTCTCCCGTGGTCATAAATAACGCAATACGGAGTTTCAAGTGCCATATTTCACAGTGCGTATGGAGTATTAACAGTTTGTGGCTTTGGAGAATTCAACATTATTGCGATATTAAAATGAAAATTCTTTTTGACTTGTTTAATATTTATATCTCAGTTTTTCTATATACCACATATATATGTATATTTAACGTACATTAAAAAACGAAAAGTATAATTTTATAATTAATTAAATTATGAAAGTAGTTTTTTACTATTTTCTATTTGTGATATGTTTTTTTTAATAAAATGTAAAATTCAATTTTACAAAAACATAAACGAGAACCTATGTATCTGGACTCACCATAGAATATCGCATTATTGAATTTTATTGCAACAAAAAAAAATATAAGGAAAAAGAAGATAAAAGGCAAGAAACACGGAGGAAGATAAAACAGTTTTCAGTAAAAGGCAATTTTCGCAGTAAATGATTGAATAATAATTAAAAGTGTAGGTTTTCACGAATCATTTCGAATTTAAATTCAAATTTTCTAATATAAATTTTGTCTCCACAGTTCCATAAAATGCTGGAATGACGACCAAGAATGGGCAGAAGAAGATTTTGAAGACCTCGGGCAAGGTGGCCCAATGAAGAGTGGCTGAAGGCGGTTGGATTCCGTTTGCCCAAGGTGGAGAACTGTGGAGGATATAGGGTGAGACCTTTATTTTAAAGGTACTGAATAAAAGAGGACTTATATAATGATGATGAGATCCAAAGCCCAGGATTCTTATCATTTCTTCTTTTAATATTTATTGATTGAAAAAAATTAAAACTTGAAAATGCTTGAATACTGAATTTCTTAAGTGATTTCAGAATAAATATATTTCTTTCTTATGGAATAGGTATATTATAAGATTATGCCTCCAAGTTTTGTACAGTAAAATTTCTCCTTAGCATACGAGTAAAATAAGCAGAACTGGTATTGTAACAGTAATCCTTTTAGATATTATACAAACGTAAATTTTAATTCTATCACGTCTCATCCATCAAATATAGTTGAGATCAAAGACAAAGCTTTTACTTCTCACTTCACATGAAATCATTTTCACCCGCTTCCAGAATACAACTTGACAGTCCGAGTTTCGAGATTTTCATATTAAAAAAATACCATTTGTGAAAAAACGATACGCAAAAGACCAAAATATAACACTTTAAATCGTACAGCGTTATAAAAAGGGTATATCTAAACATATCGCCTACAAAGTTATATGATGAAGAATCTAGTGGTTTTCTTTTTATTTGGTGAAATCCTGCTGGAAAATTTGGTGCGAAAACTACACAGAAAATGATATTTGAGGTGCTAATACTAGGGTGAAATCTAGTATTCTAGTCACGATCTATTCTTTTAAACCCACCCTCTAGTTATTTGAGAATAGAAACGAAACCATGCGTGTTGTGGTTTATTATAAAAATAAAAAAATATTTGAACGTTTATTAGTTCAGAAATTCTTACACAAATGTTTTTATATCAGAATTTACTTGAGTTTGTATTATGTTAGGATAAAATCTTGTTTCATGGGTAGAAATTTGAGTGTTATTTTTGTTTTAATCAGTAAAAAATGTTTTTGGTTTGATAAAAATGTAGGTATTATTGAGAAAAACATTTAACATATGTATACTAAATTAAAGAGTAAATGGGTTCGGTGTATTACGTAGTTTAAACAAGGTTGTTAAAATATAATATGTTATTAATGTGATACTTGAAAATATACATTTTTTATTGTGTAAAAGAGTTGATTTGGGTTTTCAAAAATAGATCAATCGTTTGTTTGTACACACATTTTTATTTAATTTAGTACTGCTTCTTGGGAAACTAATGTACGCACCCAATAACTAGTTGACACATTCTGGAGACTTGTGGTGTTCATAATCTCATAGATCCAGACTGAAAACATAAATGAAAACTGTGCTTTCACCGGTAATCGAACCCGGGACATTTAACTCACAAGTTACGTATCTAAATAACTGAGCTATGAATCACGACAATGTTTCATATAAATACATTCTTGTCAAAGCTAATTTTTTTTTTTTTAACATGTCTACGTAGGGGACGCCAGCTATTAGGATTTGGGTCCATTTTACTCTTCCGAAGAAGCGCACTACGTAGCGTTGGGAGGGGTTTGCAATCTAGAAAAGAATTACTAACAAACTAAAATTAGGTATAATATATCAAAGATTAAAAATGTCGCATTACATATCTTCTTAATGAATTACACTGGTTTAAGTGTCCAGAATGTGTAGACTTTGTATTGAGTAAGTTGTATTTTCACTAACATTTTTTGATGTTTTTGGGGGAAGTAATATGTGAATATGTTCTTGTTGAAAATTATTGATACGATCATGAATATCGGAAAAATAGTGAATATTATGTCAAATTCATTCATTTAAAATTATGCAATAATAATTTCTGAATATATCATGTACCTACCAAGGCATTTAAACCGTATACTGTAATAAATTATTAAATAAATTAATAAACATTAAATAAATAAATATTACATTAATATTAAATAAATAAATATGTAAATAAATAAATAACGAGTGGGTTGTGGCCAACACTAAACTCTCCACACCACAAATATTGACAATGAAATATTTTATTCATTCTAAATTTTACTACCAAGAATATAAATTTTCTAACGATAGTATATTTTCATGTTAAGATAGACAAACTATTAATGCAGTATGGTGAAGAATTCTAATGTTGTATGAAATATTTTAATAAAAGCAGATAAATTTTGTTTTAAAGGACGTTAGAGCATTTTGACAATTTTGACACGTAATATCATATGAAGAAATTTTTGTTATTTATGAAAAGCTAATCAGTTCGATGTTCAAGCTCTTTACATTATAACATGAAATCAAATTACTGAACTTTTCCATACATAAGAAATTTATCTTATTATATACATTTTTATTCATACTAAATTTTACTACCAGGAAAATAAATTTCTATCGACAGTATATTTTTATGTTAAGATAGACAAACTATTATTGCAGTATGGTGTAGAATGCTTATGTTGTATGAAATATTTTAATAAAAGCAGATAAATTTTGTTTTAAAGGACGCGAAAGCATTTTCCAAATTTTGACAGGTGATATCATATGAAGAAATTTTTTGTTATTTATGGAAAGCTAATCAGTTCTATGTTCAAGCTCTTAACATTATAACATGAAATCAAATTACTGAACTTTTCCATACATAGAAATTTATCTAATTACATTTTTATTCATACTAAATGTTACTACCAGGAATATAAATTTTCTTCCGATAGTATATTTTTATGTTAAGATAGACAAACTATTAATGCAGTATAGTGAAGAATGCTTATGTTGTATGAAATATTTTAAAAAAAGCAGATAAATTTTGTTTTAAAGAACGCGAGAGCATTTTTCAAATTTTGACAGGTGATATCATATGAAGAATTTTTTTTTTATTTATGGAAAGCTAATCAGTTCTATGTTCAAGCTCTTTACATTATATCATGAAATCAAATTACTACACGTTTCCATACATAGAAATTTATCTAATTACATTTTTATTCATACTAAATGTTACTATCAGGAATATAAATTTTCTTCCGATAGTATATTTTTATGTTAAGATAAACAAACTATTAATGCAGTATAGTGAAGAATGTTTATGTTGTATGAAATATTTTAAAAAAAGCAGATAAATTTTGTTTTAAAGAACGCGAGAGCATTTTCAAAATTTTGACACGTGATATTATATGAAGATTTTTTTTGTTATTTATGGAAAGCTAATCAGTTCTATGTTCAAGCTCTTTACATTATAACATTAAAACCAAATTACTGAACTTTTCCATACATAGAAATTTATCTAATTACATTATTATTCATACTAAATGTTACTATCAGGAATATAAATTTTCTTCCGATAGTATATTTTTATGTTAAGATAGACAAACTATTAATGCAGTATAGTGAAGAATGCTTATGTTGTATGAAATATTTTAAAAAAAGCAGATAAATTTTGTTTTAAAGAACGCGAGAGCATTTTTCAAATTTTGACAGGTGATATCATATGAAGAATTTTTTTGTTATTTATGGAAAGCTAATCAGTTCTATGTTCAAGCTCTTTACATTATATCATGAAATCAAATTACTACACGTTTCCATACATAGAAATTTATCTAATTACATTTTTATTCATACTAAATGTTACTATCAGGAATATAAATTTTCTTCCGATAGTATATTTTTATGTTAAGATAGACAAACTATTAATGCAGTATAGTGAAGAATGCTTACGTTGTATGAAATATTTAAAAAAAAGCAGATAAATTTTGTTTTAAAGAACGCGAGAGCATTTTTCAAATTTTGACAGGTGATATCATATGAAGAATTTTTTTGTTATTTATGGAAAGCTAATCAGTTCGTTGTTCAAGCTCTTTACATTATATCATGAAATCAAATTACTACACGTTTCCATACATAGAAATTTATCTTATTACATTTTTATTCATACTAAATGTTACTACCAGGAATATAAATTTTCTTCCGATAGTATATTTTTATGTTAAGATAAACAAAATATTAATGCAGTATAGTGAAGAATGCTTATGTTGTATGAAATATTTTAAAAAAAGCAGATAAATTTTGTTTTAAAGAACGCGAGAGCATTTTCAAAATTTTGACACGTGATATCATATGAAGATTTTTTTTGTTATTTATGGAAAGCTAATCAGTTCTATGTTCAAGCTCTTTACATTATAACATGAAATCAAATTACTGAACTTTTCCATACATAGAAATTTATCTAATTACATTTTTATTCATACTAAATGTTACTACCAGGAATATAAATTTTCTTCCGATAGTATATTTTTATGTTAAGATAAACAAAATATTAATGCAGTATAGTGAAGAATGCTTATGTTGTATGAAATATTTTAAAAAAAGCAGATAAATTTTGTTTTAAAGAACGCGAGAGCATTTTCAAAATTTTGACACGTGATATTATATGAAGATTTTTTTTGTTATTTATGGAAAGCTAATCAGTTCTATGTTCAAGCTCTTTACATTATAACATGAAATCAAATTACTGAACTTTTCCATACATAGAAATTTATCTAATTACATTATTATTCATACTAAATGTTACTATCAGGAATATAAATTTTCTTCCGATAGTATATTTTTATGATAAGATAGACAAACTTTTAATGCAGTATGGTGTAGAATGCTTATGTTGTATGAAATATTTTTAAAAAAGCAGATAAATTTTGTTCTAAAGAACGCGAGAGCATTTTCCAAATTTTGACAGGTGATATCATATGAAGATTTTTTTTGTTATTTATGGAAAGCTAATCAGTTCTATGTTCAAGCTCTTTACATTATAACATGAAATCAAATTACTGAACTTTTCCATACAAAGAAATTTATCTAATTACATTTTTATTCATACTAAATGTTACTACCAGGAATATAAATTTTCTTCCGATAGTATATTTTTATGTTAAGATAAACAAAATATTAATGCAGTATAGTGAAGAATGCTTATGTTGTATGAAATATTTTAAAAAAAGCAGATAAATTTTGTTTTAAAGAACGCGAGAGCATTTTCAAAATTTTGACACGTGATATTATATGAAGATTTTTTTTGTTATTTATGGAAAGCTAATCAGTTCTATGTTCAAGCTCTTTACATTATAACATGAAATCAAATTACTGAACTTTTCCATACATAGAAATTTATCTAATTACATTATTATTCATACTAAATGTTACTATCAGGAATATAAATTTTCTTCCGATAGTATATTTTTATGTTAAGATAAACAAACTATTAATGCAGTATAGTGAAGAATGCTTATGTTGTATGAAATATTTTAAAAAAAGCAGATAAATTTTGTTCTAAAGAACGCGAGAGCATTTTCCAAATTTTGACAGGTGATATCATATGAAGATTTTTTTTGTTATTTATGGAAAGCTAATCAGTTCTATGTTCAAGCTCTTTACATTATAACATGAAATCAAATTACTAAACGTTTCCATACATAGAAATTTATCTAATTACATTTTTATTCATACTAAATGTTACTACCAGGAATATAAATTTTCTTCCGATAGTATATTTTTATGTTAAGATAGACAAACTATTAATGCAGTATAGTGAAGACTGCTTATGTTGTATGAAATATTTTAAAAAAAGCAGATAAATTTTGTTTCAAAGAGCGTTAGAGCATTTTAACAATGTTTACACGTGATATCATATGAAGAAATTATATGATATCTATGAAAAGCTAATCAGTTCTAAGTTCAAGCTATTAATATTCTTCTATCAATATGAAATCAATGAACTGATCATTGCCAAATATAAAAAAATTCTCTTGTTACATATAAGTTTCATACAAATATCCATTAAATAAAATATAATTTTTGAAACCGTTGAATATTTTTCTTTTAACATTGACCAACTTTGAATACAATTTTATGAAGATTCTTGGTGTTGTATAAATAGTTGAAACCAAATTAAAATATCTCTAATTTCCAGGTCGTGAGAGCATTTTTTCAGTTTTAATAGATGAAATCATAAAGAAACATTGGGAAAAAATGAACCGTTGTCTATGGAAAACTAATCAGCTCTAAGTTTATGGACTTAACACATGTGATATCAATATGAAGTCAATCGGACTTATAGTTTGGGCTGCAGAGAGGACACAAAAAAAAAACAACGTAAATGATGAATTCATAGAGAAGAAATCAAAAGTTGTCTATGGAAAACTAATCAGCTCTAGGTCTTTGCACTTTACACATATGATGTTAATATGAAGTCGATCAGACTTATAGTTTGGGCTGTAGAGAGGACACAAAAAAGATAAATGCTACGGCGTACGGCGTACGGCGTACGGTGTACAGCGTATACGCCATACACACAAACACATCACGACGAAACTCATAGTGTGCATTCTCTACATGATACCCATTGAGAAATTGATGTAAAAAAAATACGCTTAAATTTTGCGAAATCATGACTCTCCCCTATTCCATAGTGTGGAGAATAATAATAATAAACTGTTTTTTCTAGTATATAATTTTTCTTCCGATAGTATATTTTTATGATAAGATAGACAAACTTTTAATGCAGTATGGTGTAGAATGCTTATGTTGTATGAAATATTTTAAAAAAAGCAGATAAATTTTGTTCTAAAGAACGCGAGAGCATTTTCCAAATTTTGACAGGTGATATCATATGAAGATTTTTTTTGTTATTTATGGAAAGCTAATCAGTTCTATGTTCAAGCTCTTTACATTATAACATGAAATCAAATTACTGAACTTTTCCATACATAGAAATTTATCTAATTACATTTTTATTCATACTAAATGTTACTACCAGGAATATAAATTTTCTTCCGATAGTATATTTTTATGTTAAGATAAACAAAATATTAATGCAGTATAGTGAAGAATGCTTATGTTGTATGAAATATTTTAAAAAAAGCAGATAAATTTTGTTTTAAAGAACGCGAGAGCATTTTCAAAATTTTGACACGTGATATTATATGAAGATTTTTTTTGTTATTTATGGAAAGCTAATCAGTTCTATGTTCAAGCTCTTTACATTATAACATGAAATCAAATTACTGAACTTTTCCATACATAGAAATTTATCTAATTACATTATTATTCATACTAAATGTTACTACCAGGAATATAAATTTTCTTCCGATAGTATATTTTTATGTTAAGATAGACAAACTATTAATGCAGTATAGTGAAGAATGCTTATGTTGTATGAAATATTTTAAAAAAAGCAGATAAATTTTGTTTTAAAGAACGCGAGAGCATTTTTCAAATTTTGACAGGTGATATCATATGAAGAATTTTTTTGTTATTTATGGAAAGCTAATCAGTTCTATGTTCAAGCTCTTTACATTATATCATGAAATCAAATAACTACACGTTTCCATACATAGAAATTTATCTAATTACATTTTTATTCATACTAAATGTTACTATCAGGAATATAAATTTTCTTCCGATAGTATATTTTTATGTTAAGATAGACAAACTATTAATGCAGTATAGTGAAGAATGCTTACGTTGTATGAAATATTTTAAAAAAAGCAGATAAATTTTGTTTTAAAGAACGCGAGAGCATTTTTCAAATTTTGACAGGTGATATCATATGAAGAATTTTTTTGTTATTTATGGAAAGCTAATCAGTTCGTTGTTCAAGCTCTTTACATTATATCATGAAATCAAATTACTACACGTTTCCATACATAGAAATTTATCTAATTACATTTTTATTCATACTAAATGTTACTACCAGGAATATAAATTTTCTTCCGATAGTATATTTTTATGTTAAGATAAACAAAATATTAATGCAGTATAGTGAAGAATGCTTATGTTATATGAAATATTTTAAAAAAAGCAGATAAATTTTGTTTTAAAGAACGCGAGAGCATTTTCAAAATTTTGACACGTGATATCATATGAAGATTTTTTTTGTTATTTATGGAAAGCTAATCAGTTCTATGTTCAAGCTCTTTACATTATAACATGAAATCAAATTACTGAACTTTTCCATACATAGAAATTTATCTAATTACATTTTTATTCATACTAAATGTTACTACCAGGAATATAAATTTTCTTCCGATAGTATATTTTTATGTTAAGATAAACAAAATATTAATGCAGTATAGTGAAGAATGCTTATGTTGTATGAAATATTTTAAAAAAAGCAGATAAATTTTGTTTTAAAGAACGCGAGAGCATTTTCAAAATTTTGACACGTGATATTATATGAAGATTTTTTTTGTTATTTATGGAAAGCTAATCAGTTCTATGTTCAAGCTCTTTACATTATAACATGAAATCAAATTACTGAACTTTTCCATACATAGAAATTTATCTAATTACATTATTATTCATACTAAATGTTACTATCAGGAATATAAATTTTCTTCCGATAGTATATTTTTATGTTAAGATAGACAAACTATTAATACAGTATAGTGAAGAATGCTTATGTTGTATGAAATATTTAAAAAAAAGCAGATAAATTTTGTTTTAAAGAACGCGAGAGCATTTTTCAAATTTTGACAGGTGATATCATATGAAGAATTTTTTTGTTATTTATGGAAAGCTAATCAGTTCTATGTTCAAGCTCTTTACATTATATCATGAAATCAAATTACTACACGTTTCCATACATAGAAATTTATCTAATTACATTTTTATTCATACTAAATGTTACTACCAGGAATATAAATTTTCTTCCGATAGTATATTTTTATGTTAAGATAGACAAACTATTAATGCAGTATAGTGAAGACTGCTTATGTTGTATGAAATATTTTAAAAAAAGCAGATAAATTTTGTTTCAAAGAGCGTTAGAGCATTTTGACAATGTTTACACGTGATATCATATGAAGAAATTATATGATATCTATGAAAAGCTAATCAGTTCTAAGTTCAAGCTATTAATATTCTTCTATCAATATGAAATCAATGAACTGATCATTGCCAAATATAAAAAAATTCTCTTGTTACATATAAGTTTCATACAAATATCCATTAAATAAAATATAATTTTTGAAACCGTTGAATATTTTTCTTTTAACATTGACCAACTTTGAATACAATTTTATGAAGATTCTTGGTGTTGTATAAATAGTTGAAACCAAATTAAAATATCTCTAATTTCCAGGTCGTGAGAGCATTTTTTCAGTTTTAATAGATGAAATCATAAAGAAACATTGGGAAAAAATGAACCGTTGTCTATGGAAAACTAATCAGCTCTAAGTTTATGGACTTAACACATGTGATATCAATATGAAGTCAATCGGACTTATAGTTTGGGCTGCAGAGAGGACACAAAAAAAAAACAACGTAAATGATGAATTCATAGAGAAGAAATCAAAAGTTGTCTATGGAAAACTAATCAGCTCTAGGTCTTTGCACTTTACACATATGATGTTAATATGAAGTCGATCAGACTTATAGTTTGGGCTGTAGAGAGGACACAAAAAAGATAAATGCTACGGCGTACGGCGTACGGCGTACGGTGTACAGCGTATACGCCATACACACAAACACATCACGACGAAACTCATAGTGTGCATTCTCTACATGATACCCATTGAGAAATTGATGTAAAAAAAATACGCTTAAATTTTGCGAAATCATGACTCTCCCCTATTCCATAGTGTGGAGAATAATAATAATAAACTGTTTTTTCTAGTATATAATTTTTCTTCCGATAGTATATTTTTATGATAAGATAGACAAACTTTTAATGCAGTATGGTGTAGAATGCTTATGTTGTATGAAATATTTTAAAAAAAGCAGATAAATTTTGTTCTAAAGAACGCGAGAGCATTTTCCAAATTTTGACAGGTGATATCATATGAAGATTTTTTTTGTTATTTATGGAAAGCTAATCAGTTCTATGTTCAAGCTCTTTACATTATAACATGAAATCAAATTACTGAACTTTTCCATACATAGAAATTTATCTAATTACATTTTTATTCATACTAAATGTTACTACCAGGAATATAAATTTTCTTCCGATAGTATATTTTTATGTTAAGATAAACAAAATATTAATGCAGTATAGTGAAGAATGCTTATGTTGTATGAAATATTTTAAAAAAAGCAGATAAATTTTGTTTTAAAGAACGCGAGAGCATTTTCAAAATTTTGACACGTGATATTATATGAAGATTTTTTTTGTTATTTATGGAAAGCTAATCAGTTCTATGTTCAAGCTCTTTACATTATAACATGAAATCAAATTACTGAACTTTTCCATACATAGAAATTTATCTAATTACATTATTATTCATACTAAATGTTACTACCAGGAATATAAATTTTCT
Source organism: Molanna angustata (assembly GCA_963576475.1). Lineage (NCBI taxonomy): Eukaryota > Metazoa > Arthropoda > Insecta > Trichoptera > Molannidae > Molanna > Molanna angustata. Next base: position 8,256,016 of record OY754968.1, on the reverse strand, counting down.
TCCGATAGTATATTTTTATGTTAAGATAGACAAACTATTAATGCAGTATAGTGAAGAATGCTTATGTTGTATGAAATATTTTAAAAAAAGCAGATAAATTTTGTTTTAAAGAACGCGAGAGCATTTTTCAAATTTTGACAGGTGATATCATATGAAGAATTTTTTTGTTATTTATGGAAAGCTAATCAGTTCTATGTTCAAGCTCTTTACATTATATCATGAAATCAAATTACTACACGTTTCCATACATAGAAATTTATCTAATTACATTTTTATTCATACTAAATGTTACTATCAGGAATATAAATTTTCTTCCGATAGTATATTTTTATGTTAAGATAGACAAACTATTAATGCAGTATAGTGAAGAATGCTTACGTTGTATGAAATATTTTAAAAAAAGCAGATAAATTTTGTTTTAAAGAACGCGAGAGCATTTTTCAAATTTTGACAGGTGATATCATATGAAGAATTTTTTTGTTATTTATGGAAAGCTAATCAGTTCGTTGTTCAAGCTCTTTACATTATATCATGAAATCAAATTACTACACGTTTCCATACATAGAAATTTATCTAATTACATTTTTATTCATACTAAATGTTACTACCAGGAATATAAATTTTCTTCCGATAGTATATTTTTATGTTAAGATAAACAAAATATTAATGCAGTATAGTGAAGAATGCTTATGTTGTATGAAATATTTTAAAAAAAGCAGATAAATTTTGTTTTAAAGAACGCGAGAGCATTTTCAAAATTTTGACACGTGATATCATATGAAGATTTTTTTTGTTATTTATGGAAAGCTAATCAGTTCTATGTTCAAGCTCTTTACATTATAACATGAAATCAAATTACTGAACTTTTCCATACATAGAAATTTATCTAATTACATTTTTATTCATACTAAATGTTACTACCAGGAATATAAATTTTCTTCCGATAGTATATTTTTATGTTAAGATAAACAAAATATTAATGCAGTATAGTGAAGAATGCTTATGTTGTATGAAATATTTTAAAAAAAGCAGATAAATTTTGTTTTAAAGAACGCGAGAGCATTTTCCAAATTTTGACACTTGATATTATATGAAGATTTTTTTTGTTATTTATGGAAAGCTAATCAGTTCTATGTTCAAGCTCTTTACATTATAACATGAAATCAAATTACTGAACTTTTCCATACATAGAAATTTATCTAATTACATTTTTATTCATACTAAATGTTACTACCAGGAATATAAATTTTCTTCCGATAGTATATTTTTTTATGTTAAGATAAACAAAATATTAATGCAGTATAGTGAAGAATGCTTATGTTGTATGAAATATTTTAAAAAAAGCAGATAAATTTTGTTTTAAAGAACGCGAGAGCATTTTCAAAATTTTGACACGTGATATTATATGAAGATTTTTTTTGTTATTTATGGAAAGCTAATCAGTTCTATGTTCAAGCTCTTTACATTATAACATGAAATCAAATTACTGAACTTTTCCATACATAGAAATTTATCTAATTACATTATTATTCATACTAAATGTTACTATCAGGAATATAAATTTTCTTCCGATAGTATATTTTTATGATAAGATAGACAAACTTTTAATGCAGTATGGTGTAGAATGCTTATGTTGTATGAAATATTTTAAAAAAAGCAGATAAATTTTGTTCTAAAGAACGCGAGAGCATTTTCCAAATTTTGACAGGTGATATCATATGAAGATTTTTTTTGTTATTTATGGAAAGCTAATCAGTTCTATGTTCAAGCTCTTTACATTATAACATGAAATCAAATTACTGAACTTTTCCATACATAGAAATTTATCTAATTACATTTTTATTCATACTAAATGTTACTACCAGGAATATAAATTTTCTTCCGATAGTATATTTTTATGTTAAGATAGACAAACTATTAATGCAGTATAGTGAAGAATGCTTACGTTGTATGAAATATTTTAAAAAAAGCAGATAAATTTTGTTTTAAAGAACGCGAGAGCATTTTTCAAATTTTGACAGGTGATATCATATGAAGAATTTTTTTGTTATTTATGGAAAGCTAATCAGTTCGTTGTTCAAGCTCTTTACATTATATCATGAAATCAAATTACTACACGTTTCCATACATAGAAATTTATCTAATTACATTTTTATTCATACTAAATGTTACTACCAGGAATATAAATTTTCTTCCGATAGTATATTTTTATGTTAAGATAAACAAAATATTAATGCAGTATAGTGAAGAATGCTTATGTTGTATGAAATATTTTAAAAAAAGCAGATAAATTTTGTTTTAAAGAACGCGAGAGCATTTTCAAAATTTTGACACGTGATATCATATGAAGATTTTTTTTGTTATTTATGGAAAGCTAATCAGTTCTATGTTCAAGCTCTTTACATTATAACATGAAATCAAATTACTGAACTTTTCCATACATAGAAATTTATCTAATTACATTTTTATTCATACTAAATGTTACTACCAGGAATATAAATTTTCTTCCGATAGTATATTTTTATGTTAAGATAAACAAAATATTAATGCAGTATAGTGAAGAATGCTTATGTTGTATGAAATATTTTAAAAAAAGCAGATAAATTTTGTTTTAAAGAACGCGAGAGCATTTTCAAAATTTTGACACGTGATATTATATGAAGATTTTTTTTGTTATTTATGGAAAGCTAATCAGTTCTATGTTCAAGCTCTTTACATTATAACATGAAATCAAATTACTGAACTTTTCCATACATAGAAATTTATCTAATTACATTATTATTCATACTAAATGTTACTATCAGGAATATAAATTTTCTTCCGATAGTATATTTTTATGTTAAGATAGACAAACTATTAATACAGTATAGTGAAGAATGCTTATGTTGTATGAAATATTTTAAAAAAAGCAGATAAATTTTGTTTTAAAGAACGCGAGAGCATTTTTCAAATTTTGACAGGTGATATCATATGAAGAATTTTTTTGTTATTTATGGAAAGCTAATCAGTTCTATGTTCAAGCTCTTTACATTATATCATGAAATCAAATTACTACACGTTTCCATACATAGAAATTTATCTAATTACATTTTTATTCATACTAAATGTTACTATCAGGAATATAAATTTTCTTCCGATAGTATATTTTTATGTTAAGATAGACAAACTATTAATGCAGTATAGTGAAGACTGCTTATGTTGTATGAAATATTTTAAAAAAAGCAGATAAATTTTGTTTCAAAGAGCGTTAGAGCATTTTGACAATGTTTACACGTGATATCATATGAAGAAATTATATGATATCTATGAAAAGCTAATCAGTTCTAAGTTCAAGCTATTAATATTCTTCTATCAATATGAAATCAATGAACTGATCATTGCCAAATATAAAAAAATTCTCTTGTTACATATAAGTTTCATACAAATATCCATTAAATAAAATATAATTTTTGAAACCGTTGAATATTTTTCTTTTAACATTGACCAACTTTGAATACAATTTTATGAAGATTCTTGGTGTTGTATAAATAGTTGAAACCAAATTAAAATATCTCTAATTTCCAGGTCGTGAGAGCATTTTTTCAGTTTTAATAGATGAAATCATAAAGAAACATTGGGAAAAAATGAACCGTTGTCTATGGAAAACTAATCAGCTCTAAGTTTATGGACTTAACACATGTGATATCAATATGAAGTCAATCGGACTTATAGTTTGGGCTGCAGAGAGGACACAAAAAAAAAACAACGTAAATGATGAATTCATAGAGAAGAAATCAAAAGTTGTCTATGGAAAACTAATCAGCTCTAGGTCTTTGCACTTTACACATATGATGTTAATATGAAGTCGATCAGACTTATAGTTTGGGCTGTAGAGAGGACACAAAAAAGATAAATGCTACGGCGTACGGCGTACGGCGTACGGCGTACGGCGTACGGCGTACGGCGTACGGCGTACGGCGTACGGCGTACGGCGTACGGCGTACAGCGTATACGCCATACACACAAACACATCACGACGAAACTCATAGTGTGCATTCTCTACATGATACCCATTGAGAAATTGATGTAAAAAAAATACGCTTAAATTTTGCGAAATCATGACTCTCCCCTATTCCATAGTGTGGAGAGTAAAAAATATCTTAAAGTAATAAAGCAATCAAAATGTTAGTGTGTGTGTGTATGTGTGTGTGTGTTTGTCTCACGCCTTCTGAAAAACCAAGAGCATCTAAAAATCAAATTTATGTGCGAACGTGTACCAGTATACCTGATGCAGTGTCACGCTAAAAATAATGCGATAAAAATGCTGAATTTTAAAAATATTTCTATAATTATTTTTTTCATACAAAATTTTCCAAGTCATATCTGTCAAAAAAGTGTACATTTTGCACGCAAAAATCTGTTAGTATAAAAGTTAGAAGTACGTATTTACACGAAAAAAATATATTTTCAAGTATAACTTAGCTTTTAAGTGAAAAACATGGTGAATATTTTGTCTAATTATAATGTTTAACTTATTTTTAAAGTAAGCGTTTTGTACAAATGTACATATAACCCCGACATTTTAATATCTTTTCATACGATATTTAATTTTCCTACCGAATAAATATGTTCTTTAAAATAATATACCTTTGAAATAAATGTGATTATGAAATAATAAAATGAAACACAAGACATTACGGCAAGTTTTAAGACATATATTGTAAAAATGTGTTTATTATTAGTAAAGATATAGGCATAATAAAATTGCATAATTTGTATATAATATTTGATATTTTGGACAATTGTTGATTTTCGTTTTTGTGGCTTCGAACAAACCAATGTAGGTACCTACATATTCAAAAAATGTATCCGAACCATTTGATATTACTTACGTGTTCGAATTTACGGTTACTATGGTTACAGAAAGAATGTGATATTCAAATAATTTTATGAATCGAATTTATTTAGAAGATTGTTGTAGGTAGGTACCTACCTAATACTAGGTACTTACAAATCAACAATAATATACCTATACTGATTTCCTATAGGAATATTATTTTATTTATTTATTTATCAACCGTTTGTCCGATTATAATGAAACTTTGGTGAATTGTCGAGCGTATGCCCGGGATGGTTTCTGAATTTAAACTTTTTTCTTATTCTTCTTCTTCTTCGTGTATTTGGTCGTTTTACCTATGAAGGGGGAGTATCTTGGGAAAAGAAGGTCTGATTGTCCCTCCATCTCTTCACAGGTCTTCCAGGACGGGTTCTGCATATAAACTTTTTTCTTCTTTTTCTTCAACGTGTATTTGGTCATCTTATCTATGAAGATGAACTATCCTGGGAGATGAAGGTCCAATTTTCCTTCCATCTCTTCGCAGATTTCCGGATTTAAACTTTTTTCTTCTTCTTCTTCATCGTCTATTTGGTCATTTTACCTATGAAGGTGGACTAACCTGGGAGAAGAAGGTCCAATTTTCCTTCCATCTCTTCGCAGGTATCTGGATTTAAACTTACTTCTTCTTCTTCTTCGTGTATTTAGTCATTTTACCTATTAAGGTAGAGCATCCTGGGAAAAGAAGGTTCTTTCATCTCTTCGCGGTTCTTTCAGGATGGTTTCTGGATTTAAACTTTTCTTAACCGACTGATGGGAGGGATGTAATGAAGGGAAGGGAGGCACTAAAGGGCCTGAAGGGACGGGAGGTATAAAACTGCCTGAAGGGACGGAAGGTACTGAAGGGCCTGATGGGAAGGGACGTAATGAGGGATTGAAGGGACGGGAGGTACTGAAGGGCCTGAAGGGACGGGAGGTACTGAAGGGTCTGAAGCGGCGGGTCCTGGAGTCTAACTCTTTTTCTTCTTAATTTTATGTAGACCTTTAGGGCAGTTTTTATACAAACTATTTCCTATAGTCTTATTCATCTTCTTCTTCTTTTATGTATACATTTGGGTCATTTTTTTATAAAAATTATTTCTTTTAGTCTAATTATTCTTCTTCTTCATTCAAGAACGTAGACTTTTGGGAGAGTTTTAATACAAACTATTTCCAATAGTCTTATTCATTTTCTTCTTCTTTTGTGTAGACCAAGGGTGAGTTTTTATACAAAATTTTCCTATAGTTTAATTATTATTCTTTTATATAGACCTTTGAATTATTTTTTATATTAACTATTTCCTATAGTCTAATTCATCTTCTTTTATGTAGACCCTTTTTCAGTTTTTACACAAACTATTTCCAATAGTCTAATTATTCTTCTTCTTCTTTTTTGTAGACCTTTGGGTGAGCTTTTATACATACTATTTCCTATTGTCTAATTCATCTTTTATTATGTAGACCTTATATTTCCTATAGTCTTTTTCTTCGTTTTCTTATTTTATGTAGAACTTTGGTGAATTTTACACAAACTATTTCCTATAGATTAATCTTCTTCTTCTTTTATGAAGACCTTTTGGTCAGTTTTTATACAATCTATTTCCAATAGTCCAATTCTTCTATTATATGTATTTTTACTTATTTTATGTAGACTATTTTTCTTTTTTTATTATTTTATGTATTTTTCTCTTTTTTATTTAGACTTTTGGGTTAGTTTTAAGTCTAATAGTCTATTGTGCAGAAATATTACTAACGATTTGCACACTTGACTTTACTGAAAATACATATGTAAAAATGAATGGGATGAGGGATGTGACGATGTAACCTGCACTAGAATCTTTTCAATACTTTTGTTTAATCAAATTTAAACCATTTATATCATCCTAATTTGAATAATTTTCAACACCTAATATTTTAAGAATGGGGGTTGTGGCCATTAACTCTTCACAACGTTTATATTCAAATTAAAAACTATTTACCATAGTTTAAGTCTTCTTCTTCTTCGTTAATGTAGACTTTTGTGTCAATTTTAAGTCTATTAGTCTAATTGTGCAAAAATATAATGCACCAATACTAGATCTTTTCAGTACCTACGTTTGTTTAATCAAATTTTAACCACATTCCAACATCCAAAATTACTAAATTTTCAATAGGTACATATAACAATTTGTTTTCGATGATAATATTTAAAAATGGGGGTTGTGGCCAAACCAATCTCTTTACAACGTTGATAAACAGTCATATTTAAAACCATTACGCATAGTCCATGCGTGCAGAAATTGTATATTATACTTCATTCACACTTTATAGCAATATATAAAAAAGAATGGGTTGTGGCCATCACTTGAACATTTTACAATGCTTAAACTCAATCAAATTTCAAACCACTTTTCATAGTCCGATATTGCAAAATAATTGGGTGACAATTTTATAAAAACGATTGCTTTTTCTTTCGCAATTTTACATTCTTGGCCAACGGCGGGACATAAAAGCTAGTATTAAATAAATAAATATGTAAGTTAATAAATAAAAAAATGAATAAATAAATAAACAAATATATCAATAAATAAATGAATAAATACACAAATAATTAAATAATAAATAAATAAACAAATTATTTAATTAATTAATAAATAAATAAATTAATTAATTAAAATAAAAAATTAACAAACAAATAAAATAAACAAACAAATAAATAAATATTTTTTAGAATGAGATTTACGGTATTTAAATAACATTTGTTATAAATGTATGTATCGAAATTTTCACTTGGTAGTGTTTTAATTAGAAGGTACACTCAATTTGTACTAAATAATATTTTATTTTGTATTTTTTCTCGGGAAACTATATCAATTAGAAATATATAGTTGATAACATTCTGGAGAGATATTAGGTATGTAAACTGTCTCAGAGATTCAGACCGAAACACAATTACAAATAATGTCTCCACTGATAGTCAAACACAAGACCAGAGGTCAGATAACTAATCAACTGAGCTATGAAACCACACAATACATTTATTCAAAAAAATTGCCTGTTTAATTTATTTTTCCCGTAGAGGCACATTAAACTTCTTCGAATATTAACATGACTTTTAATTAAAATTATTTTCAGTGTAATATTTTTAAGCAAAAGTTGTTTCAAACTTTTCCAAAACAATATTCGCAACACGATGTATACCACACTTTGTAAGTTGAATTTTGTTAAAAGTATCTTTGTGTTACCTTCAAAATAACTAGAAAAAGTGAACTGTTTACTATAAAATAAGTAACTCGAATGTGGGTCAGTAGTCTTCTCTAAGAGGAGAGAGCTGGGCTGTACAGAGCTGCTGCATTTTATAATAGTTTCGATAGCAGCACCATATGTTGAATTGATCTCCCAACTTATAGAAAGAATGTGAGCATTTTTTAATATTGCTTATAAATTTTTATTTCAATGTTAACTGAATGATTTTTACTAAATAAAATTATCATAATGTTCGTGTGAAAACATACTATTAGAGCGGCTATCTCTGTTGTTGTTTCCTTTATTTCTAAAAAAATAATAAAAAAAATAAGAGTACCAAATTAAATATCTCATATAACGTAGGTAGGTATTTCAACTCAATTTAAAATGCAACGTATTTTCATAAAACTAATTTGTTTCATACCCATATTGAATGTAAGCATATTTTTCACTATTTCAACTACCGTCTCATTTTCTATAATCTATAAAAAAGGTAGATAACCATAGATTTTCGTTTCAAAACACGAAGCCCCTATTATTGACAAGTGCCGCAACCCCATTTTTATATTAAACATTACGTAAAAATCTAAAAAATAAAATACGAAAGAAAATACGAAAAAGTTGCCGTATGAATTCTTAAATTAGGGGACCCCCAATGGTGTTTTGTCGACATCGTAAGCTATATTCTGACCCAAGGTACAATTTGGTAGGTAAGTATAAATATGTACTTCCATAATGAACGAACATCTGAAGGAAATATAGAAAATTTTGAAAAATAAAAATTTTAGCTGTCGTGAAAGTAGATATAGCATGGAATAGTTTAAGGTGATTGGATACCCGTTATTCATACAAGATTTTAAAAATTTAATTAAAATACCATTATACTTATTATCTTACCTAAATATTTTATTTTTATTTTCCTTGAAAAAAGTTGTAGCTGCACCTAGTCAGCTCCAATATGTATAGCCTCATGATTCTCGAACACTCCCGACGCGACAATTAACGAAGATCAACAAACCACAGCCCACCGCTGTTGATACGAGCCTATGTACCTACAGATTATTCATGTGTTGATAGTTCAATAGAGTAGAGTCGTGTTAAATCTTTATCTATTAGTTCCGAACCACGACATGACAAATTCTTCTTCTTCTTCGCCCTCGCCTTTGTCCCATTTACTTGGGGTCGGCTCTCCTTATTTAATTTTGCCAGATCAGGATTCAGCTCCCTCTCTCGCAGATGCTTCTTGATGCTCGGCAGCCATGTGGCTGGTGGTCTGCCTGGTATTCTCGCTGGAGTCTCGATGTCCAAGGCTTTATTTATCATATTGTCCATCGGTCGTCTCAAAATGTGGACATACCATCTCAGACTGTTCTCGACTATTTTTTCATCTATTGCGGACACTTTGAAACTACCGCGGACGTGGAAATTCCTCACTTTGTCAAACTTTGTCAGACCCCTAATCCACCTTAGCATCTTCATTTCCGCCGTGTGCATCTCTTTTTGGTGTTTCTGCTTTAGTGCCCAGCATTGCGAGTGATACAAACATCAAAAATTCATTAAGTTATTATTTATATGTTGATATGTTATAAAAATATAAAAATACTTGGTTAAAGTTCTATTATATTTATTGGATTATTGACGCGTTTCGTGCAAAGCACATTGTCAGAATAATGCTCTACAAGACTGAGACTAGTGGTTATATACAAAATTTACATGAAAGTTGTATAAAAATGTTGGTTTTTGAACGGTTGAAAAGAAGTTATATAATGCAAATGAATCTATACAAATCTACGTTTTAATACAATGAAAGTAGTTGGGTCACTGGTTGTAGTCCCCTGTGTCCATTAGGTCTGTAACAAAAGAAAACGACAGCAGTAAAATTCTAAAGGTAAATAATATTGTATTTTTTGGTTTATTGTTATCTTTTAAGTGTGGTTAAAACCAATGTATTTCATAGATATTTGGTAGTTATAATTATGAACAGCTTAATTTTAATCTTAATGCATTTAACAACAAAGGAAGGTATATGTCTGTCTAACCCATCGGTTTCAATAATGGTGAATATATATGATCAATTTGTTTATTGATGAGTAATTTTTGTGGATCCTTTTTTACTCTTTATTTCTAATATTTCTAGTCGGTCAAGTTTTCTCCCTTTTATTCCCCGATGTATTATATTTATATTATGGTCACTATTAAATCGGTGGTTGTTTTCGTTTATATGTTCTACAAAATTTGAGGTGTCTTTCTTTAATCTAATGCATGCCATGTGTTCTTTAATTCTTGTTTTAAAGGCACGGCCTGTTTGTCCAATATATGTTCCCGTACATGAGTTACAATTTAGTTCATAAATTCCGCTGTTATTCAACTGTTCAACCTTGTCTTTATTATTTATTAACAATTTACCTAATGTATTTGGATTAGAAAATGCAATATTTTAGCGTTTTTTTTTTGTTTGATTTTTTTGTTACCAAATATCTATGAAATACATTGGTTTTAACCAAACTTAAAAGATAACAATAAACCAATAAATACAATATTATTTACCTTTAGAATTTTACTGCTGTCGTTTTCTTTTGTTACAGACCTAATGGACACAGGGGACTACAACCAGTGACCCAACTACTTTCATTGTATTAAAACGTAGATTTGTATAGATTCATTTGCATTATATAACTTCTTTTCAACCGTTCAAAAACCAACATTTTTATACACCTTTCATGTAAATTTTGTATATAACCACTAGTCTCAGTCTTGTAGAGCATTATTCTGACGATGTGCTTTGCACGAAACGCGTCAATAATCCAATAAATATAATAGAACTTTAACCAAGTATTTTTATATTTTTATAACATATCAACGTACAATGGAGTTCTATCAAGAATTGTCGATCGACAAACTAAACTTAGTTATTATTTATATTGTAATTTCATTTATCTCGAACAAAACAGTGTTGAACATGTAAATATGTAGCTCTTTTGATTGCAATATCACATTGGGAAGAATATATTTTAAATAAAATAGAATCATTTTGTACACGCACATTTGCAATATAATCCCTTCAGATTTAAATAAATAAATAAACATTACCCCCAAAAAGTAAATATACATCTTCATACATTCCCTAAATTAAGCATAAATGCCTGTGCTATAGGAGAAAGAAATCGGTCGTGGCAGGATTCGGACTCGCACTCTACCACCACCCATCTATCTTCTTATTCTTTTCAGCCATCTCTCCGCTACTGGATATATGCCTTCTTCAACTTTTTCCACCCTTTTCTATCCTGGGCGTCAAAAATCGTCAGCTCATCATTTATGGGGTCAACCTTTTGTCTTCCCAAGTTCTGCATTTTATAATTCGTGGTACCCATCTTTCAACTTCCTATCTTGCCACGTGACCTGCCCACTGCAATTTGGGGCTGGAAATATGGTCCATAATGTCAAGAAGCTTGGTACGGTGTCTAATTTTATTTTTTCGTATTTTGTCCCTAAGATTTATCCCTAGCATTCAGTCTTTTCATAGTCCTTTTCCAAACCACTGTTTCCATAGTCATAGTCCTTTTCCAAACCACATTATGTATGTAATTTCAGGGAGGACGCAGGCTTCGAATACTTTATTTTTGAGACACATGGGTATATTACGACATTTGTGAACGTGGTCGAGCTTTCCAAAAGCTGCCCAACCTAATCCGATTCTTCTTGGGATTTCTGCAATTTGGCTTCTCTTACCCAGTTTTATTTTGTGCCCTAGATAGATGTACTCCTTCACATTTCCAGTATTTCTATTTCCAGTTTGTATATGTTTGTAAAGGGGGCCATTTTTTTTGTCTTGTTGATATTCATTCATATATATTATAAAAAATATTACTAAAATACCGGGATCATAAACAACATATTTGTAACAAAAAAGTATTCAAAAATAAAAATTCTTGGAGGGGTGTTGGGAAATCAAAATTTGTGGTACCAAATATGTATTTTTGGATAAGATCTAAAAAAAATATTTTTATTTTTGTTGTAAAAAATAAAAATATTTTTATTTTTGTTGTAAACAATAAAAATATTTTTTTATATCACGACAACAGCGCCGCCTATCGGGATTAAAATTGTCCTATCTTTCAATCCGGAACCAACATTACAAATTTAGAAAATTTCGTGGAAATTGACTGGGATGTTACGGTGATTAGCGCGTACGAACATCGTGACACAATATTTTTATATATTAAGATATGTTATTGTTTTTTTTATAAATCCACAGATAGACGCACAAACAGATTTATACATATGTATACCTTTATATGGTCGTTTTCAAAGTCAATAAGATTTTGAAGCCGTCCCCGCTATTGAATTTGTCTGGTGTTATTCTCTTTACCGTATATATTATCTTTTTCTTATTTTTATACTTCTTCACACAATCCCCTATCCTTATTATACCCATATCTTTGTCTCATCGTTTCGTATCACCCGCCTCCTAAATGTGTCTCCTCATAAAATACCAGGTATCTACCTACAATCTTCTCTTCTCCCTCTACCGCCCCTCCTACACACTATTTCCATCACATTCACTTTTCTTCCACTTTCGCGTGTATTTTTTATTTTTATGGACTCTTTCGCGCAGTCAACCTTTCATGTGATATATTTTTTTGGGAGATTTGTTGAATGCCGTCTCAGGGGTTGATGTTCCGCAGAAAACTACATTGTTTTTAAATTTATTTGTGTTTTTTTATATTAAAATCACATACAGAATCGTACACAGACAGAATATCACTCGCTAGTCAGTCGTCTCCATAATATTGGGAATGAATACTCTCATTTAGGTGACATTTTTATGCTGTCCAAATATAAATATAATTAAACGAACGATATACACATTTTGTTTTGAGAGAAACAACTTGTTATATTTTCAGTACAGATTTATATATTTTCGATCGTAAAATGTTTGTTTTTTTTGTATATCTTTTTTGTTAATTCATAATTTACATGACATTGCTATTTTTTCTATTTATAATACTTTTTATTTAATGTTTTGGTTGCCTAAAACCGACCCCCACTAAAGAACACTATCCAATTGTGGGTATTGCCCCCCATACGATCAGACGGCATGTTGCAGCAGAAGTCGAACGGAGCAAGCAGCAAACTGACCCTAGACATCCAATGTATGGCTGACAGCCGCATCAGTAAAGACTCAAGTCCAGAATAAGCTTCCTGGAGATGACCGCCCCTATAGTTGGCCTCCCCGAGGCCCGAAGGCTGTCACTGTGGCGTGATAGTGTCGAACGCACTCAGCTACCACCCGCGGAGGACGTGTCAGTGGGACACAACCTGCCTTATCCAACATGGAGAGCGCTCAATAGGCTCAGAACGGGTGTCTCCTGCTGTTACAGTGACCTCAAGAAATGGGGATACAGAGAGGAAGACATCTGCGAGTGTGGCAACAGACAGGACAACGTGCACCTACTGTCATGTCCCATGATAGGAGCGACATGCACGCACCAAGACACAGTGATAGCAAACACCAGTGGAATCCGAGTGGCCGAATATTGGGGGCTACGAATATGACGGTGTTCCGGACACAGAAAGTACATATGTAAGTGGAGAGTTTAGTTTTGGCTATAACCCACTCGTTTTAACGTGGATACATAGGGGCCACAAGCTATAAGAATTCGGGTCCATTATATTCCTCCGAAGAAGAGCACTACATAGCATTGGGGTGTACAAAACATTTGTTTTTTGAAAGAATGTATGATCATGTGTATTTGAAAAAAAAAATATATACTTGTATGCGTACACCTGCCATTCTGCAATGCTAAATATTAAATTATAGGTTGTTCATTTAATCTTTTTAACAAACCTCAAATCACGCAACCAATCTCTTCTTTCACACATTTCGTTTGAACGTATGTAGGTATGGGTATTTTAATGACGACAATACACGCGAAGTATCGACGCAAACGTGAGAATTATAAGTTAAAAGCATTCCAATATAAAAATGATTTATAAACTCCACTTAGCGTTAATTAATGAATAAACCATTATGCAAAAAAATAATAGCGCCGCCATTTATACTATCAATTTGATAGATAAAAAAAAACAATTTTCAAGAATGAAAATTACGAGTAGAGGTATACACAAATAAATACAATGCATTGGATTCAGAGAGCTATTGATATCAAAACTCCAGTCAGAAGACCAGGCAGACCGCCAAGCTAGGCCAGGCTGTCGAGTATAGAAATACCTACTGGAAATTCACGAGAACTAAGGACAATGAAAGACCTCACCAACTATTTACCTTCTGATGCAGGGTCCCAACGTATCTATTGGGCCTCTCGTTTGAGGTTGGAATCGTGAAACTCCTGGTTAATGTAATATTAATGTTAACAGCCATCTTGGATTCATTAGGAGTGTTTTTCCCACACCACCATTCATTCTGTTTAAAGAGACTTATAACGGCCTTTCAAAAATCTCTGGAAAAAATATATAATATATAATTTATGTAGCGTCGTTTAATGAATCAAGATCATTGCAAGGGCGCTTATATTTCGGTTATATGTGTGTTGCTCTACGATACAATGCTGTTTTCAGTCCATTCGAGAAAGTGCTCCTGCTTTGTGCACTGCAGACATCTGGAGACAATCTGTTCTACTTTGTCTAAGTGCCAAAGAGGGCTAAATATAAGGATACAGCATGTTCACCGTTCACTGGAAATGATTATATCAATGCACCATATTTTTGACAAAAAAACTCATTAAAGCCTTAAAAATCTTTGTGGTTACAAGGTTAGCATATCCAATAGCTCCAAAGAAATTCCTTCGAACATCGTTGTAGTTTGGGATATGTTCAGATGTCTGATTATGGTTACCACAGGATATGTGAATACAAAGAAGAAAATGAGAACGAACTATATGTACCTACTATGTAAGTATATCTTGTTCAAAGTCAAGGAACGAAGGTCAGGAGGACTGTCGATTTTTTCGTTGATTTGTGTCTTGATATAAAGAAACACGCGGCTTACTACGATTTATTTATTTATACATACATATTTAATTGACAAATATTATTCGTAGCTGCATTGCCCTACTAGATAAATAGCCTGTGCCGGGCGAAAGCATTTGAAAATAATGATACTTTTAACAGTGAATGCCAACTAACAAAACACACACAAAAATAGCATTACAAATTAGAGATAATCAATAACAAAATTATAAATTAAACATACAATGAGAAATAAAATTAGAAATGAACACACACATAAAGAGCATTACAAATTAGAAATAATAAATTACAAAATTAGAAATAAAACATAATACAGCATAAATAAAACCATCAATATAATTTTTCCCACAATATAATGATTATGCCCCTGTAACAAGAATATTCATATCCTCACAAAAAAAGACAAATCCTACAAAAAAGTAGAAATAAAACATAATATAAAAAAACAACGAATGCCTATTCAAAAACTAGAATAAGAACATGTTAAACAAAAATCAAACTTAAAGACAATTTAGAATAATAAATTAAGGCATGAAAATACTACAAAGGAAAACACGTTAGTCCGCCAACGCCATACAATCTCTGAATTCGTTACATCATCATATATTATGTGGCAAATATTCGTTATAAACTATCCATTTCATTTATTTATGTTTATGTATCTATTTGTGGAAATCGTTTAAGCGTTAATAATGTATTGTGTGTATTTTATATTGAGATGTATTTGTTACGTTTCAATTTTGTATTTTTTCCGAGGAAAACTAAAAAAATATACTAGGTATATACATGTCAAATTTATCGATATGGTACATTTTTTTTGTAAAATAATATTTTCCTGGAAACTTTAGAGGATGTGTGTTATTTATCTAAAGAAGACAAAATATTATGTAGGTGAATCCGAAAGGAAAAATAATAACTGAAGGTTTTTTGATACGTTTCATAAACTCTGCCTACAAAACATTACATCATTAATCATTATCATACTCATAAGGCGTGAAGGATATTTTCATTAGGGCGAGACCAAAGGAAATATATTTATATTCTATGTCTGCTTTCCTCCTTGCTCCTCATTTTCTGACTTCAGAAAAATTATATGTAAACAAAAGTATGTATCGATAATGAACAATAATTAACACAAAAAAAAATATTCAAAGAAATTGATTGTTAGATCAAAATGATTAATGACTTTCTAAGGCGTTCATTTCACATAAAAATCGTTGTTTTAGAATAAAAATATATCACGATTAAATAATATCACGATAATCCTAATAAATGACGGGTAGATCACTTTTTATACAGAATCCACTTTATTGGCTGTCTGATACAGTCACTTGAATTAATTTTAAAATAATGAATGGTGTATGGATTGAATATATGTATTATTTGAACATGTAGGTACATATTATTGACACATCTTCTATGATTACCTAAAAAAAGAAAATACTCGTGTTACAGGTTATCGAAATGTGTCAATAAATATTCACATTTATTTTTTATAAAATATAAAAAACTTGGGGAGTATGTTTGAACGGAAAAGAAGAGTTATAGCAGGTAATCAAATAAACGTAGAGCTCACACCAGAAATGTCCTATCCAAGCATCTCAAAGGAAGCCACAATTGCCCAACATAATGACATTTTAGTTCCTACTTTGACGTATGTCAGTGAAACATGGACGTGCAAAACGACACATGAAAGTAGATTAAATGATGTAGAAATAAGACCACTAAGAAGAGTAAGTAATAGAACGATAGAATGAAAAATGAGGATATAAGGAGAGAATGCAAGATAAGGAACAGCATTATTATAGTAAAATTAAAGTGAATGAATTGACGTGGTTTGGAAATATTTAAAGAATGAATGATAAACGACTGACCAGAAAAATATACATGGGTGTAAGAACTGGAGTGAATAGCAGGGGCGGCCCCAGAAAGGGATGGCATGACCATTTGAATGATATTTTGAAAGATGGAAACATAAGAAGCTTGAAAAATCGACGAGCATGTATGAGACGATGCATGGATGTAAAGGAAACCAGGAATGTGTACAAAAATAGAGGAGTATGGCTTCGGTTCTACCTGCTTAAACTGTAAGGGATATGGCGTGATGGTACGTATGTATTATCCCTCATCATCGTTCCGATTCTGCTCTTTTCTCGATGTTTTCTATTAAATAAAATTAAATTTGATGATGCTTCTAGCTAGAAACTGAGTATAACTGAACCGGGGTTCAATTGTTAATAAATATTTTTAGCGTGGTTTGAATTGAACCCGGTTCAATCCATCCATAGTTTAACCACAGTTCAAGGCATTGTAAATGTCTACCTCTTTCAGACATTTTTTGACAAGCATAAAAAAACTCAGAGAAATCGTTTTTATGGACATTTCTTCATTCACGCTCCGTCATATCTTACAAAAACTTTCTTCCCTCTGTGTGTATAGCAAACAATGGAAAGAATTTCAAGAGTCTCTTGAAGAATTAAACGTGTCCAGGTCGGTAACAGTCAGGCGGTTGATTGATGGCGACCTATATTCTGGAATCATCCTCGGTCACACTCACACATCACCCACACTAGATATTCCCATACTACCGTCATCTGTCATCTTCAAAACTATTAGTTTGAGTATATTCTTTCAAACTCTTTTTGATGGGTCAATGTCAGAGCGGCTTATAAGTAATCCAGTGGAAGCGGGATCGAATCCTGCCTTGACCAATTTCTTTTACTAAGGAAATTATTAATGAAAGTATTTTTTAAAAGTGCAGTTTATTTTTGTATTATTTTTTTCTACATGATAGTTATAAAAATACATAGATAGTTAATATTATAGAATTTTCATTACGAATTACTAGGCATTCGCTAGTTCTGAGGTAGGTACCTACCTAGTTCGAACCAATTAATTAAACGAACTTAATTATTAATTAAGTTCGGTTAGCGCTCTTGTCTAGTAATCCACTAGTCGCGAGTTCGAATCCTGCCTCGACCGATTTTGTTCACCTATAGCACAAGCATTTATGCTTAATTTAGGGAATGTGGGAAGATGTATATATGTACTTGTTTAACAAGGAGGTATTAATTATCTTCATACATAGCTGCTAATTCTTTGTGGCACATTTTAGTATAAGTTAGTATAAGTTTGTCCGGACGAAGGACTAGTTAGCATAAAAATAATCAACGTGGTTAAAACTAAGATATTTTATTTTATTTAAAATATTAATTGTTAAAAAAATATGTGTTGGGAGTATACACTGTCCAAATTTGTGCAAAACATATAGCTGTTATTTGGGTATTTATTCACTTTGAACCGTATACTTCCATATGTATTTACCAACGGTGAACATACAGTTTATCTAAATATGTCAGTACTTCGATAGTTAGAAAGCGATTGAAGTCAAAAGTCTAAAAATAAATGAGAAATTTGACTGTTTTATTTATCAAATTAAATTTGTTATTAATTTACTATAATGAAATATAATCTACACTCTTGTCATCACGCCATGTCCCTCAAGGGGTAGGCAGAGAGAACTGAATACGATTCTTTTCTATGTTTACAAATAGTCATCGCCTCATCAACACTGTTCATGTACAAGTTCGTGTGTTATTCATACTTCTTTCATTTCAGAGTATCGTTCACATGGTCGTGCCATCCTTTTCTTAGGCAATATCAACCTCTAATTCTTGAAAAATAATCTATACGTTTCAAAATGGTCAATGTAGATGCGGTCATTGATTTACTATTGTAGTATATTTATTTCTTCGATCAATGTTCATTATTTCGTCGTTTTGTTGAACCCTTTTCAATGAAAACAATAAATTGCTGGTTGTAGGGTAGTTACATCCTTAGACTATTCTACATAATATATAATAATAGCCTATACTGATATCGGTGGCCTTTGAAGGAACAACCATTTGTGGTACGTGTCTCACTAATTATTGCAACCAAGTCGGTTAGCCGCGACCTATGTATAAAAGGACTGGAAGCCAAGTACATGTTACTCCATATTCCAGCGTCCTTTGTTAAACCCTCAAAGGCTATTATTGAAAATAGGAAGCTTGTGTTTATGTAATGTCGTATAACATTATTGAAGCGGCTATGATCTGAGGCGAAGCTAAATATTGAAAAAAATGAGGATCACATTAAAACAAGTCGAGAAAGTAGTGTGACCAAATATTCTGTGGATTCAATTTAATGTTTTAGTTGGGCGTAATTCCGCTGGCGAATTAAAATTGTAAGTATCGTACATGTCATAAAACATGTGTTGACTAGAACTGTCACTTTGAACTACTCGTATATCCATTTTATCATTCACAAGCGATGTTATTTTGTCATTCAAATTCCCTTTATTTTACTCAATCTTTAGAATATCAAGAACATAAGTAAAATTAATAAATTTATAATTTAATTGAAATATGAGTGCATTTTTTAAATCCCCATTCAAAGGTTCAATAGGTTTTAATTAAAACTGTACTTTATGGTGTACTACATCCAAGAAATGATAAATTTGATTTATCCTTTCTTGGATGTAGTACACCATATAAAAATAAGTCAATACATAGGTATACATTACGAAAAAATATTTATTCACAAATGCATAATACAGTGTAAAGAAAAAAAAGCATAATAAATTTATTTGACTGATGTAGAAAAAATCAAAATTTTCATTTTACATTTACTGAAATTTGCATAATATTTACATCAAAGAAATGTCCAAATCATATATCAATCCTTACTTCTTCCATTGCTTGATTACGGTGATGTGTGTTATCCGGATGTCAATGAAGAATAATTAAATAAACTGGAACGATTACAGAATGTCTGTATACGGTTCATTTACAATCTTAAAAAATATGATCATGTTTCGACTTGTAGAAATATTCTTCGTTGGCCAAAGATACGAGATCGTCGTAACATTCACATTCTGTCATTACTTTATAAGACTATTTATGATCCCTGTTCACCAAAATATTTAAAAAATAACGTCTATTTCTTGTCAAATCACGGCATATCCCTTCGATCTGCTGAACGTACTACACTAGCTATCCCCATTCACAATACAGAAGTTTTCAGCTCCTCTTTTCAAGTACAATCAGCTAGACTATGGAATGGCCTAAGTGATGAAGTAACGTCATCTCAATCCATTCAAATATTTAAAGGTAAACTAAAAAAACTTTATTTGTCAAATAGTTCCTGAATTTCTTCTATATCCTTCCGTAACCTCCTTTTCCTCATTGCTATGATCAGTGTTATTTATATTATTCTTTTTTTTTAACTCTCTTTTCATTTTTTTTTCTCTTTGTATTTTTTTATATTTCTTACTCTTTTATGTTATTTTTTATCAATTTATTTCTCAATAAATTAGTATTGTACCAATTTAACTTAGAGACTTCACGTTGCTCGGGTTGGTTGGAAGAAATTGCCTTATGGCAATAAACCTGCCTTTGTACACATGTACATAAATTATATAAATAAATAAATATATCTTATTCTTCTTCTCGTGTCATGTCAGGTCCACCCAACGTTGAATACTACCATAGAGATAGCTTATCTGTCTTGGGCAATGCGAAACAGCTTCTCCACATTTCTTATATCGATCCATTCCCGAATGTTTCGAAGCCAGGATAGTTGCTTTCTTCCGACCCCTCTACGATCCTCGATCTTCCCCTCTATGACTAACTGAAGGATGCTATATTTTTCACCTCTTAAAATATGGCTGAAGTACGAAACATTAATTTGAATTGTTTTGTCTCTGTTGGTGTTGACTCTACTTAGTATTTAATGTAATACTATAATGATGTATACCTATATTTTTTTATTTATTTACTAGCTGAGAAGCATCGCTACGCTCAGCTTCTAAGCTAGGGCTTGCAGCCCGCTGCGCGGTAGATGACCGCCTCCGGCGGTTAAAGGGCGTTTGTTGGTAAATTCTTCATCAATTCTAAATGAATTAAAGTTGTAACGTTTACAGCATACATACATACCATCACGCCATATCCCTTACGAGGTAAGTACAGAGAACCGAGCTTCATACTACTCTATTTTTGCACACATTTCTAGCTTCCTTTACATCCATGCATCGTCTCATACATGCTCGTCGATTTTTCAAGTTTCCTTTATTTCCTTCTTTCAAAATATCATTCACATGGTCATGCCATCTCTTTCTGGGGCGGCCCTTGCTATTCACTCCATCTCTTACACCCATGTATATTTTTTTCGTCAGTCGTTCATCGTTCATTGTTTCAATATGTCCAAACCACCTCAAGGAATTCACTTCCATTTTACTTAAAATACTCTTCTTTATTTTACATTCTCTCCTTGTTTCCTCATTTTTCAATCTATCATATATCGTTCTATTTCATACTCTTCTTAGTTATCTCATTTCCACAACATTTTTTATTCTACTTTCATGCGTCTTTTGCCACGTCTATGTTTTACTGGCATACATCAAATTAGGCACTACACTTGCATTATGTACGGCAATGTTGGCTTTCTTTGAGACGTATGGATCGGAGATTACTGGTCTGAGTAGGTACTCCGTTTATGCTTTTACCTGCCATAACTCTTCGGGATAGAATGGTTCATTCATTCATTCATTCATACCATCACGGCATATCCCACAATGTGGGGTAACCAGCAAAAGGTGTGCGGGTGTACATTGCCTTATAAAAGGGAGCACAACACATATGTGTATACCCACACACCAGTCTCGTCTCACCTAAAAAGGCACTACATTCAGAATGGGTGGTGAACCTCATTGCTGAACTATGTCAGATGTTATTGTTGCCTGTTGTATTTTCGATTACCCGGCTCTTACGGGACACTCTAAAACAGTAATAGAAAAGAGTGGAAGCACTATTCTAAGCCGGTGCCTCACAGCTAAATAGAATGATCACCCATCATAAATCACAAAACGAGTTAAATATTATAGTTATTCATCGCCCGCATAATATAAACACACCACGACATCATTATTATTTATTTCATAGTAAAACTAGTGTAACGTGCACATATCACTGGTGACAACGATGACAACGAGTGCTTATATTGATGTCAGTCGTTTCATGGTTCTTATCTTCACACTTATTCAAAACTCGAGTGTGATTGAAATTAATACATCAGATTTAAAGAGGCAGCTTCCGTTTAATTTCAAAGGTAATTAAGTTTCTACTTTGCCGTCTTCACAGACTTTGATATTTAATGCTCAATTTGGACAAGGGGCTTATAAATAATTATCTAAAAATTATAAAGTGGCGGATACCAGTGATTCTACGAGCGTAGATAACATAGATTTCAATTTCAAAGACATTCATTATTAGTCGTTTTAAGCAACATTTTTGATTTCCACTTTCCACGTGAAGTCTGACAAATTTTTATCTGCATAATTATTGTGTACCATAGTGCAAATCGATTTTTCAGTCAACAGACAAGAATTACATTTGGAGATTGACATGACAAAAATACTTTTTTCCAAATTTTATGCTAGAAATTATTGGATTTATTATACAGAATGTACTTAAATATAACATTAGACTCTAATGTATGCTAGTGAGACATGGACATGGCAGAAGACGCATGAAAGTAGAATTAACGCGGTTGAAATGAGGTCACTAAGACGAATGTGTGGTAAAACGATGTATGATAGAATAAGAAATGAGGATATTAGACAAGAATGTATGATTGAAAGAAATATCGTAAGTAAGATGAAAATAAATGCCCTAAGGTGGTTCGGCCACATAGAAAGAATGAGTCTGACAAAAAAAGTATACAAGGCTGATAAAAGAGGAATGAAAAGTAGATGTCGGCCAAGAAAGAGTTGGCACGATCACATAAATGGGATTTTGAAAGATGGAGATGTTAGAAGTAAGAATAATAGAAGAGCGTGTATGAGACGATGTATGGACGTGAATGAAGCGAGGAATGTATGTCAAGAGAGAGGAGTCTGGCGTTCGGTTCTCTCTGCCTACCCCAAATAGGGAAATGGCGTGATGGTATGGTATGGTATGGTATGGTACTTAAATATTATTGAACTACGATTAACATGTAGGAACATAATTATAAATTATCCAAGAAAAAGTTGGAGTCGAATTTCATACATATTTCATTGATTGATTAAATTACAAATGTGATCTGCTCAAAAATATCATTTAACATTCTATAATGAGAACTAATGGTAATTTTTAGAATCAGGTTCAGTTGATCTATCTATCATTAGTTTTTTTTTTTAATTTAAACCTAACAAACATACATTTATACAAACAAATTCAATGTAAACAATATACCGTAGACAAATTGCAGGAACCAGCTACCGTAAACCTCCGCAAGGGTCTCTGAAATGGTATTTTTATATTAATTTTAGTACCTATATCTTAAAATATCAACTTTCTTAAAAAAACATTATAAATGTTAGATAGCCTTTGGATGAATGAATTTCGGACATAATTAGTTCTGCAGAGAGACAGTCTGAAAATTAGCTTTGTTCTAGTATTACGAGAGGGGCAATTATTGGAAAGACTCCCAACACCAGAAAGGCAGCCATAGATTGTAATGCGCGAAATACCAGAGGGACGCCGACCACCGGAAAGACCATCAAAGAGATGGAGGGAAATCTGGACATCCTCGTCCCAGGACCTGTAAAAACAGATCATAGATCTAAAAAAAGAGGAAGAAGAAGACTCCCAACACGAGACTCAGAGCCAACGGCACCACCAGTAATGTGTATGTATATGTGTATATAGATATGTCATGTCTGCATGGTAAGTCTATTTTCTAATATTGTTATTTTATGATGACGAACGGAAAGTATTCTATCATCAATGGCAATACGGAATTTGTAATAAAGGTTTTTCAAAAATTTATTTCGTACTTTCTCTTATCTTTCTAGATAGGTCACATACATTATTGTAAATAAATAAATCATGTATGAGCAATCTAACAAATCTACCACAATAGACATTAATTCATCTCAAGTGAGTACTTGTATGTATTTTTGTATTCTGCTAATAAAACTAATTCCTTTTTTTAATACTGGCTTAACCGTGACGACATTATGAGTATTCAAAGGGTGAATTGGCTATAATGTGTAATCAATAGTGTACAGAAGAATGGGATTTTAGGGGCAAACAGGAACACAATGACATTTTATAAATAATAGTGGAACTACAATTGTATTGAATTATCCATATCTAATTGAGATGGATTTTATATGTGTACAAGTGTTCAAGGTTTCAGATTAATATACAACCCCAATATGAATCACTTCCAAAATTCAATCGATTGACGAAATAGTACATACATACGTACATGTTTGGTCCACAGAATTTAAATCTTGAATATGTAGCGATCCTTCATATTTTCATCTTAGACAACACCAGCTATCATGGCAACATTTCATACGCATAGAAAAAAAATTAAAAGTACGTTCAGATGACCGAATGTTTAAACCAAGTGAATTAATAAAAAAATAATAAATTCTGAGCTGTCAACGGATAAATACCTACACTTAACATAAAACAATTTTTAAAACAATAATTTATCTGAAAAATCAAAAACTAATGCTTTTTTAAACTACATAGGTACATATTGTTATATAAGTTTAGAGTTATCAGTTCTTAGATATACCGTGTTAACTTCACAAGTTTTAATAAAATTAAGTGGATTTTACTGTGACACATATAAAGTTCCATCATACAAACAAGAAAACATCAAGAAAATACATATTTCCCTATTTTCACATAGTATAACATATGCAAAATCTGTAGTTAAAAATATCTTATTTTATAAATTTTATTTTTCGGTGTTCGCGTGAAGAAAACGAATGAGATTGTACGCACACGTAGATTAATCAAATGATAAAACAAACAATCTCGTTGGATCTCAAATAATTAAGACCAAATAATTACTGGATTGTGTAAAGACAAAATTAACTCCAGAGACATGGCCTAAGTAATTCAGGACAGAAGTACCTAAATTTGAGGACGAAGAAAACAGAATCCAACAGTGGGCACAGACATAGGTCCGAATGCAGAGTCCTACCTAAATACTAAATTCTAAATACTATCCACGTTTTCATTGCACAGTCGCTCACTCAAATTAGTAGATCACGTGGCTTCCTAACTGGAAGATGCTACGAAGTTTTTGTAGGAGAATTGCATTTCAGAGACATATCTAAATACTTAGTGCATGCGTGTTGGCGTAAACTAATATTTGCGAACTGTCAAAAAGTATGGTTGGTCGAGAGAAACCGTACGAGTGGTTTAATACTAAAATACGAGATGTTTTCCATGGATAATGATTTTAGAGACTTCGTCAAATATGTATTTGGTAATTTTAACAAATCAAATACCAGAGTATTCAGTTTGGTATTTGATTTAACATAGAGCTGTCAGTATGATCTTGGTTACACGTGTTTGTGTTGTTATGAAAAAAAAACATTTCAAACGTCAGTCTAATAGAAAACTATCTATATCTTTTTTTCATATGCAATAATGTGAATCGCTACGCCATCGACCTTAAGTTTGCCGTAGTATTAAGTATTTAGTTAGTGACATCTCTGCAATGCAATTGCTAACTTAAGAATACTAAATATTCTTGTGAGGTTAGGAGTTAGTATTTAGGTACCTAGAACTAAAACAAATTGAAACTCAAATTTTAATCACTCACGAGAGTCCCTATATTCCAGCCAATTTGAAATATTAGAAAATATATTACATTCTCTTAAATTCTCTAAAACAAATTAATATAGCCGACCACCGTGGCACAGTTGATAGGTTTGGCTTTTGCGCGGGCATCCTGGGTATGATCCCCACCAGAGGAGAGAAGAAATTTATTTAAATTCATTTGTACCTCCGGGCGGGAAACACAGGCTAAAATTGCCATATTAAGACAATGAACTCACTACAAGCGCAGCGCAGGGTGCAAAGGAGTGTTTCCAATTATTATTTTTTGTATAAGAACATTGAATAAGTACAGGCAATATACGTCTCCAGCCCCCCTAGTCAACGTATCATTTAACTCAAGAAAAGAAAAAAGATAACTCAATATATGGAAGTGACAGTTGCCAGTCACGTGACAACTGATCTTCCATACATTGCGATATCTTTTCTTGTTTCTTTTCTTCGGCTAAATGACACGTTTTCTAGGGGGGCCAGGTCCGCTAATTCACGGTACCACTGACATATTTAAAGTGTCGTGTTGGCAACAACCCTCTAGTTTTCCAATGAATTTGCAGGTTTTCCGCAGATCGCTATTTGAAAGGATATATTGGTGTTATCACAGACGATTAGTTCCCGATGATGCGTTTTAAACCGTCTCCATGGTCGACATGCCTAAGCATTTTCTCGCGTTATGGCGTCTTTTTGTTTTTACAACCGAAATATTTCATATTTCAGCGGTCTTTACATCCCAAATTATTTTCTACCTAATTCGCTTTATAATATACCGAAAACACTATTTACAAAACATTGTCTTTTAAAATCATTCTTGCTATATTATAAAGTATATTAAAACCTCTTATGTTTTGTTGAAACAGTGTATCTAGTGTGAATGTTTTCCAACTCAGAACTCTCCAATATGGAAAATAATATATAATCAAAACTCAAACCGATCTTTCTTGGCTGAATGAGTCAATAGTAAAGATCTGACTGCTAAGTAAGGTAAACTGGGGGGGCGATTCCGTTCACACGGTGAAATGAAAACTCTCATGATTACCCATATCATGGATATAATTATCATAAGGAGTTCTATAATACCTCACGTTATTATAGAACTCCGTATGATAATTATATAATTCGTGGCTCAGTTGGTTAGATACCTGACTGTTAAGCCAAAGGTCCCGGGTTCGATTCCCGGTGGAGACACAGTTTTAAATTGTGTTTTCAGTCTGGATCTGTGAGACGATTAATACCTTAAGTCCTCAGAACGTGGAAACTTGTTATTGGTTGCGTGTTAATTTATTATTTGACATATTACCTTTTAGTTGCTCGAGAAGCAAAATAAAAAATAAATATCCATTATATATTTAGGATCATTACCATTATACATTAGGATAATGCTGAAAATCAGCTGCTGGGGGGCTTGTCTTCCTGCAACATAGCTGAGCATGATCCTTTTGAGTCGGAAAGGTTGGTTTTTCATTAAGTATATTTGTTTTTTACATGTCTATGTTTTTGTATGTAAACTTATTTTCTTCTCAATAAATGTTTATTTATTTATTTATATGGATAATCATAAGGGTTTTGATCTAAACGTTTGACCGGAATTGCCTCCCAGGTCGATTTGGAGCAAAATATTTCGATAGAGGCACTTGACAAAGATAAAAATTCCGGTAAGGCACTGTTAAATTCTCGGAATCAACAAAACGTTTTTTTAAACAAAAACTAAATAACTATACTGCTTCAAAAATCAGTAATAATGAATACACGTACAATCGTAAAAGACTTTATTCAAGTTAATAATCAGGAATCAGTAGGGTTGCTAAGCAGTATAGGGACTTCTTCCAAAACTAATCATTTGAAGTATTTGGATAAGTTTTTGGAATTATTCCCAATTGATAGCTTGACCGGTGCGTTTGTTGTATTTTATATTTGCGTTTGTATTTATATTGCGTTTGTTGTATTTTATATTGCGTTTGTTGTATTTTATATTTGTATTTTATATTTGCGTTGTGCGTTTGTTGTATTTTATTTTGATATTTTACATAATTCATTATTTACAAATTGGTCTGTGAGTTTTTTTGAGGTGGTGCATAATGGACTACTATTATTTGTAGTGCTTACTTAATTGTAATTGATATCATTAGTAAGTCACAGTGCGGCATCGTAAAAAATACATTTTAAAACTCATACTTCAGTTACAATTTCTTTAAAAACATTCAGAAGAAATCTTTCTCTATAAAATGACATTCGTTAATAATAATTATTAAAATAAAAATATAATAAAAATCACAACTCCATTGTAATACAGTAGCAGTGGGGTAAAATGTTCAACATTATTGAACAGTATGAATAATTTACGATTTTGAACAAATTTTATGTGTTTCTGTTCGAGTGACGTTTCTACAAAAAAAAAATAATATATCACTCTTCGCCTTTATCAAAAACATTACCATCTACATAAAATAACTATTTAATGTTTACACGTATGGATTGTGTCATTGAAATTTATTATGAATCTTATGAGTTATTTTGTGTTATTTTTAAGGTACATTTGTGATGTGACAATCTAATTAATAAATATCATTTTGATACTCGCTCCGACACGGGTATGGTTCCCAGTGAAGCGGGTGTCGGTCGCACATAAAAAATAAAAAACAAGTGTAAAGAATTTAAAATAAATAAATAAATTGTGTTAACATATCAAAAGTGAAGTACCTATATGCCTTCTCTCTACCTACACCAATAACAATAACATACCGAGACTGTATGTACATTCACATATACATATGTAAATACATAGGTAGGTAGGTCAGTAAATAAAGACCACAAAGTGTGTTATGTTCTATATAACGTACACGTAGAAACGTTTTATGTATGTTGGTCTTAGGTATGTATGTATAATATGTTTGTAAGATGTCTTCTACTTCCATAAAAGCTTTAATAAATAAGATTTATATAATACAGTTCTCACGTAACGTGTGTGTGAGAATGTTGCTATTTACTTTGCTATTATGCTACTAAGTTATTTACCTTCACTTCGCCCGTCATTTGCAGCTCCCTACTTAATAACACGTAATATAAAGTTGCTTGTATTTCGAAACAGCAAATTCCTACAATGATAATTCACGTATGTACCTGTTTACAAAACACCTCCATATTAACTACTCAAAAATATGTTGTATTAAATACTTTGAGACAATATTAAATGCCTACACACACAGTAATTAACTAACGACTTTTATAAACAAACTTTTTCGAGTGGAACATTCCAGCAAAGATTTTCACGTTTGTTAATATTGTACGTTGGCAATACAATACAAATATAATTTTTCTGTGGGGACATCGCCGTAGTTTATTTTTTGCTCATTACTAAAAATGAGTACATAAAAAAATGCTTTAAAGTAAGTATATTATAATCTTTTTAAACCAACCCAAGTACATAGCACAAACTTTTAGTCAGCTTGATACAATCGTATATTGTGGTGAAAGAAAAAAATAGATAAAAGACTAATAGTAGAGTACCTAATGAAGAAAACAAGGAGGGAATTAAAGGTATATTGATTGAGGTGTATTGTTTAATCTTTAATTATTACTATATATCTAACACTCGCTTAGACCCCCATTAGATTTTGAAGGATATCTGTAGGATGCTTCTCAATATTTTAACTGTCAAAAGATTCAAAGTGACTATTTTCCATACTAAATTTAAATACTTTAAAGATTGACATTAGTGAGGAGTTGAGAGTTGACCACAACCCACTCGTTTTTTTTGTTTTTTTTTTTTAAATAAGTATGTCCCAAAACAGTTAAAAACTTGTGCATTTATTATTTTCTGGTGCCCTGTCAGGAACCCCGAACGTTGGCGATCACTCTGGCGTATCCATCTTTGTCCTGTGCTGCCTGGAATATCTACTCCACAGTTCTGAAGCCAGGTCATCTGTCTCCTTCCAGTCCTCCGGCAGCCGTCAATCCTGCCCTCCAGTATTAAGTCGAGCTAGTGGTATTTTTCTCCCCTAACTATGTGTCACAGAAATGCGATCTTGCAGACCTTTATTGAAGACAGGAGTTGCCTGGTTGTTCTGGGTCAACTTACTTGTCGGGTCCGGACTTTAAGCCTTGCCACCCCAGTATGCCGCGACCTATATCACCTTGTTATTTGCCATCAGTAGATCATTCATATTATATGCATTTAGCATCAGCGGGCATTGTAATAAGTGAGAATCACTCTGCACCTCTCCGCAGTCGCAGATCGTGTCCTCCCCATCTAAAAAGCCCCATCTCTGCTGGTTATTTTTGCACCTAGTCACCCCAACCCTTTGGACAACTTAAGACTTCGGAATTTGTAAACAGATATGTCCAAGGAATGTAGGTACCTATTATATTTGTATTATTTTCATTCTATTTGAATAGATGATCTTCAAATTTCAGTACCTAGAGTGAATACGGAAGGGAAGCGTGGTAAGTACCTACAGTATATTTAAGAGGCCGTGATTACGAGGGCATATAACGCTAAATATTGTAACTTAAATCATGATGTATTAAATCTGCCTGATGCACTATGAAGTTTATACTGAAGATGCACAAAATTGTTGTGATGGGAAACACAAAATTTGTTGATTTTTTGCATTTTAAGAACAAACCTGACTTGAAATAAAAAAAAAACATCAAGAACATTCACTTTGCTTAAGACACTCTTTAAGCACATAAAAGATTTATTTCACTACGACACCTAGTTATGGAGTAATTTAAAATAAAATTATTTAAAATATAATATTTTAATTAGGGGAATTAATGCTAAATTTTAAAATTGTGTGACAAACATGCACTAGAGAAATGTTGAAAATACTTATGATATATTTTTTTGAAACAC
This sequence comes from Molanna angustata, assembly GCA_963576475.1. Taxonomy (NCBI): domain Eukaryota; kingdom Metazoa; phylum Arthropoda; class Insecta; order Trichoptera; family Molannidae; genus Molanna; species Molanna angustata. The sequence goes on along the minus strand of OY754968.1, from coordinate 8,225,433 downwards.
GCTGTTTAAAATATTTGAGTAATTTGGGTGTTTAGATTTAATAGCCCTGTGTAAAATTTTATAAGAAACTCGTCGGTCGAAACACTCGTTTATTACCCTAGCAATATTTTCTCTAAAACACCACCATTTTGTTGCATAATCATTTTATATTATTAAAACAAACAAAAAAGAAATAATTATCAAAATTAAAGTAGAAAAAAAATATACTTCTTCAGGTACCACTATAATTATATTATGTTCTAGCAGAGGGGGATCCTAGGAACTCTGGGCCACGCAACCCTTTACAAAAAATATTGAAATTCTTCAAATTGAAGATTAAAATTATATAAGAAAAAAAGATGTACAAAAATGAGACCAATTACATACTAATCACAAGTGTAGACCGGTATATAACAAGTCCTAAGAAAAATATGACTTAAAACTTAAAAAAAAAATATTAAGTAGGTAATAAGTACTAAAAAAATTTTTTTTACGAAATAATAAAATGTATCTAAAGAAAAATATTAAAAAACAATACAATTTTTTTTTTTGGTAGGTATACCTACCTAACTTAAAAAGTTTTTGAAAAACTTTTTTAGTTACCAAAACAAGTAGGTAGCTAAAAAGTTTTAAAAAAATAATAAAATGTGGGAAGGATGTGGATAAGGATGGGTGAGGAGGAATGAGGTAAATATATTTTTTTAATTATCATTTATATGTAAAATTAAAATCAACCATTTATATGTAAAATTTTAATCAACCATTTATATGTAAAATTTATGTTTTGTAACAGAATGTAGATATACCATATTTGAATTATAAATTAGCTAAATGTAAACCACTTGTTTTTTGAGTCACTCCGCGACATGTTTCGGAAGCGCTGTCCTTCCATCGACCGGCGTGTCGTGGAATTTGAATGTAGATATAAATTATTTAAATAAAAATAAAAAAAAATCTTATTTAATTAAACTTGAATAAGGATTGATTAAAACGTTTAAAGCATCCTGACCTCATTGTAGCATGAACAGACTTTGTTTTCATTAAAATAGATACAAATTTTCTTGTTTCAAGGGAAGGTTATATTTTATCAGTGGTGCGAGCGGCATCGAATTTTTTCTTAATAACCCAAAGATCTTGTATGTTTTTCATACCGGTTTATCGCTGCGATAAAATATGTGATTCGAGCTAACCCAAATTTAATAAGACAGAACTTATTGCCAGAAGAATTTTTACAGGATACGTGACACCGTTTCGTCAATATGTATCAAATTTCGTATATTTTTCACACAATAAACATGTTTACACTTTCTCGCGCGATATTTTGCCGTGGAATTTCAGTGCAGAAAATTGTGAGGGAAATTCGCAAAATCAAATTTGCTATATTAAAGGTGTTTCGCTTGATCAGAGTTTTATATGATGTGATGTTTTGAAAAGAAAATTAAGCATTTTTAGCAAAAAAGCAAACATATTTAAATCCACCCCTACATAGGCAGATATACTACCTAGCTTATAAATTCGTCTTATTTATACATACCTACATACCATGATACTTAATCTATATTTGAAGATTGAAGCCACTTTCCCTTTGATGATTTTGGAAATGAATATTTTTACCAATATGTATTTATTTTTACCAGCCAAACTAACGAGAAACTTCAAATACTATTGACAATTTTGGTGTTTGGCGGCGTAGCAGAAGAGGAGATGATAACAACCCACAATGTTTGAGGACAGGGAAGATGGTCACAATCCTCAGCAATGAAGACAGCCACGCAAAGATAAAGATTTTGTTACAGAACGACACAACAACATTTCAAACAAAATATAAAATAATATTCTAAAATTAACAGATGTAGATGTTTTAGCGGTTATGCACTAGTCTTGTAATCCAGTAAACTTGGGTTCGAATCTTAACTTCAACGATGTCGTACCACAAATATTTACTTATTATTATGTAAATATGTATGAAGAGAAAAAAAATGTACTTATTTTAAGGACATATTCATTATTTTTGAATTATAATCTTCCTTGCACCCTGTGCAAGTAGCAAGTTTATTGCCATATTATGAAAATTTCTTCCAACAAATCAGTGTTTCCAGAGAAGAAATATTTGTGTGAGAAATAAATTTAAATAAATTTTTGTTTTGCTGGGGATCGAATCCAGGACGCCTGCACAGAAGCCAACTTACCAACTATTCCAAGGCGGTCGACATGACTCATTTAAAAAAATGTGGAGGAAATATAAATTTATATAAAATTTGCAAATAAAATAACAAATAAATTAAACAGTAAACAAAGAAAATTGTTGAATGTTATGTAAAAACACAATATTTTATCTGATGAGTGCTTAGACAAAAATAAGCTGAGGTATGAACAGATCCAGTTTCTTAATATATGTCATCGTGAATTTCTATAAACTGGACTTGAGATAAGGGAGACGGTTTGGTGAGGTAAAGGATGAAATTCGGAGTTCAAAGGTTGGGTGGAATAAATCTGGGTGCTTGATAAGGGTCTTTTCAGCGAATTTTAACTCGATATTTTCAGAGGGACTCTACGCATTTTTCACAAAGACCATTTGTCGAGAAGGTTCATATTATATTGTCACAAAAAAATATAATAATATATCTAGTGTATAATTTATAATATGAGACCCATCCAAAGGATGCAATGAAAATGTTCCAAAGGTTTTTTATTAAATAAATGGTAAATAATGCGTTTATTTCATCAATATTGCATTATTTTTTTTGTTTACATTAACAAAATTTCATGCTAATAGTAACCAACTATAATTAAAGTATCGTTTGGTAATCTGTTATCAAATATTTTATGAACACAGTTAAACCGTATAGTTATTATAAATATACTTAAGTCACTTATTACAAAAGTTTGGTTAGAATATCGATGTAGGAACTTATTTTCAATACATGACGAAATTGTAGAAATCTTCTAATTTGTATTTCCCTTTTGATAGTGCGATCTTTTCGGCTAACTAGGCCCTTGTCAATTAATCTTTCGCTAAAAAGTAAAAAAATACATGTTATGTGGAATTAGATGGGTCGATGGCAGAGCGGTTAGCGCATTGGATTAGTAATCCAGCGGTCGCGAGTTCGAATCCTGCCTCGACCGATTTCGTTCACCAATAGCACAAGCATTTATGCTTATTTTAGGGAACGTAGGAAGATGTATATGTACTTAACAAGGACATATTCATTTTACTTAAAAAAAAAGAATCAGTGTACACAGTGTATGTAACGTTTTTTTTTTAAAGAATTTTGATGAAAAATTGAAACTTCAATCTTCAAAGCATGGCTACTGGCCATGGATTTTAATCCATTGTACTCTTCTAAAGAAGCGCACTATGTAGAGTTGTGAACAAAACATGTAACAAAAATTTACTAAAAAAATGCTAAAAATTAAAAAAAAATATATATTAAAACTGTCGTGGGTCACCAATTTAGCGGTATGTGCGTTGGGAGGAAGTTATATATTTAATAAGATTATTAATAAGAAATCAGAAAAGGTTACGAGTTTATTGCATGTTCTAAATTCATCTCCCAAAACACATACAACTATTTTTAGATATTGCAATTGTTTTACTCAGCTATTTATTTATAATTGAAATAATAGAATGATGATAGGTTTCATAATAAAAGAAAACTTACTCAGATTAATTATATTTTCAGATTAAAACAGTTAACAAATTTTATTCAAATTGCTCCGCGATACTAGGGTAGGGATAAAATATTATAGTTATTGAACACTGCGCTTGTACGCTGGGCTGACGAGCGAATGATTCGCCACGTTGGTTAATCGAAATACGATGCGCTGTCTCTCGGTCGTCTTCGGCAATCTTCGTGAGAAGCGAGATCGTCCGAGCGAGATGGCATCGATGATGGGGAGGTACATCCTCGCCACAGTGGTTTACAATCTGCTCAGGAAAATATTAATTCGGATTTTTAAAAGACCCGGGTTGTATGTAAGAAGGTGGAAACAGAATTGGGAAGTGGTAATAATCTGTGTATTTAGTATAAAATTTATAAACAGTAAGTATTAGCAGCACAAATTATACATTTATATACGTACATTTTATATACAATTTATTAAATTTTGCTATACGAATCTTCAGTAATTTTATGTGAATATGTAGTTGTAAAATAGTATTAAACAACTAATTTATTCAATGAATTTCTAATTAACAATTGAAACAGACTTTCCATTCATAAGAACCTTCTCACATATCAAATTGAAAGCTATAGCAAACAACTGATTAATTACTAAAGGAAGAAAAGAAACTGAAAATTTATTTAATATTACTATATAATTATTTTACAAAAAATCAAAATTATATTAGTATTAACCTTGTTTACATCAAGCAAAATTGCATACTACACTTAAACGTATACTTGCACTATTGTCTCACTTCAACCTACCACTAAACCTTATAAAAATTAAAAATAATATAACTGAGTTATAGGACAGGCATAGCCTAATAGAGTCGTCTAATCCACGAATTAAAATATATTTTTTAACAGATTTTTAATTATCTCAATAGAGACGAAGTTGAAATATTTATTGTAGGAGAACCGGGAAATCAAGGCACCTACAGGGCTTACGACCTGTCATCGGCTGGTTTACGTGATCACTTTATGCGCTTGCGCAACGTTCACCAATTATAGCTTTTTAATGAGATCCCTATCAATTAAATTTTGAAACTTCTATATATTGTAATACTGAAATTCTTTTCGCTTGAAAATAAGGAATTTTTACTACAGCCATCTATGGGTGAAATTATGAACAACAATCTTATTATTTTCTATTTATTTTGTTGTAACGCCATCTATTGAGAGAATTGGTTTTTTGTAAATAATGAAAGCTACAATTCTTATATGTGAGGTGACAATGCATTTTTCGCATAGAAGTCACCCCTGAATTGCGCCAGACTTATAAGGTCATTTTTGTCTTATTTACCTACTTGTACCAATGTGTAAGTAATCGAATATATTTTTATTATTGCATATGCGCAAACATTGGATTTTTTTCCCTGTCGGGAGTCAAAGATATTTTGACTCCCGACAGGGAAAAAAATCCAATGTTTGCGCATATGCAATAATAAAAATATATTCGATTAAAATATATATTATATACACAGATTACTTAAACATTAACTATTAACTTAATTTATTATAGTATTATACATTGTATTTTCTATTTTACCAAGTTATATTGTACCTACATCAGATATTAATATACTTGTAAAAAAGGATTTTTAATAAGAAAATAAATACATATGAGCTTATAATTCTACATTAAATATGAGTATTAATAATACATTGCAAAGAAAATGAAATGAAAAACATATTTGAGTTTAATATGAATGTAAATAAGTACCTACACTACTATTTGATTTTCTTTGTGTTGTGATATTCGACAAATATGCAACTTATATTGCCAATGAATTAAATCTTTTGTTTATTTTAGTAGGTACTTAATTTGCATTTGAAAAATATTAAAACTTTAATTTTGCTATTTCTCATAGATATTTAAAGTAGATCAAACGATTATAAGTCGTAAAGAAGTAGATTTTAAAGGGGTTCACATAGAAGAAGAATCAGGGTGGCAAGTCTGGTAAACAGGCGGAATCAAAACCATCCATGTTTACCCATATCATGAATTTAATTATCATATGGAGATGTATAATATCTTAAGATATTATAGAACTCCATAAGATAATGAAATCCATGATGTGGGTAAACATGGATGGTTTTGATTCCGCCGGTTGACCAGACTTGCCCCCCAGATATTGCAATTCAACAATTACATTAAAATTGATTTATTTTCGAAAAATATAAATTATTTGAAATATGTTCGATCTGAGTCCGATTACTTTCTCAACACATGGACAATATATGCATAGATTAAAAGATATATTGCCAACACAATCCTTACATTTCACATCAAAATCATTTTTTTTGTATAAATATTTGTTTGACAATAAACATGCACAGTGCACAGGATGTCAGTAAGTATTTTTAATAATAATTTTACTGAATATATCTTACCAGTTGTTTAAATCTGCTTGTAGAAGAATGTACCTATCTGAAATAAATTATCTATGTATATAAATGTTTCTAAAAATAATAAGTCCTCAAAAGGGATACCGTAGTGTTAATTGTTATATTTTTCTATCTTCTGATGATGGTAAAATTTATACCCTAGTTTGATATTCAACGTAGGGGGGACCTTAAAGGCACTGAAAGACGAAGAAGATTTTTTGCTATCAGCTTCGTTCAGTGCTTACCAATAAATATAGCTAACACCCTCGTTTCATGTCTCGTCGATTACACTTAAAACATTTTTCAAATAATATTGTTAAAGTCAATAAGTTTGAGATCATCCTATTATTTATGGCGGCTCTATCTATAATTTTGCTGAAGATGCCGCTGTAAAATGTTGCGAAAATAACCGTCACGCCATTAAACCATCAATTTCGAGTTTCATTGTTCCCCGGGTAGATTCTTACATCTTCCTTAACGTGGCAATTGCGCAGTTCATTTTTTATTTATTGAAAATTGTTTTATTTATTGAATATATAAAACCTGCATCAGACCCATAATGACTTATGGAGTTAAAGCAAGGGCAGACACGGTGAGAACAAAACAGCTACTCGGAACAACAGAGATGAAAACACTAAGACCTATCTTGGGCAGAACTCTCAGAGACAGAATGCCCAACGAGGAGATCCGCAGAACCTGCAATGTGGAGGATATTGTAAGGTGGAGCAGACAAAGAAGATGACACTGGAGAGATCATGTTAAAAGGATGAATCCAGAAAGGCTGCCAAAGATCGTAATGCGCGAAATACCAGAGGGACGCCGACCACCGGGAAGACCATCAAAGAGATGGAGGGAGAGCTGGACATCCTCGTCCCTGGACCTGTAAAAACAGATCATTGATCTAAAAGAAGAGGAAGAAGAAGAAAAAAATTGTCTCAAAAGTATATTTACAAATAAACATACATATACGTTAAACTTCTTCTTCCTCTGGTTTTAGGCCGAACTCCTGTTTTTTCAGTCGGAGACTGTCTCTTGTGATCTGGATGTCCAGCTGTCACTCCATTTTATTGCTGGTCATCCCCTTCCTCTACGACTCTCCGGGACTTCCTTGGAAATAATTTTGCGTAGTCGATTGTCTCCCATTCGAGCGCAGTGTCCTCATTCCAGTAGTCAGGAGGAGATTTTTTGTTCTAATAGTATCAGCTCTGGCTTCGATGGCATAGGTCATTATGGGTCTTACGCACGTTTTGTAAATTTTGGTTTTACGTTAAACAATTTTTGTTTTAATTTTGTTTAGGCTCCGTTCTTGGTCGCTGCTCGACCTAACCCCAGATAAAATTTCAGTGAATATTTTCTGAAAAAATGATAAAATTTTATGTACATGGGTACAATGCTTAGAAAAACTGTTTTTACTCTACACTAATATGTAATAGTGGAGAGTCATGATTTCAGTTTTATAGAATATTTTTTTAAATCAATTTCTCAATGGGGGTTTTTGTGTGTATGCATGCCGTAATCCGTATGTCGTACACAAATATGAAAATCTGAAGTTTTGTCGTAATGTTTTTGTGTGTATGCCGTAATCCGTATGACGTAGGTACACAAATCTGAAAATCTGTGTCCTGTGTACCTATAGGCCAACGAACATTACTAGTTTCGCCATCGACAGGAATATGTACCAGTATATAAAAATTATTTCAATTTAAAAAATAATATTAATAAATGAAACGAAAATGAAAAATCCAAACATTGTGTGCCAAATGCAATTTTGGAACTACTTACAAAGTTTCTTCTTTTCTGAAATAAAAAATACTCTGATAATATTTTGGTTCAAATAATTAATTATAAATAAATATCTATTCGTGATTGTCAAACATATAACTCTTCATGACTGTGTAATTTCGCTGGTTTTCTAAACAGAAATCACAACAGACCAGAAACCACGGACAATGGACATGGAAATGGTACTGTCTGGAGACTATAAACTCTGGTTGCTTTTTACAAACCACAAGGTTTAGAGTCTACACGTCCCCAAAGGACAGTTAAATGAATAAATATACGAGAGACGATGTGGGAGTGTACTGAAATACTACAGTTGGTATTTAAGAAGACCGTAAGTACTTACGTGTTCAGATTTTTCTCCAAACTACATTCGTTACGACTATTCAATTCTCTTGAGGAAATACTGAAAACATCAGTAAGGAAATACTATAATGCATGCATGTATTCATAAACAACAGCATTTACTCTAAGGTATTTGTATGGACTATTCCTGTAATAGTTACAAGTTAATATGTTAAATGTTGAACAACATTTATTTATCTATTTTACATATAAGAGGCCAAAATCTGATAGAACCTAAGAAATTTAAGTACTACCAATGTGCTAGTTTAGGGAAGAATCTAGGAGACAGAGGGCATAGTGAGGATATTGGGCGGACCTGTGAGATCATTAAACGACGCAACAGACCCAAAATTAAGATTTTGGATGGACCACATAAACAGGATGGAGAGGTTCAAGAACCCCATCAATTGTGTCCAACTAAATACCACTAGAATGTCGCCTTCCGGGAAGATCAACGAAAAGATGGAGAGACAGCAAAAATTTAATTTCTTCAGACTAGTATTCTGAAGAAAAAAACAGACTACATAAAACAACAGACGTGCTATCTAACAAGACCATCGAAAATATGGAGGGAAAGTTGAATTTTTCTGTCCCGAGAGCAGGATCTGATGAGCAGCAAGACGTAGTTCTAATATAAGGCGAAATAAGACGAAAATAAATACTATGCAAAGGCGGATTTGATAACATTTGGAAACATCTTCACTCTGATAATCTTATAACGAACATAATGTCATTATTAATTTTTTCATCTTTCTGTACATAATTTAAACAAATATATTGCACACTGGCGGCCTTTTTGCCATTAGGCATCTTCTTCCAACAAACCTGCGGCCTTACTCTCCACTGCAAATCCGATCCCAATACGATCCGACTCGCTAAGAACCTACCTTTGTAACGGAGAATGAATGTGGTATGTAGGTATGTTTTAATAGTAATAGTCGTTAATTTGAATGTACGCAGGCGACAGATAGGTAAGTTCTAAATAAAAATTTTAAATCGGGATTGGATTCGAGTTTCAAGAGTAAGGCTACAGATTACAAAGTATGCTGACAAAATTGTGTATGTACAACGACAAAAGAATAAGAGCAAAAGAAAACAAAAAAAAAATATATGACACTAAGATACTATTAAGATTATCGGAGTAAACTTAAAAGAAAAAGATCAAACAATTTTGTTTATCACGATTCACTTTGTTAAAACCACGTACGAGTTATTTGATACGACTGGATTCAAAGTACTCATTTGTGATCAAAACAAAGCAAAATGGAACAGTTTTCTTCCTAAATGGGCCTTTTTTTAAAGAATGAAATATCTTTGAAATATGTACATACATATTCTCAAACATTCCCTAAACTCAGTATAAATGTTTGTACAAGGCTGGCAAGATATAAACTGAATTACCCGGTGTGCTAACCGCTCATCATCTCATTGCAGATATAATCCTTGTGATGTCTATCAATTTAAGTATCCATATAAAAAAATAAATCATTGCAGTGGGTCGCCGGCTTAGAAAAGCTTCCACTGTTTTCTATTATCGTTTTAGAAAATACAACAGGCAAAATAAGATCTCACATAGTTCAGCAAATGAGGTTCACCACCAATTCTGAATATAATGCCTTTTTAGGTGAGACAATACAGGTGTGTGGGGGTACACGCATGTGTCGTACTTCCTTTAAGGTAATAACACTTTTACCCCACATTGTGAGAAAAAAGTGTTGGAGTGTGCATTAGGGTCGCTGTTTACCCCACATTGTGCGAAATTCCTTGATGGTATGAATGAAAATAATAATTGACAGTGTTTTTGTGGAAAGAGAAGATACCTATGTATATTTAGGGTCTATGTATATGTAAATTACGGGAGTTATTTAAGAATAATGTAAGAAAAAGTTGAGGTTTCGTAAGCAGTGTTCTCGCAGTACGGGACTTCACCTTTTTCTTATATTTTTCTCAAATAATCTTTTAATACGACTCTTAATATGTCAATTATGTAAGAACGTGATATTACAACATGAATTTGTGTTTTCTTTCGCAAAGCGTATCAAATAGATACTTATTTTTGCGTTATATCAAAGCCACCTAATACAAGTAACTGAAAAAAAGGTATTTTAATGGTAGGTTTGTAAATTTACGGATAAACAAATATTATACAAAAACTATTTATTCGAACCTATATCCAGACAAGAATCAAAAATGTTGTTTTCATAATATAAAAATGTAGATTTTTTACCCCAACAAAGGATCAAGCCATTCACATTGGCCATTTTAAGGGAAATAAAAAATAATTATCCATAAGTTTCGAAAGCAAAACAGTTCTATGGAACAATTCAGAGATGTTATCTTCATCCCAGAATTACACTTCAACATTCTCTTGTTTCGCTTCTTAATATCTCGCTTTTATGTTTTTGAAATCTTCTGAACAACAACACAGGCAAACTCTACTTATATTTGAAAATCATTTTTTTATTTTATATTTTCCAATCAATATCATATACTTAATATCTTTTTGAAACAGAAACTATGCGTTCAAAGAATTATGTGGTGTCCAAGATTTTGTCAGATGGGGGAGAGAAAGAAGAAGATTTTGAAGAAATCATGTGGAAAGAAAGAACTTAATGAAAATTATCAAGAAAAATGCCTGGAAAACCCCCAAAAAGGTGGAAAGACTGGAGTCCACCTCAGAGAGGTAGCAAACACTGCGCAAACAGATTCTAGTAACCTTCAACACGTTAAAGAAGAAAAATAATATCACTTTATGTCCGAAATTGTTTCAAAGTGTAATTTATACATTGTAACATTGAAAAAAAGTGATATGCAATCGAATAAACAATGCATTGATGCAAATTTAGACGAATTCCTGAGCCAAATGACACGATCTCGACTCTCAGTAGACACATTTTTCAGTATATGAATTTGATATGGTGATATCAAAAATACCTTCCCTACATTGGTCATACAAGCAATACCAACCATTGGTCATACAAGCTCAATAATAGATACAGATACCATCATGCCGTATTCCCTATAATGAAGAAAACCGATGAGCATTCATTTCACTCGAATATTTTTCAGATTTATATACTATTTTGTGATTGTTTAATGTAATTTATTTATTTTTCTTTGTATTTATTTGTACACTCCGCTTTTGTTTGCTAGATTTTTTTGTCAATTCTTTCTAGAAATACAAATCGAACTGACAGAAAAAAAGGTTGCAAACCCCTTAACCTGACATAATATAATCACCAACCACCTCTTGTTTTGCACACTTTGAAAATGGTCACTGGATGACCGAAACTAGTCAGTGTCATTAAATAACTAGTAGAACATAAAACAGTAGTTTTATTTCACCATAACAAGTTCGTATAATAATTTGCAATGGAGTTCTACCAAGAATTGTCCGTAGAAAAGTTAAATAAACATATTTCATTGTGTGTTTTTCATTTCAGTGGGATGGCCTAGGGGAGAAGTGCTCAGATCAGTAAAGTATCTAAACCACAGAATCTACAAGTAAGTTGTTGAGAGCCAAATATATTTTTGTCTGAGCTATGTCTGTCAACTATTTGCAAATAAGTAAGTTTCCAAAAAGGAGAAAAGACTGGATTTGACAGCGGCCTATTACACGGTATGGAAAGGAGGCCTTCTGCTAAAGACATTGGGTATGATTAAGAGCAAAGCATTTATAACCCCCTTAAACAATATGCTGTCGAACAGGAGCATCAGAGTTTTCTTAAGGGGAGAGGTCAGTAGAAAGAGAATACTCCAAAATGGATTACCTCAGGGGTCAGTTTTATCCCCAATGCTCTTCAACATTTATACAGCAGATATCCCAAAAACCAAGTCAAGAAAGTTTATTTATGCAGATGATATAGCGATCGTGGCACATGCAAAAACCTTTGATGAATTGGAACCCGTTCTAAATACTGACCTACAGATTATGCAAAAATACTTCGAGAAATGGCACCTGAAGCCGAACCCTAGAAAGACAGTTGCGACAACTCTGCAGGGAACTAAATATCTTCATGTGTGATGAAATTGTCCCAAACGACCGCAATCCTAGGTATCTCGGAGTAAAACTTGATAGGTCACTAACTTACGGTCCACACTTGCAAGCGTTAAAAAACAAAGTGAAAGCTAGGAACAACATAATTATGAAGCTCACCGGAACAACTTGGGGCAGCACTGCTGAAGTGCTGCGTACATCAGCGGTTGCTCTCGTTTATAGTGCGGCGGAGTACTGCGCACCAGTGTGGGAGAGAAGCGTCCATTGCAAAACCCTTGATGCCGAATTAAATAAAACAATTAGGACAATCACCGGATGCGTAAGGCCAACTGCAGTCCCGTGGCTCCCTGTGCTTTCGAACATTGCTCCTCCTGATTTGCGCAGGAGCCAGGCTACAGCTAGAGAACTTGCCAAGATTGAAAAGAATCCCGCAATTCCCGCATTTCAAGATATATTCCGTCCACCAAGACAACGACTGAAGTCCAGAAAGCCTGTTTGGTCGAAGCTACTCGGCGAATTCAACTTGCCTAGAGCATGGAAAGAGAGGTGGAATGATTCAGTCCTGGTATTAAACAAACATATTATTCTAGACCCTAACGAAAGGGTCCCAGGTTATAACCTTCCCCGAAAAGTTTGGATTCAGCAAAACAGAATTCGTACAGGTCAAGGACGATGTAACTACCAAATGTGGAAATGGGGAAAAAGGGATTCTCCAGAATGTGACTATGGAGCAAGAAGCCAAACTATCCAGCATCTAGTAGAGGAGTGCCCGATACGGAGGTATGAAGGAGACTGGATGGACATCCATAGGGCGACTCCAGAAGCTGTGAAGTGGCTGGCCGAACGGGAGCCAAGAGTGTAGAAGGGAACTACTCAATGACGCAGCCAAAGGCGCAGGAAAAGCCGTAGCCATACAAAAAGTAAAGTAAAGTAAATAAGTAATGCTTGAAAAATCGACGAGCATTTATTAGACGATGATGATGCATGAATGTAAAGGGAAGTCATGAATGTTAGAAATGATAGATGTGTATGTTTCTCGATTCTGTAACTTGCCCATTTCATTAATTTTATCTTTAAATAAACAATATATATTATGGGTCGGAGTGTACCTTCTGTTCTTTACTTAACACGGTACGGTCCCAAAACAGTGCGGTGAAACAATACGAAGAACAAGGAAATTGTCATAAACCAGAACATGTCGTGCCCTGGTGACCTATGGTATATGTCGGTATCTACTGGCTGCTTCTTGTGGATTATGTGAACGTGTCTTAGAAGAAACAACTCGAGAACTTGAATCGACGCATTCATATCAATGCATAGTTTAATAAGGGCATACGGCCTGTCATTAGCTGGATTATAAAATTGACAATAAAAAAATACCAAAGTCTATTCCGTGATATTACCTATATAAGATAATTTATATAACGCTGTTTTCGTATAATATTTATGTACCTATAAAACTTATAGCTACAATCAAAATTTATTTCCCCTGTATAGCTCAAACAGAAAATTCAGTCTACTTCGTTTTGATGTCATTTCTTTTTCTTCTTCTTCTCGTGCCGCCTCCTCTACGAAGGCTGGCGATCATCAGGATTATGTCCACTACTCCACTTCATTCATGGCGGCCTGAAAAAGCGACAAAGTACTTTTTTAAACAATTGTTTCTTTCAAATTATTTCATTAAGTTTGTCGACGGACAAGTCTTTAATTCTCCATTAAAACGGAAAAAAATAATTTCTTAATCGTGATCCAAAGAATTATCACGGAAACTAACAAAATGTTCCTACGCACATAGGTTCGAGACCACGTATGTAATGTGTTAAAATAAATTCAGTATTTTCCATGAAGTTAGTAAAGTAATATTTTATTATTTTTATACTCATTTCGAGCTAAAAATACTGAGCCTCAATATTGATTAGACATTATTATAATACAACGATTCTACAACTATCTTTGTACAAAGCGAAGAAATTTTAATCTAATAACAAATGGCATTTCATAAAATTACGCTTTTGTCGAATGGAAAAAAGAGAAAAAATAGATGGAAAAGAAAATGTTTGTGTTCAATATAATGCCCTATACCCCAGGTAGACGAAATCGGGTTTTTGGGATTATTCTTAAATAGAAAACTGTCCTGGCACACCCAAATTAATCATATTTCCGGGAGATGTGGAAATGGCATGAATATGCTGAAAGCTCTGTCCAATCTTTCATGGGGATCCCATCCTACCATATTAAAATTAATTTATAATGCGATGATTCGTAGTTACTTGGACTACGCCAGCTTTTTGTATTCTTTGGATGTCCTATAAGAGATCGATACAGTTTATACCGATCTTTTTGTGGAAAGATTAACGAAGTGCAGTTTCCACTAAAGATTCGGCACCTTCTTGCAATTGCTTCCCCGATAATCTACAAAGAAATATTAAAGTTCATTGAGAAAAACATGGTAGTTTTGTAGGCGTTGTTTGTCTTTTTTTAAGTGTTTTATGATTTTATTTATATGAAATTCTCACGTCGTCAAATGGCACAAATCGACCTTAAGTGGTCTTATTGCCAAAATTAAAATAATAATTTTAATATAAATTTTTCAAACTTGACCTTTTTTAGTACCTACTTTTTTAAATGATTCAATTTCACATACTTAATGAACCATGTAACAGTATGTTAAATTTGTAATTAATTTGAAAAATCAAAATGCAATATTTTATTATAACATCTTTACAACTATGAACATATGTAGGTATAAGTTGGTACGAAAACGATAAAAGTTGAACCTCGGAGTAGAGTTCTCGTTGTTCAACAAATGTAATTTTCTCCAGCTGCTAAAGCTTAATTTAGTTTTGTGGAAAACTTCAACTATCGAGAAGCTCCAGTCTTAAAATTTAGTCATAATTTTTGGTACACCGTACAATCTCACTTAGGGAACGGACGTCCAATAAACTTGATTAACATATTACTTATAATTTTAATTATGTTAAGAAGTATAATTCTATATGTACTAGTTGCATGTAATACATGAGATCCAACTGTCGATAGCGATAGTATGTATAGTTGAAGAATAAGTACCTACCAAACTATAAACCCATAAAGCCAAATTATTGAATATTTTAAGATATTTTGTTTTATATACAACACATGTAGGTATGTATGTCAAGAAAGGATAATATGGAGGTCATTCTTCTGCCACACAAATTGTATGGAGGGATGTCATCACTAATTTTTTTTTAAATTGTTTAAAAAATTGAGATATACTACTGCAATGTTAATATTTTTTGTAGCAAATTAAATTATCTAGTTGGGGTGTTTCGGCTTTTTTCGATATTTTAAAACTTTGGAGATATAGGGAGTTAAACACATAAATTTATCATAAAAAATGTTTTTTAATAAAAAATGAGTCGAGGTATGTAGGTTCTTATTTTTGTCAATGTAACATTGTTTTTCATATGCAATAGGTACGTGAATTCACCTTATAAAATAAATACATATATCTAATAATAACAATATGCAAACTGGATAGATTTAGAGCAGCGTAAAAATTTCTGGAAATACCTATATGACTTTACGATAAAGTTGAAGAAATATTCTGTGTGGTATATCTTCTTATGTGTCCGCGGGTCTAAATTCCAAATAAAAAATGAAGTGTCAAACTAGATTTGGAGAGAGTCTATCGAGACGGAAACTGAATCGGGCCCAACGTTGGTACCTGCCTATCTGGAATTCTGGTGTCAGTAAAGGATAAAGATATCGAAACGTGATATTAAATAGGACCTGTCACCCACGAAGCATATTGTTTATCATGGGGACCACAATCTTACGATATATTGCAACATTCAACATTAAAAACTTTGAGGAAGAAATATTTGTATCTGATTCAAATTGTAATAGTTCATCAGCACAACCATTTAAAGCTCTCTGGGATAATAATAAAAGAAGGTTATGTATATGTTTTATTTATATTAAGTATATAAATATGATAGTACTAATGCTTTATTTTCTTCAAATAAAATATACTAATATCAAAGAATATAAAAAAACAACTTTTACACCACAAATGATCTTATACAGATGAATTCCAGGAATGATATCCTCGCTTCATTATATCAAAATCTAAAATAATAAATTCTGAATTAAATTGCTTTTTTAAATAAAACTGGGTGTAATGTAGTCTGGTTGTTATGTTGAGATAATATTCTTATTTTATATGGACTTTCATCATGAAGTCCAGAGCGAGTTGAATACAAAATTTGTTTGACAGTGTTTAGTGTTTCAAACAATCTAACACCACAATACATTCAAGAGCTGTGTCAGAAAAAAGACCTCTTTGGGAGGCATTTCACACTCAGGTCGTCTGGATCACAGAGTAATAACTCCCCAAAGGAGATGGACAGATTCAACAAAGCGGCTTACTGTGATCGATTCTTTGGTGTGAGTTGTACAATTAAGTAGAATGCATTGCCTCAAGATGTCCGCAGTGCTCAATGCAAGAAAACTTTCACTAAATGAGTGAATACGGCTTCGTTTCGTAGAGCAGCAGATAGACAAATTATCAGCGCTCTTGGAATGATCTTGCGTTCGCGCCCTTTAATTGTTATTAATATAAATTACCAAAATGCACTGCATTCGATGGATTGTGGTGCCTTTGTGTATCGCCAGGAGAAGTATTGCACTAAGTCAATGGCCATGGGCATTCAAGAGGCTTCTTCTGGAACTGCCGCTTCTTATACCGCTCTCAAATATAATCCGCCTACCTACCAATTATTAACAATATTCGCACCTATGAGTTGGCAACACCAAAAACAAGATTTCGGAATTTCCCGCTTGTCATTCGGAATACACGCATGTCATTGTGACCGTTGCCAAATAATATAACTTATTTCCGACCGCTAAATTCACCACATAATCTTCGCCTTCATCGCATTTTTTAAGTTTTTTAACCACTTCATCATCATCATCAAAAACGCCGGCTAACACTGCAGAAGAATAGTGCCCTCTGCCCAAGGATCTGCCAGTCTATTAAAGGTAAGTGCGTTATTTCCTTTTGCCTTATATACGAGGAGTCAATAATTATCGAACTGCAGTGCATAAAATCTCAAACATACCTCAACAATATCAAATTAATACATTAAATCCCCAAAAATTATAATTATTTAGTGTCTATTCAGAATAAATGAAAATTTATAAGTAACTTTTGTAGAAATGGTTATTATTTTTATAAATGATATTATTATTCTTGCGTAAGAATAAAATGAGTTCCACATTGTTCAATTGACGTTTGGATTACCTAATGATATAATTAAAATAAGACAGTATAATAGATTAACATGATAGATAGTTAAAGCATTGTATTAATAACAACACGTAAACTGATATCTTGGTTGTAGATTGATACTGAGGTAGGTACAAAGATAACCAAAATAATTTATTGTACCTTTTGATAGTATTTGTAAAAATTGAAAAAGCATATAATAATAAAATAAATAGGTATTCATAATATACATACCATGTATTAATCCAACTGTCGATTTGATCAAGAGAATTAATTCCTCTTAACATATCGACAAAGTATCAAGGCAAGATACGCGAGATTTGGCGCTCGGTTCTCTCTGCTTACCCCGTAAGGGATATGGCGTAATGGTATTGTATGTATGTTTGTTTATAACCAATATTGAATAAAAAAGTCATTGCCATGGAGTTTTGATTAATGTACAAAAATATTAATCAATATAAAATATTTACTCGAAAAAATAAATGCAATTTAGGAGAGATACCAACGACTTATTCATACTATTTTCAACTGACTAAAATATACTTATAAGTACAAATACAACTAAGTTATCTAATTTTTATGATAATATTAGTCTTTTATGAGAGTATTAACCATATTTTTTTAAGAAAATTCTTAAATATTCTACTAGAGTTAAAACGCTGCTGGATTGCAATACCTAATCTTGATGTCATCCTCCCATCTCAGTCTAAGTCTCCCAATCTTTCTCGTTCCCCCTGGATGTCCATATTCATCCATAATTTTCGTGTTTGGTATCCTTTACACATATGGCCAACCCGACCCACTCAACTTTAACATTCTTATGTGTTGATATACAAGAACAAAAAGGTATCGCTGTACATTACTGGAGATAGAAAAAATATTTTGAATTGTAATATATATTTGTAATATAATAATAGCAAACACTTTCTTGCATCCTGTGCAAGCTTACACCGTGTACTGCGAGCATATTAATAAAAGGTAATTTCTAAAACCAGTGTGCAGAGTTTCCAGTAGGTACAGAGAAGTCAAATTTAAGTTATAATTTTAATTAAAACATCTTTAAACATCCCACACTTTTGGTCAAAGAATTTTTTCATTTATTGCTCCTCGACTCTACAACAGTATTATGGGCGGACAGAACTAACACAAATACTTAGTATTCAACAATAGCTACCTACTCAAATAATTCAAAATTAAAATTATTAACAACATTTGTAACTATGCCGTATTGTGTTTGCGATGCTCTTTGAGTAACACATAAAAATATTTAATTTGATTTGGGAAGCATGTGATTCATATTAACTACACCAACATAGTCTCTTTCTATGGTTCTGAAATAAAAATTGCGTCAGAGATTGGATTTATGACAGGTACTATAGCAGACCGCAGGACCTGGTTAATTTATTTTGTATAAGCTCATATGTTTGTTGAGGCAATGAATACCTATTAAGTGTGGAACGGGAACAATCACCTGGTTCATAATTGCATATTAAAAATTGTAAACTGTTAGCCCTAGAACAGGATTTCCTATTTGGGCAGCAGTAATCTACTTATTGTTGTCAAGAAACTTCTTAATATTTTGTAAAACCTAACTACAAATCTAATGTTTCAGTAGATATCGTAACAGTTACCACTTTTGAAGTTCAAAGCTTTCTTCTTTCATTACACGAAATATAAGGATTAAGATTACCTAATACTTAAGATGAATGTATGTAATACGCTTGAGTTTATTCAGTGGAATTACATATACAATATAATTACATATACGATTTATGTAAGTATTTTGTTTTGTTATAGTTTTGGGGCATTTTTGAAATTTTAATTAAAATATGTAAGCATTAGGATCATGCTGAAAATCAGCTGCAGGGGGCTTGTCCTCCTGCAACATAGCTGAGCATGGTCCTTTTGAGTTGGAGAGGTTGTTTTTAATTTATTTTTATTTTATTGTTTATATCTTGTATTTGTATGTAACTTCTTCTGCTCAATAAATGTATTATTATTATTATTATTATTATAATGTGTAATGTATGTATGTATGTAACAGGTGCTCTTATATTATAAACATTCAATGTCGCATTAATAATGTATGGCATTTATGATTAATCCTTAGCGTCTTGGATCGTCAACCGTTGATTGTGCATTAGCAACATACTTCAAAACAATAATATTATTTTCCAGGAGTCATTAAAACTTTTATTATATACCTAGATGTTTGATTTATAAACAAATCATATTGCGCATATTCATATTTCAAATTATTATCAGCATGAAAATACATACACGAATTCAATGTACGACAAAAGGGCTATACTTCATTGCAGAAGGTTTTGATACTCGTTCAATAATAATAGTTCTCGAACGACGTTCCTTGTTCGTCTTCAAACTCGCTTATTTCTTCACTTATTTCTGTAATAACAATGTTTATCATGGCATTTTATTAAAATCATAATAATATTTATCATTTTCTTGAACCATGATATTTTATAGAATGATGGTTATTTCTTCTAGCTAACTGATTTCTCCAGTTCAAATTAGCCTTACTTGTGAAAAATAAATTTAGAACATGTTTTTAAAATATGTTCAATGAATTTAAGCTGTGACTATTATGAACCAAGTTTACCTAAAACTGGTCATTGCTTGGAAGAAATCGCCTCGTGATAATTAAACCATTTTTATGCACTTTGTCTATATGCTAAAATAAAATAAGAAAGAACACAATAAATAAAAGAAGCATAATAAAATAAGAACACAATAAATAAAATAAGCATAAAATATATTAAAATAAATTTTCCTAGAACTATGTAAAATATTTATTCAACACGCATCCAATAATTTTCTCTTGTTAAAAAGAGCAAGCTTTTAAGTAACTACCAAATAGAGCCGACTCAGATGGTACGGACTTGAATGAGAAAGCAGGAAGATCATGTGGTGCAAAGCAATCGCAGTAAACAAGAGAGTCAAAGGACGTCCACAATCTACGAGGTGGAATAATAATTATTGAATATGATAGTCACCTCTGGAGTGGCGCCCCCCAATACCTACTGAATACCCTCGACGCTGTCCAAAAGCGTGCTATGCGTCTGATTGATGATCCATCACTGACTGATGGATTGCAATCACTAGAACACAGACGCAAAGTCCGTATTTTGAGTTTATTTTATAGATACTTCCACGGGAATTGCTCAGATGAACTTGCATCTATGGTCCCTCCTCCACCCACTCGCAACAGAGTCATTCGCTTTACTCAATCGCAGCACCCATTCACAGTGGACCTTCAACATATTCGAAGAAGTCGCTTCACGAACTCCTTTATTAATACAGCAGCCCGACTGAGAAACGATCTTCCGAATTCTGTGTTTTCACCTTCGTAAAACTCGGGTCTTTTTAAAATCCGAATTAATAAACTCTTTTCTAGATTGCAAACCCCTCCCAACGCTACGTAGTGCGCATCTTCGGAAGAGTAAAATGGGCCCAAATCCTAATAGCTGGTGTCCCCTACGTAGATATGTTAAAATAAGCTTATAAATAAAGTCCAAATACCAGCCCCAACAATACACGACAGATGATCCTGGCGCCGAAAGTTTAGGAGAGACCATCTTACGTAAAATAGAAACGAAAATAAAAAGATCAAGTTGTACTTTTCATATCCCAATTTGATAACTGCAACTGTTTATATGCTGTATTAACTATGTATGTTTGATCGCTTACAGATCTATCGAATCGATATTTAGAGTTCATAAAAAATCAGTCTAATCTATCAGAGCTCAAACAGAATAATATCTCTTTTTGGCGGTACCTAATCCGATAGTTATGCATCCATCTATCTTATCATCCAAATATCTTATACCTCGGATAAGTCCTCCCCTCACCTATATTCAACGCCGTATCAAATTACGCTTTTTGTCGCAGCGGCGCTATCAGTAAACTACATCTAAGAGGTGAATAACTTTATGACAGATTCCTATTTATAAGACTCCATTCTCATACATCATTTATACCATAGTTATTAGTTATTACACTCAATCCACCCAACCGTTACTAAATAACTTTGCCGAGGATAATGTTTGATTGATTTTCCTAGTATGGGACACTGAGTGACCAATAGTAGGTATAAGAAAAATTAGAAGAAACTATAATTTTCTCTAATACTATTCATCAACTACTCAGCGAGATATGTTTATATCTCTTATCATAAAAAAACTTATACATGGCTGAAATATTGCTCATTTTTTTCAATCAATTAATTTTCTTTAAAAAAAACTGTGTATATCCAATTCTTATCCGATTTTATTATGGCTTTAAATTTTTTCATTTGGATTTTGTGATAGTGTAATGTCATACCTACTTTCGTATCTATATACAGACATTACACTTGTTGAAGAGTTTATAATAATCAGATGTTCAAATATCCTTAGTATTCATTGCAGTTTTTTTTGTGACTTACATACATTGAAATCGTATAGATCTCAGAGTAATTATTCAAAGGAATTGAATAGTAAATAAATCGGTTT
This sequence comes from Molanna angustata, assembly GCA_963576475.1. Lineage (NCBI taxonomy): Eukaryota > Metazoa > Arthropoda > Insecta > Trichoptera > Molannidae > Molanna > Molanna angustata. The sequence goes on along the minus strand of OY754968.1, from coordinate 8,203,500 downwards.
AAATTATCGCACTTGCATATATAATAACTCCTAATCTTCCTTTATCAAAGGCAAACTATGGGAGCCCATATATTCGTGAAGTGAATTTGTCTTCTTTATTCCCTTAGATATGTACCTTTTTCTTATATAATGCCTACATTGTTTTTTGTTTATGTTTGCTGACTAAATATGTTTGAAGATTAAATTACAAATAATATGTTTGACAATATAAAAAAGATCCAATGCATTCCTTTAAGATGACTCCTATATTATATGATTTCATCTTCCTATACGAGAGGTGTTGATGGTATCTACGTTTTTACATCTCTTTTGTGGTTTGGTGGTTGTTAATTTACGAGCAACCATTTTGTATATTTGAAACACAAGTTGGGCGGATGAAAAAGTTAAGTAATCGGTACAAACTTACCCCTTATTCCAAAGATGAAGCAGAATTTTTACGGAGCAGATATTTAATGATTGGATGATCTGAGATATTTATCTACTGCGTATGACAGTTATATTGCCTCGACTGCATTTTATCGTCATTTTTATTGTCATGCCTTCTCCGACAGATATCAATATTGTACTACATCAGTTGAATTTACACAGAACCGACTACTTTGTTCCTAGAAGACAGCGTTTGTAAACTTTGGTATCTTAGATTATATACAAATTAAATGCAAAAGAATTAAAAAAAAACTATCAATAAGATGGGTACTTATATGAAATAGATGAAAAAATCCTGAAGGAAATAATTCTACCAAATAAAATGTAAAATGCACTATTACAAACAACAGAATAGACAATAACATAAAACTAGCTCACCTTAGCACAGGCTGTGCCTAGTAAGGGGCTAGTAACAAAAAAAATAAAATAAAAAGAGATAGACAATTAAAAAAAAATTCAATGTTTGGTATAAAACTTTTATACAATTTTGTATTTTTCCAAAACGAAGCACTGTGAATTTCGTTTTTTGGCCCAAACATTAATGTTAAAATGCTAGATTTTTATCAATCAAACAACATTGATTACCGTTTTTCATGTATATTTTCCTTGTCTTAAGACGACAGGGAAAATGTACCTATATATAGAACCATAGTATTATGGAACTCTGCATCTTAAATACTACCCCCTATTCACTAACTGTTGTAACTAAAATAGGAACGTAATAAAATTGTAGATTTTTGATTTACGGTCTTATTTGAGTGTTATAAAATATCAACTTGGACTAAATGGAATAGGAACGTACCTATATTGGCCGGAACGATCTTAAAAAGGTACTGAATTAGACATATTTTGAATTATTTTTCATTTTCATAATTATTAAAAATATGTCTAATTCAGTATTTTTTAAGAACGTTCCGGCCAATATAGGTATCTAATAACGCTGAAACAAGACCGTAAATCAAAAATCTACAATTTTAGTACGTTTCTATTTTAGTTACAATAGTTACTGAATTGGGGGTATTGTCAGTATTGACAATTGAAAAACGTTATAATAGTTGTGATGATGTTTATGGTTCGTATATAAATTATATACATCCATGGATGTAACTGGATGGAAGCATAGGTAAAATTGTTGTAACCGCGGGGGGGGATCGCCGCCATCTTGTTTGACCAAGTTTCATAGTGACCACGGATGTAACTAAAGTAATGGATGGATGCATTGATCAAATTTTTGAAGCTGCAGGGCGATTTCAAGGAAGTGCTGATTATCTTCATATATATAATTTATTTTAGTAAATGAAGCACAAGATTGGTGTAAACTGGAGTAAATAAAACCATTATTTCACTATAGAAAACAAATATATTATATGTATATAGAAAACTGCATATTTTCAAGACTTTACTGTACCTACATACTCAAAGCAAAGAAATATAAAAAATGTATACAATGTATAACAACAATAAAATTATAAAATGTATAATTTATAAGTAAATAAAGCAAGCAATAAAAAATATTTACAACGTTATATAATGACCAAATTGTATTAAAAATAAAAACTGGTGAAAATAGATTATTTTCTTGATTTTTTAATGGAGTTCTACATGTTAAAATAAAAGCGATAAAAATGCGATACCTACAATTTATATTTTCAAATGAGATTAGATTAAAAAATGCGTTTTATCTTTAAAAAAACACGTGTGCTCCCAGAAAATACACGTGTTATTTTAATTTTGTGTTGCTTCTCGGGCAACAAACAGGTAGGTGCTATGTCAAATTTTAATTCAACACGCACCCAATAACAATATACATCCTTACCTTATATACCTTATATACATACATCCATGATATAAATTTGAAAATGGAAAATTGTGAAATAAATGAATTTAGTTTGTCGATGAAAGATTCTTGTTGAAATCCCATTTCAACAAAAAAACCTGTTTTTTTTGTTATACTGCTTTTAATTTAAGACAGTGCCTCTTGTCAGTATAAATTGTTTAATTTTTTTGTTCTTTGTCACAACTAGGGCGCCTAAAGCTCATTAGAAAAACCCAGTTTTTGAATCAATACGTATTGTTATTTCACTGTTATTATTTCGTAACAAAGATGTTTCCCAAATAAAATACAACAATCGTTATGATCTACATAGGTTCAAACAATATAAAAAAAATCCAATCCAGATTTGTCCTTAGCATTTGAGATAAAGCTTTAAAGGGAGGTTTTGAACATTTATATGATTTGAAACCATTTTATTTATTTTGTGTTCATTTCTAAAAAGCAAATTTAAAATAATATAAATTCATGTAAGGTTAACAAAAATCAACACACAAAGGTTAAAGAAACAATGAGTTGCAACAATATTTTTGAGATAAAACATCATTCGTATACTATTCCCGTTGCTTTTATGCATTTTTGTTCGTGTCTCCTTCAATATTCTTAATGTGTCGGCTATTTGTTGAATATAATTGACATTTCTGAATAGGTACATCTACATGAGATGAATTTGTATTTGTTTTCTATGAAGACACATACATACTTATAGCTATATAGAATTTTGACTTTCATACTATAGATACCTACCAAATAATGACCATCAGAAATTATTTCTTGCAACTTTATCGACTATTAATCCATATTTCTATTTTATAATTACTTTATTGTTACAAACAGATTACATGATTGGAAATAATTCACAAATTAATTTATTCAAAGTATCTACATTATATTTTCAAGATATCAAGATTATATTCAAACAGTTATCAAGATTATTTAACTAGGTACTTTCCAGATATTGTAATTTATACCGATTTATTTATAAATATTTTTTAAATAATGGAATGATTACGTATGAAAAATTAAAAAAAAGTATATTTTTATATAAATCAGGAAATTTATATAAAACACTTACATAAGATTTACTATCCATTTACTAAACGACGCAGTTATTAATGTGCTAAAATCAAAATATGTCCAAATAAAATATTTGTAAATATTAATTATTACAAATAATTAATAAAAATAAAAATATTAATTATATAAATTTAAAAACATGAGTAGGTATTAGGTAGGTACCTATACATCTGGCAAACTGTATGAGATTGAACTAGCGTAGTATGTGTTTCTATAAATGTATAAATCAGTTTAATTTTAATTAAGTATCTTTATATGTATGTGTAATGTTTTTTCTTACATATTACATATTGTTGGATTAGAAAGAAATGAAATAAACGAGCGAGGACAATGAAGGAATCTTCCCTGAATTTTATTGGGTAATAAAAGCAAAGAAAATCCTCAAGGGGGAGGTGAAATACAAAGAAAATCATTGAAGATCTTTTGATATGTGAAAGCCAGAACACATTCCACGATATATGTACCTTCTCAAGATATTAAGTACAATGAGATTAATGTAAATGATAATATGTACTTGCGTGATTTATTGCCATCAATTAATTGTTAAATATTGGGATTTGAAAAATAATTGTCAATCAATTCGGTTGATTTCATTCAATGATATTTAAAAATAATAATTATTATATACTGAAAATAATATTCAAATAATAGATAAATTAAATCTAAACCAGAGTTTTAATAAATGCAACATAATAAACCTGGAAACATATATACATATTTTTAAAATAAATTAAACACTTGTTTTTCTTTCTACATTTATTTTTACTCTCCAGAACGACCGTTTCGCCTGGTGAAGGCCTATTCAACTGGTGAAGTACATGGTGTGGTTTTTTCTTATATACTATTACATTAGATGAAATTTATACAAAGCAAAAAGGGGGAGGTGAGAGGGTGGGTGGTTGTAAAATAATGACTATCGTAGAATTATTTAATCAGTACGACCCTTAAATATGTAAAATAGCATTAAGAGGGTGACTGCTGCCAACGTACCTATTTTTTCTATTTGAATTTGCATCATTACTACAAAACATCATTACTTGAAAAAAAAATAACCTAGTTAGTTTGGATATTAGTCAAGAAAAATATACCTTAACTTTTTAATTAAGTTCTGTATATATTATTGTAGGAAAATAATAAGCATACCCCGATTTTTGACATTTATCTTAAATTTCTAAATAACTATAAGATATAGAGCATTATATTAAAGAAGATCAAAATATCTGGAAAAATACGATGTAAAGTTGCATTAATGCAACAGGTTAAGATAATAAACCAAAAAAACTTTTATTTCGCAAAGCGCTGAATGGAAAATGAATGTTTTTAGGTTTATTTACTAAATCTGAAGCAATAATGCAACGTCACATCATATTTTTCTATATATTTTTGTCTTCTTTAATTTAAAAAGAAATATGTTGAACTACGCCTTATATTTTATTAAAAATATAAGATAAACGTTGAAAATCGGGGTATGGCATTATTTTTCTACAAGATTTTATACAGAACATTATCAAAAATTAAAGATATATTTTTCTTTACTAATATACAAACTATGTAAATAATGATGGTATAAATGAGGTTGCGATGGACAGGACACGTGGAAAGACTGGGCGATGAAAGAGTGCCAAAAAGGGTCCTGCACACAAAGCCACAAGGTAGACGAAGTGTTGGTAGACCCAAGCTCTGATGGCTGGATGGCGTGCAGCGGGATGTGGAGGCTGTTGGTGTAAGGAACTGGAGGGGTGCATGTCAGGATAGAGGGTGTTGGCGCCAATATGTCATTGGGATAATTGTTACATTTTTTTTATTAAATAAATTGACATATAAAATTGTTGCAATCATTGCCCGCCCTACAAACAAAAACCAGTATCCTTTCAAACTGCGTCATATAAAGACTATCCCGCATTTCTTCCACCTTTTTTTCCGTTCCTCTAAACTCATCATTAAATTGCTATCACCGCGCGCGCGTGAATAAAGTGTGATCATCCAACCAGGGAGAGGACTAAGGATCTGGTGAGCTTTACGTATATATCCTTCCTTGCCTCGCGGTGGTTGCAACTTATCTTTATATACACTTTTATCTTTAATTTCATATCCGCGTCAACAGACGGAGATGGCGAGGAATGCTGGAGGAGGCGAAGGCCCGCAATGGGCTGTGGAGCCATTGATGATGATGATATCTAATTGAAAAATAGGTACGTTGGCAGCAGTCCCCCCCCCCCCTTAATCAAAGAATTTTCAATGAGTGCATCTTATCAACCTACAAATGAAACTAAGTAAAATATATTAATTATATTTTTTCAAAACAATTTTTTGCTAAACACAAAAGTCAAATGGGGCTCAGTCTACAAATTATACTAGGTATGTAAGAATCAAATGATGTCATCACTTTACCTTTTTAGTGGTCTTCCTACGTCTCTTTTGTTGATCCAGGGCCTCAACTTTACGATTCTAGGTGACCATCTGGGTGCAACTTATTGACCTAAAAATATATGAAAGTGCAAATAAAATGATTATTTATCTTAATAAATTTATTTCTTCTCACTAAAGTTGTGTGGTACAGAAATGGTTGACGCTAAGTTTATTGGATTGAGCGTACAGTTCATCCTCTTATGCGATGCGACGTAAATAATAATGACTTACTCATTATTGCGCGTCTTTCTACCGACTCTATTATACTCTGCTTTTTTCTATTTTTTTGCCCGGTTGTGGCACTCATCTCGTTCTCACATCCATTGCATCCACCATAGTCATAAACGTCACCTCCGATAGTAATGTCACTTACATACACAGAAAAACAGTTTTTAGTGCAACAGATATTCACTTATATACTTACATATAATATGATGGTCAACGAATAATGCACAAGCCGTCAGTGACACAGAGAGCTATGGAGTGAAATTTGCTGTGTATTTCAATAAGGGACAGACTTTAAAATGTCATGATAAGAGAAAGAACCAAAGTAGCCGATGAAGCGAAAAGGGTCGCTGGTCTTAAGTAGAACTGAGCTAGGCATATAGCCAGATGCTAGGATTCACGATAGACCAAAAAGATCGTAGAATGGCAACCGAGAACAAGCCGAAGAGGCGTCAAAGAAATGTGCCGAAGGGAGATGGATGCAGTGTGCCCAAGAAAGGGAGTTGTGGAGGATCAAGGGGGAGGCCTATGTCCAAGAATGGAAAAGAACAGGCTGATGAAGAAGAAGAAGAAGAATGATGGTCAAGCTCTGATTTTTTATTTCATGGGTTTGATTGTATTGAGATTCTTGTGGAAAATTTTTACACTATGACTGTGATTGTATTGAGATATTTTGTATAAATTTTAGCTTTCTTCATATTAACTTTAACTAGGTATGTCAAATCTCATACTCCTCCTTTCGCGCAGTTTACTCAAAAACGGGTCCAAAGATTTCGTTTCACGTAATAATATATAGATTTTTCATCTACTGATGTCATTTGGGTCCTCGAGATAGTCCATATAGTTTATACGTCGCAATGTAATGAACAAAGAAAATTATTTCTACAAAGTATACAATATTAGTGCATGTCCTTCACAATCATATCAAGAGGATTAAAGCAATATAATATCATTTGCGTTTAACATATTATAACAATTTAGTATCGAAGCCATTCACGACCGTGTATATATCCCGGAGCGAAGATCAAATACTTCACGCTACATTATCCTGGAGATATGCCATCCCGCTGAGAAGGTCTGCCGTGGATAATCAACATCTTGTACTCAACGGAGCAATCTTCAAGGACTTGTAAAGTCTCAGTTTTTTGCGACCTTTACCATCTATGTAAACCAATAAAAAGCCATGAACTGAATTAACCAGTGTTTAAGCTATTTTAATACATTTTAATATCCTTTTGTGTTTTATCGTGTCTTGGTCAACTCTCTGATGCCCAGTTTTACAGTCACAGGCTTGAAATACTCTCGCGACAATCCATGTCTGTGAATATTATCTTCACCGACGTTGATTGTTATTTTATGCAAAATTGTGCCGAGACCACGAGTCTAGAGGAGCTTCTAGAGCTACTCTTCGTGCCATGCATTCTTTGTCACTCTTACTAGCGTTCTGTGAAGGGGCCGTTTTCAGTCTCAATATGCGGAGCGGATGAAGGTGGGCGTAGCTAGGTCACCATTGAACTTTTTTTAGCATATGTATATTCTACTTTCATTCATGTGTTGCAATCTATAATATTTACTTACGTACAAACCCTTCCCTTTTTGTTTTGGGGTAGGCAGAGAGAATCAAACCCCAGACTCTTCTATCTTATTATACATATTTTTTTTTGCCTCATTTACATCTATGCATCGCGTCTTACATACTCTCCTATTATTCTGACTTCGTATGTTCCCATCTTTCAAAATCTAATTTATATGATCATGCAACTCTTTCTCGGACAACCTCTACATCTCATTGTACTATTTTCAACAAAAAATAATATTTAACTGTAGCAAATTTTGCCTTGCAAAATACTTGAATTAGCAATATTTTTTTAATTGAATTATCCATTCTTTGTTTCTAACTAGATGCTCTAACTATGCCTGGAAAACTAGACAAAAATTAAACTAAACCTTAAAAACCCCACTGCTCATTTTTCCAATATCGAATAAGCTAAGAAAGTTGAAATTTAACGTGAAAATTTAATAAAAAAAATAATAAAAATCATACAAATCGGTAAAAAATATGTCGACATGCATAATTTATTTGAAAAATGTGATCCATGGTTTGACAAATGCGAATACATAATAAACTTATTCCCAAAATCAAAATGGCAATATAAATTTCCTACGCCAATTTCCATTCAATTTATAAAGCAACACGCTCACGCGAGTCGCTATTATCCGAAAATTAGGTCGAATGTAATAAAACATTTAGTTAGTCTGTAATGATAATAGCGACTCGCGTGACCTAGTTGCTTTATAAATTGAATGGAAATTGGTTGCAGGAAAAATGTATCAAAATTATATTTAACGTTAGGAATATGTTTATTATTAATTCGCATTTGATTACATTTTGCAAATAAATTGTATTTCTCATCATATTATTTACGTGATTGTATGATATCTACTATTTTTAAACGTCAACTTTGACAGCGCATCCGATCTTGGTCAAAATGAGCTGTCGTGTTTTTAACGTTTAGTAAAAACTAATGCTAGGTATATGCTTTTAATTACGATTGGTTTAGAGATATTCCAGCTTTAAATAACACCATCGTAGTCACCATTGCATAGTTTTAAAGTAACACAAATTGTATGATATTCAATATCATATATAAGTAGTTATCAACAATAGGTATAATAATTAAAATCATATACAAATATCTGTTTCAAAATTGACAACATGTTTCAAAAGAAAAAGAAGGTGTTTGTGATTGTATTAAAAATACAATTCTTACATAATTCTTACTAGCCCCATGTTGTGTAGAATCTCAAATTTAAATGGTTCATTATCATGATAATTAAAACACCTCATATATAACATGATTTTAGTTAGATGTTGAAAGTTATACATCCACTCTAAAAACGCATTTATCAAACACTTAATATAAAATAGTAAAACATTTATTATTTACTTCTGACTTGGATATTAAACTTTTCCAGAGAGCCTATTAAAAAATCAATTTCACATCGCTGCATGTGATCCGCCATAATCCTCTAGTAACTATGGGGCATTAGACATTGATCGCCTAAAATTGTCATATTAGAAATTCATCGCGCGCATTATAGTAACTCGTCGCCAGAATTATTTTTTTGGTATAGATCTGCCCGCTACTATCTAGACCGCATATGCACTCAAATACAATGATATTTTATATACAGACACGTTATCTGAGAACAGAATGCTCTCCAAAAATAGTGCTTTGCAACGAATTCTTACAATATCAGCAATAAAGAGGATATACGACAGAATATGTACATTAAGTGAGAAAGAGAACATATAATAAAAGACACATACTGCACAATATATTATCTCTTTTACTCCAATACAATCACATCATAATTAGTTGCATGCAATACATGAGATCCTACTGTCGATGGCGATAGTATGTATAATTTAAGAATACGTACAAAACTTAAACAAATGAATGAATATTTTAAGATACTTTGTTTTCTATATAAAACATGTAGGTATGTCAGGATCACAGGCGATTCCTTTGTGTGTGCATGTGTGTGCAGGTTTTTTAGGGAAAATAATATGTGGCACGGACTAAGTACATGATTACTTAACAATCGGTCATTTACTTACCTTTTTTATATCATTTATATCATTTTGTCTATGCATAACAAAACTGTCCAGTCAAATTGTGATAAGAGTAAAATGTAGTGCCTATAACCAAAACGTCTTAAGTTACGTTATTATTTACGTAGGTACATTTTGACCTATAGGTAAGTATGCTTGAATATTGAACCACAAATGTTTTTTTTACTTATTCCCGATAGGCGTACAACTCCAGTAGAGCTTTAGCCTAATGAACAACGGATTTCCATTCATTTCTGTCAGCAGCAACAGACTCCTAGTCTTCACAAATATTCAGCACATTCAGGTCTCGGGTGACATTGTGCATCAATCTCTGTCTCGGTCTTCCCAGAGATCTCTTGCCCAAATATTTTTTTATGATTATTGAAATAAAATACTTAGCTATTTATAAACAAGTGAATAATTCATTGCGAGTTTATTGCCTTAATGCAATCTTTTCCGTCTAACTTGTTTTCTCAAATCCATTTTGTTTCAAATCACAAAACCACTACATAATTTAACACAATATGAAAGACAGTATCTTCAGTATCATTATAGAATTTTCCTTTTTATTTAAAAATTTCTTCCACTAGGCTAGTGTATCTAGTTATAAAAACGAATGATTATTTGAAAAAAATAATTTTATGAATATCTCCTTTGTTGGATATTTATTTTATATGTTTTTTTTATTTTGTATTGATTTATAAAGGAAACGCACAATTATATTTTAATAGTACATAAAAATCAAGTAAACCTGCAAAATTTCCATAAATGGTTGACAAAACATTTGTAGAAACCATTCGTTGTAACAAAAGAGAGAATAAATAAGAGTGAAATAACGAAAATTATAAAAAATATTTTCTAAAATTAGCTGTAGGTAATCAAATGGGCTAACAGATTACCTTTTCTTTCAAAAAAATATGAACTCATATATCACTCCATATAATAAGTGAAATCAAAGAACACAAAAAATAATTTAAGAGTAGTGAATACATTATAATATCAAGTTCACTAAAAACAAATATGTTGCCATATGAATGAATATTGCTGCCAACCATTTCGATCGCTACTGCTTTCGCAGTTTCGTACTTAGACTCTTTCGTACTTTATTTTTTGTCGTCAAATACGAGCTGTGAGCGAAGAATAGTGGTCTGCGGCCAGTCCCAGAGCCGATATTTTGACGTGCGCATTGCACAGTATGTGTATAATACGCATAGAGCTGCGCACGGCTTATATTATCCGTTGCTCTCTTGTTGGACATAAATTAGAATTAATAAGCGGATTTCAAACTAAAATATTATAACACCCGAACCGAACAAATAATAAACAACGACTGATGCGGGATTTAACAACGAATGAGATTGTGATGAATAACCAGGTGGAGTATAAATTATTTCCTCTCTGGTGGTCGCATTATTGAAAATGAATCACTATATGAATGCATATTGGGTACATGAATTTAAAATTAAACCATTTTACTATGCCACTCTGAATCAGTTTTAGAAGAGATAGTTTCCATTTATATCTGTTTACCGACAAAGATTGATTTATAAATTATTTAAAACTTTTATAACTTTTTTTATCTTCTTATGTAAAAATGCATAGTATTTACGCATGTAAATGTATTAGTAGAATCATGGTTGCTGATTGGTTTACACCATTTGGTGTCCTTAACAACAAACATCAACAAACCCGACAGTACGTATCTATCTCTCGAAGTGAGCGCACGTTTAATTTTTTATGGTGACCATGTGTTCTAAATTAAGAATTTCATTTTTTATTTCTAATTTATGTATTTTATTTTTTGTTAAATATCGATATATAATTATTATTATAAACATGTGTTATCACCGTCTTAGTATAGAATAAGTGTCCATTATTTATTTGTATTAGTTACATAGATATATTATTTATGTATGTGTGTTTGCCTCAATGAACTATTATGTAAATATTTTGTAAAATATAATTTATTTTTTTGTAAAATAATATGTAACTGTTTATTATTATAAGGATTAATTACTTCATAATGTATTCTTTTATTTTCCTAATAAAAAGTATCAAATAAATATTTTGTTTAAATATTACTTTCCCAGGAGATGCCCATTAACATTTGCAGAAAATATCTAATAATATAGACCCATTGAAGCCGCATGGTACCGGGAGTAAGAATAGGTATGAAAAGATTTGAAGGTTTTGAAGATATATGCATGTGAAAGTTACAACCGTTTTATATCATGAAATAATAAAAAAAAATCCCATAATATTTTTTTTTTACACCATGGTCACTCTATGAGCTTTGGCACTCTTAAAAAAATCAGACTTTAACTTCTATAACTTATTTTTTTCTTCTCTTAAATTTCTTAAATTATGTAAATATTTTTTCTTCTTCTTTTTTTACTTAACTTTTGTAACCGAATTTTATATAATTTATGTAACTCATACTTGTATAACTTACGTGTGTTGTTGAATAAGAGCTCATGTAATTTTGTGTGCATTCATAATTGGACGTCCAGCACTCATAATAATAACCAATATTATCTTCTTTGTATGAAAATTGTAAACTCGATGTCTGTCAATGTACCCTTTTAATAAAATAAAATAGAATAAAATAAAAAAACATGAAAACACAATGCAACAGATGAAACTATGTCCTCATTTTTCAATCTATCAAATATAGTTCTACACTGAAAAAAAAAATATGACCACCGAACTGGCTATCTGCGTTTTTAGCCAAACCTTTGTTATCAGTAACAAAAGTTAATCCATTTATGACTTTACTGTTTCGTTAAGCGCACAAAGTATTTAGTAGCACAAAACGAATTGTTTTGTAGTCACTATAGGTCGGGTAATTTTAACATAACATTATTACATAATGATTACATAATTACATACTCTTCTTAGTGATCTCATTTCTATAGCATTTGTATACCTATAAATCAAACAATGTTTATAAATCCACTCGTTTTGGTATATTCCTCAGTGCGATGATATCAATTTAGCAGTCAACAATATATTTGACTCTAACAGATGCTATTTGAAGCTCATCAAAATATCCCAATGTGTATGCAAACAATGCATTTGAAATTACGGCGGATACGCTAAGCTCAGGAATGGGCAGGCGATTAACGCTGTTGAGATTCCATACCTACTCCCAAATAGTTGTTGAACTCTGATCGCACGAGTGGCGATACTTCAAGATCAGGATGTTCGCAATGTTGAGTTGTGAGATCGTATATCAATGGATACACTGGAGTAGCGAGTTTCCAAATTTTCGACTACGATCTAAATGTACGTTAGACAATTTAGAATAATATTACTAACCATAGTATGACGATAATATGTGTATAGTGTAATCATCTAGTTGGGGTGTTTCGGTGTTTATCGCTATTCTAAGAAAAACTTGAATTATAGGCATTTAAACACATAAATTTGTCATATAAAAAAAATATTTTCCTTAAGGGGGAGACTGCAGTCACCGTACCATAACTACAAAACGAATCATTTTGAAAAATATAACTTAGTTTGGATATTAATCAAGAAAAACTTTTTACTACCATAACTTTTTAATTATGTTTTGTATAATATATTCTTGTTGAAAAATATATCTCAAATTTCTAAAAAAACTATAAGGTATAGAGTAATAAATATTTTTTTTTAAATTTAAAGAAGAATAAAATATATGAAAAAATACGTTGTGTAATTTGTAATTTGAATTTGCATCATTACTACAAAACGAATCATTATGAAAAAAATAACCTAGTTAGTTTGGATATTAATAAAGAAAAATATAACTTAACTTTTAATTATGTTCTGTATATATTCTTGTAGGAAAATAATAAACACACCCCGATTTTTGCCATTTATTTTCAATTTCTAAAAACTATAAGGTATAGAGAATTATATTTTTTTATAAATTAAAGAAGATCAAAATATCTGGAAAAATACGATGTAATGTTGCATTAATGCATCTGGTTAAGTTAATAAACCAAAAAAAACTTTTATTTCACAATGGCGCTGAATGGAAAATAAATGTTTTTTTAGGATTATTGACTAAACCTGAAGCATTAATGCAACGTCACATCATATTTTTCTAGATATTTTTGTATTCTTAAATTTAAAAAAAAAAATATGTTGAACTACGCCTTATATTTTATTAAAAATATAAGATAAACGTTGAAAATCGGAGTATGCCATTATTTTTCTACGAGAATTTATACAGAACATTGTCAAAAAGTAAAGATATATTTTTCTTTATTAATACCCAAACTATCTAAATTATTTTTTCAAAACGATTTGATAAGAAATAATGATGGTATATCAAATTGAAAAAAAGGTACGTTGGCAGCAGTCCCCCCCCTTAAGATTTTATATTTTTCTACGTGTATACAACTATATACAACGTGAATTTTAAGATATATGGAAAAATAGAATAAAAAATTCAAATGTAGATTACCCCTGACTGGAACTAAAAATCGAAATTACATATGTGTATAAAACTTTTGCAGGCCAAAAATTTTCTATTCTTTCTAAAATTTTGGACTCTGTGCATTAAGCGGATCATAAGTTATAAGGGGACGCACACAGATACACTAAATGTTATTCTCCGAATTCTGAGTATATCCATTTGTATCACATATATGTATGCTGCGAAGACTCTAAGTTGGTGTTTTTTTTACTTCAAAGTTGAAAACCACGAAAAATAATATAGATAATATGCCATACAAAATCTTGTGGATCTTGGCTAGAAAATTTGTTGATCTGTTAAGAGAAATAAATTCTCTTGAACAAATCGAAAGTTGCATCACTAACATTTAGCTAATAAATAACAATTAAAGATAACTTACCACTGACCAGTACACCTTAGTCCAGTGTTCCGCAAACTTTTTGTGTTCAAGGTACACCTACCAAATCAAGAAATATTAGGTCCTTACATATGAAATTGGCGTTTTGCCGTACTGGCAACTTTGATCTCAAATATCTTCTCTTTGGTTAGGAATTCGAAATTCAAATTTATACAGCTATTTAATCATATATTTGTGTTTCGAAAATTATAATTCATTTGTTTTTTCCTCAATTATTTTTTACCTTTACGTCACTCAGTTTATAAAATGGAAAACTTGAAATATCGCGTTATTTACGAATATGAGTTCCACCGTGGCACCAGTGCTGCAGAAATGGCTCTAAGGATTAATGATGTGTATGGCGACGGTGCCAAAAAAGAAAACATAGTGCGTTTTTGGTTCCAACGTTTTCGTTCTGGAAATTTCGACCTGCAGAACAAGCCCCGTGGACGGCCGGAGACCAAAGTTGATAATGAAGAATTGAAGGCTATTGTGGAAGCGGATCCATCGCAAACCACGTCCGAGTTAGCTGCAGGCTGCGGTGTTAGTGATAAAACTGAAGCAAAATCCACTTGAAGCAAATTGGGAAGGTGAAAAAGCTTGAAAGGTGGGTACCTCACAAATTGAGCGAAGCAAATCAACAAACGCGCGTTGACTGCTGCGTTGCATTACTCAACCGGCACAATAATGAAGGGATTTTAAATCGAATCATTACCTATAATGAAATGTGGATCCTGTACGATAAACGGAAGCGCTCATCGCAATGGCTGAACCCTGCCGAACCAGCCAAACCATTCCCCAAGCGAAAATTGACTCCAAAAAAGTTACTTGTGAGCGTTTGGTGGACTAGTGCTGGTGTCGTTCACTACAGCTTTCTTAAATCTGGCCAGACGATTACGGCAGATGTCTATTGTCAGCAACTGCAAACCATGATGGAAAAACTAGCTGCTAAACAACTGAGGCTGGTTAATCGCTCTAGGCCACTGCTGCTTCATGATAACGCTAAACCACACACTGCACAACAGACGGCTACCAAATTAGAGGAGCTTCGATTGGAATGTCTAAGACATCCACCGTACTCTCCGGACCTTGCCCCAATAGATTACCATTTTTTACGAAATTTGGATAACTTCTTGCAAGGGAAAAAATTCAACTCCGATGGGGCAGTCCAAACCGCCTTCAAAGATTTTATTGATTCCCGTCCGAATGGTTTTTTTAGTAAAGAGATCGATGAACTACCTATGAGATGGCAAAAGTGCATAGATAGCAATGGTACATAGTTTGATAAAATAAACATGTATATTATATTAAAAAAAAATCGACTTTATGTTCCTCCCATACAAAACGCCAATTTCATATGTAAGGACCTAATATTAGAGGTAGGTACACCAAAGATAAAACAGTGTTTATTTAATATTTTTTTATTTCTAAATTCAATATACCTAAATTCAAATGATGTTTAGTGAGAAATGTGAGCCTGTTTAACTGAGCACAGACGATTTTTGAGCAATCGTTGATAAGGCTACTCTCATCTCTTCATTGATCATCCTCAGGCGTTCTCTTTTTTTCGATTTAATAGTAGTGAGAGCTGAAAATCCAATTCGCTCATTTTTTATATGCAGCCAAAAATGTGCTAGCTCTACTTCGGAAAATTTTATTTTTTAACTCCATGAATTCTTCCTGCTCGTTTATCGGTATGTGTCCAAGGGAAATTTTATCCTAGAATGGATATCGTACTCAGTCCATTGGTTGCAGGTCACACAGGAAAATAACAGATCATTTTTTTTCTGTAAACCACGCGGGTGAGGCAGGGCTGTCTCGCCCCTCGCGCAACAAAGCGCCTCGCTCTCAGCTATTTTTAGGTATACTTCATAGAATTTATCATATATTATCTAAGGTATTCTTATTATCTTAACAAAACCTTGACATTATTTCGTGGCACACCAACTGATGACCACGATAACCAATGTGCCGCGGCACACGCTTTGCCGAACAATGCCTTAGTCCAACAAAAATAATAATTACTACACGGATGTCGGAATTTATTTCGCAATTTTATCGGGAAATGTACCTAAATAAAAGGGTCTCATACTGTATCAAAGGATATTGACTAAACTTTTTTTCTAACTACGCATACTGTTTCAAAGGATATGGACTAACCTTTTTTTCTAACTAATACTAGTATAATATAAACTAGATGTTCATAAAAAATGAGATTAATAAAAACTATTTCATCATATACATATGTACTGAATACACAACATGTACATTGTACATATATCTACTACCCTAAATGGTTTTTCTTCACAGTTTTACTTTCAGAGTAATAACACATCCACCACTGAATACCTACCTTAACCAGTGTTTTTCACACTTTATTTTCACACCCAGTAGAGTAGATGATAAGATATTTTAAATGTATGTTTAGGCTGAATTGATTGATTTATTTATTTATTTATTTATTCATTTATTTATTTATTCATTTATTTATCTATTTATTTATTTATTTATTTATTTATTTATTTATTTATTTATTTCTTTATTTATTTATTTATTTATTTATTTATTTATACATACATACATACATACCATCACGCCATGTCCCTTGCGGGGTAGGCAGAGAGAACCGAACGCCACATTTTTCTATCCTGGCACGCATCCCTCGCCTCATCCACATTCATGCATCGTCTCATACATGTTCGTCTATTGCTCACACTTCTAACATTTCCGTCTTTCAAAATTTCGTTCACATGGTCGTGCCATCCCTTTCTTGGGCGTCCCCGACCTCTCATTCCATTCCTTTCCGCTCTGTATATTTTCTTCGTCAGGCGCTCCTCATTCATTCTCCCCATGTGACCAAACCATCTCAATGTGTTCACTTTCATTCTAGTAATGACATCTTTCTTAATCCTACATTCTTTCCTTATATCCTCGTTTCTTACCCGGTCATATATCGTTCTATTACAAATCCTTCTTAACGATCTCATTTCAACTGCATTTATTCTACTTTCATGCGTCTTCTGCCATGTCCAGGTTTCACTTGCATACGTCAGGGTTGGCACTACGATGGCGTTATGAATGGCAACTTTGGCATCCTTTGATATGTTGCGATCATTCATAATTGGTCTCAGTGCTCCATTATTTATTTATTTATTTATTTATTTATTTATTTATTTATTTATTTATTTATTTATTTATTTATTTATTTATTTATTTATTTATTTATTTATTTATTTATTTATTTATTTATTTATTTATTTATTTATTTATTTATTTATTTATTTATTTATTTATTTATTTATTTATTTATTTATTTATTTATTTATTTATTTATTTATTTATTTATTTATTTATTTATTTATTTATTTATTTATTTATTTATTTATTTATTTATTTATTTATTTATTTATTTATTTATTTATTTATTTATTTATTTATTTATTTATTTATTTATTTATTTATTTATTTATTTATTTATTTATTTATTTATTTATTTATTTATTTATTTAAGGGACCAACACAGTCTTATAAAATATACAAAAGGAATACAATTTAAAATAAACAAAAAACAGACCAATTACATTTGTCCACAGATGACAATCATAATATAGGTATAAGCACACACATTACAACGTTAAATAAGAATGAACCTAATCAAAATAAATAAAAACATTATAAGAACAAATTAAAATTTAAATTTAAAATGATTGTTATTATCTTTAGGTGTATGTGTGAATTAGACTGCCATAAATATCACAAATAAATAAAATATCGGACGGCCAGACATCGGCTTCTCAGAAGTAACATTCAGAGGAAAAACATATCCAATGTATAGCTACATATGTATGTATGTAGAGTAAAGACAAACAATCGTAAGAAGTTTGCGTAGCAAATAAGATAATTTTAATATCTATCACAGTTCGTTGAATTTGAACATAAATTTGGCAATTTTATATAAAAATCATAAAAATGAAAAATGATTTTTTTATTTATTTATTTTATAGAATACAACAGCAAACAATAAAAAAATATACAAAAAATACAATGATAATTTTTGTATTGCCAATAGTATTATAAAATACATTACAAGATGTTAACAATTTTATAAACAGGATGGGAAAGGTAGTGAGGGGATTATGGGGAAGCATCGACCACTAAAAACTAATTTTATGATTTACCCCACGTTTCTCAATGTATGAATAATATGAAGTTAAATTATATTGAATATAATAAAATTAAATGAATAAATAATACGACTTCACAGATATGAACACTAATACTTTGGACCCCTTTTTTAAATATTTAAATAAAATAAAAAAAATATATTTTCTATACTGGCAGCCTTTTTGCCATTAGACTATTTCTTCCAACCAACCAGATTACATAGTATGACAAGATTTTAAATGTTCATCAACAATAGAATGATATGAAAAAAAGAACAATGAAAATATATATTACACTAAGATAACAAATAAAAGATAATAAAAATAAAATACATCATCAATGAGACGCAATATCCGGACTTAGGCTATTCTATAATCTTGCTGATTATTATAATTAAGGTCGAAATTGACATTTGATGATCATTATTATTTCTTAATCGTTCTATTAATTCATTTTCACATTCGTTTTGTTTGGCGTACTGTACACATTTTCATTATTAAAAAAATAACTGGATGAGGTGTTGCTGTCCCAAAAAATACATATAAAATAAATCAATTTTAAAGGTGGGGGCAAATTTAGGATTTGAAAACGTTTGAAAAACGTAGTTACCACGCGTGGCGTTTCGAGAGTAGGTTTCGGTAATGGGTGTTCCACACTTTACCTCGCTTACCTCACCTCACCCAACTATCATTCCTAACTGAAATTATCATTTTCATCTTCTCGCTACCTTTTCTAACTACAACCACCACTTTTCGCACCTCGCACTCCTAAGTATTTCACTTTTCGTTTTCGCCTTAAACGACCATTACCCCAAATAATTTTTTTTATTTTTTTTTTTTTTATTTTATAGAATATTAGCTCCTCTTTTAACAGACCATGAAATATCTCACTAGAATAATTATACTCAAATTTAGAATATACATAGATACATATTTTACATTCTTTAAAAAGAAATTCAATTACTTGAAAACAATATTTTAATATGCTGCGTACTAAGTGCATTCAGTTATGGGTATGAGTTTATTTGATATACAAAACAATAAACAAGAAATATATTTCAAAATACAAGGTTGTTATGTTCCATAGGGTTCCATAGGAATTCCATAGGTTATGACAATTTTATAATAATATATCACCAAAGGAAATGACAACTTCACAATAATAGAATACCAAAAGAAATTACAACTTCAAAATAATAGAATACCAAAGGAAATTATAACTTAACAATAATAAAATACTAAAGGTTATGACAATGTTATACTAATAGAATACCAAAGGAAATTATAACTTAACAATAATAAAATACTAAAGGTTATGACAATGTTATACTAATAGAATACCAAAGGAAATTATAACTTAACAATAATAAAATACTAAAGGTTATGACAATGTTATACTAATAGAATACCAAAGGAAATTATAACTTAACAATAATAAAATACTAAAGGTTATGACAATGTTATACTAATAGAATACCAGAGGAAATTATAACTTAACAATAATAAAATACTAAAGGTTATGACAATGTTATACTAATAGAATACCAAAGGAAATTATAACTTAACAATAATAAAATACTAAAGGTTATGACAATGTTATACTAATAGAATACCAAAGGAAATTATAACTTAACAATAATAAAATACTAAAGGTTATGACAATGTTATACTAATAGAATACCAGAGGAAATTATAACTTAACAATAATAAAATACTAAAGTTTATGACAATGTTATACTAATAGAATACCAAAGGAAATTATTACTTAACAATAATAAAATACTAAAGGTTATGACAATGTTATACTAATAGAATACCAAAGGAAATTATAACTTAACAATAATAAAATACTAAAGGTTATGACAATGTCATACTAATAGAATACCAAAGGAAATTATAACTTAACAATAATAAAATACTAAAGGTTATGACAATGTTATACTAATAGAATACCAAAGGAAATTATAACTTAACAATAATAAAATACTAAAGGTTATGACAATGTTATACTAATAGAATACCAAAGGAAATTATAACTTAACAATAATAAAATACTAAAGGTTATGACAATGTTATACTAATAGAATACCAAAGGAAATTATAACTTAACAATAATAAAATACTAAAGGTTATGACAATGTTATACTAATAGAATACCAAAGGAAATTATAACTTAACAATAATAAAATACTAAAGGTTATGACAATGTTATACTAATAGAATACCAAAGGAAATTATAACTTAACAATAATAAAATACTAAAGGTTATGACAATGTTATACTAATAGAATACCAGAGGAAATTATAACTTAACAATAATAAAATACTAAAGGTTATGACAATGTTATACTAATAGAATACCAAAGGTAGTGACAATTTTGTAATTATCACCACTCTTGCTCACTATGCTGCACATTTTCGTGTATTATTATTTTTTTTTATATAAAAATGAATGTGTCCTTGTAACAAGTACATATATATCTTCCTACGTTCCCTAAAATAAACAAATAAATACTTGTGCTATAGGTGAACGAAATCGGTCGAGGCAGGATTCGAACTCGCGACTAGATTCGACTAGAATCGACCCATTTAGATTCTAAACACTATTCTAAAACACTACAGAGAAGTTCCTCCGATTTCCTCCTACCCTCTGACAAAATATAACAAAGTATTTTTCTCCATTCGATTTTTTATGACCGAACATTTTCGCCGTTTCATTTACACCTTGATAATTTTAGCTCTACATTAATATTTTAAACTTTAGTAATATTCTGCTACTGTTTTTTATCGTTAATCCGATCCATTATTCGTTGTCTTTTCCAGTTCTAAATATTTAATTATAAAATGATTATATATTTAATTAATAAAACGACAATTTCAAACATTTGTAATGATAAGAAAATTTGAAAAAAAGTCTATTAATTTTATTCAACCCTTTAAAATTAAATAACAAATATACCAAACTAATTTTCCACAAAATTCGATTAGAATTAACAAATTTAAACAAAAATCATCTTACAGTACAACATTTACAGCGTTGCCACCTGTGTGGTCATTGTTATAGAATTTTGTTGATAAATACGATTACATTTTTGTTCATTAATTTTAAAATAGATTTCCACTCGGTTAACACAAAATATTAAGAATATTTCAATTTACTTAGTTTCTGGAAAAACAAAATTGTGTCTTATGTATTTATATTCATCTTATGACATATTTATTGGTGTTGGAATAAATAATGAATATTGAAATGTAAAAAAACTTTTTCAAACAGAATTCTAGTTTTATGTATAAATTATTTGAATACCTTATTGTGCGATAAGATATACAACATTTATTTTTAAATAATATTCGTACATAAAATATTAATGGATGGGTGGTTGCAGAGCGGTTGGCGCGCTGGGTTAGTAATCCAATGATCGCGAGTTCGAATCCTGCCACAACCGATTTCGATCACCTATAGGAATGTATGAGGATGTACACGAACTTTATACAAAGATATATTTATTTAAAAAAAAACTGTATTCTGATTGATCAAAATCT
Source organism: Molanna angustata (assembly GCA_963576475.1). Lineage (NCBI taxonomy): Eukaryota > Metazoa > Arthropoda > Insecta > Trichoptera > Molannidae > Molanna > Molanna angustata. Next base: position 8,181,372 of record OY754968.1, on the reverse strand, counting down.
AATATGTTCATTATGAAAAAAAATTGAGTTAATTCATAATGCACACCTTGTCTACATTTACAAATATTTTTTTAAAACTATCTTAGTTATGGACTGTTAACAATTTTAACTGTATTTATTAATCCTACTGTGAGGTTCTGAGTTTAATCAACAAGAACTAGCGATACTATGCACTTGAAGCTTTGCTGGAGTTAAAACTTTTACAACAAGGGTAGCTGTTACGAACATAAAATGCCTTTATGCTTCCGAATGAATTTTCCTTCAACTGTACGGTTTGTAGGTAGGGTATGTTTTCTGTCCGAAAATGAAGTGAGCATTTACTGTCAGGATTATATTATGTAGCTTTTATTACAATTGCATCTGAGTTGAATCTGTGTCAAGATTCTTTCTGCCTTCGAATTTCGCGAATCCTAGCGCAGTAATGCAATGTACAAAGCAACATTCAAGAGACAATTTAGCACAGGTATGGAAATACAGGACGTTACACTATCGGAAAAATGCTTAAAATACCTTTTATGTTGTGGTGGAATCACTATACATATATGAAGTATGTTGTCATTAAGATCCAGCGTCCCATTTTTCAAACGGTTATTTTACAATTTTAAACAAATAGACATTAATTTTGAAAATATTTCCACACAAATCGATTAGTTGATACGTCTGACGAATCTCATTTGTCGTTTATCACTGCTATCTTTGTGTCAATATTTGATGTTACTGTCACGGATATATGAAAAAAAATTATAAAAACAAAACTTGGTCACATATGGGTTAGGTACATATGGATTCCGGTAGTACATCTTATTTCTGTGGCAGTGTCTTGGGCTTGATTCCCAAGCGATATGAAATTTGTAAACATCCACAAAAAAAAATATTTTGAGTTAAAACCTATAGAAGGTCTAGTATGGGCCGTCTTTGGAATACTCTCTTACATCCTCAAGTCCCCGAAGTGCGCCAATTATCTTTAAAAGAAAGTCATTGACGCTTACGTTCTCCCGATACTGACGTATGGCTGTGGAACTCTTGTGTTTGCAAAAAAAGTGCTTCATAATTTAGCAGTAATACAAAGATCCATGGTAAGAAGAACACTAAACTTGGTATTTCGTTAAGAGTTAAAAAAAAATACTTGTGGATAAGTGAGAAAACCAAAATAACTGACGCTGTCCAAAAGGTTACCAGCAGATGTAAAGCTGGGCAGGGAATGTCAAGAAGAATTAAATCGATTTATCAATAAAAAGCCAATTAAGTATGAACATAAATCTAGTCATTTATTAATTTTACAAATTTATTTGGTTTATGAAAAACGAAATGCACAAAGGAAGGTTTATAGCAATAAGGCAATCTCTTTCAACTAACCCATGGAACGTAAAGTCTCAAGTAAATTTGATACCTACAATTTGAATATTTACATATATACATGAGTAGTCTTTGCGCTGTACACAAAAGTATACATACATAAGTAATCATCATCATCAGTAATGACACTACAGCCCGGTGTGGGCCTTGACCTCCTCAAGAAACTGCCTCCATCCTGCCCTGTCGATAGCATAGCAAGTCTCCTCAAATTTGTCTGTTGGTACCTAATATTAACAAATACAATGATCATGCAATAATTAATAATTTCACGTCTTTTTTGTTGATTTCATTGTTTATCTATTTATTTGTTTATGGATTACATAATTATTTCCTGCCATTTTTTTATTACTTATATTTTTTTTATTTTTAATATATTATATAAATAAGTTTACGTCTTTACTTTTTTATTTGTTTATTTATTGCTTTCAACTTTGATATCTTTTTTTCATTTCTTACTGTAAGTCTTCTGTTTTTTTTCTATTATTCAATATTACAAGCATGAAGCTTGAAGTGGACGTTTTACTAAATTTGTGATAAAATTGCCGGTCTTAAAGCTGGAATTATTCCTAAATAGATAGAAAAACATTAATTGGAGGAGCTTAAATCATTACATTTTCCAACAACAAAGTTATAAGTTTAATAATTATTATTGTAATAAGAAATGTAAGGAAGATATTGATATTGAATTCATGTTGCAGTTCCTTAAACATAAAATAAATAAAATCAACCTGTAGTTAAATAGTTTGTTTGAGACCAGCGGATACATTCTTTGGAGAGGCAGACGTTTCGCGAAATTACATACAAAGTGTAAAACTAAACGAGGCAACGGGTCCCTTTGATTCGGGAAAACAAACCTCGCACGTACAATAGATACATACCTACATTCTTTAAAAGGAAACTAACTTTTATCACGAACATTGGGTCCAACGCGAATTCCAAATGTATGTATGTATACCTAGCTTAACATGATACATACAGGCAGTATGCGCCATTAGTTTGGTATGGCAGTGTGGCGCCATCTCTTAACGTTCCTGCAAAGGTAAGTTGGTTGTGTCAAATGCATGCTCTCTTCACAAATCGCCCATTTCTCTGAGCTTATGGTAAATATGTGCTTGAACTGGTTTGTAACGACTACATTTGTGTGCAAAACTTCGATCGAACATGTAAGATGTTTTTGTGAAAATCTTCCATAAAAAACGAGTGGATCGATGCCAGCACTCGACTCTCCAAGGTATGTATTATTATACTTTTGTACGGGATTCTTGTGCTCAATTCCTAGCTGAGGAGAAACTATTTCTTACATACATCTTGCTTCTCTGGAGTGGAAATGATATCAAATATTTTTTCAATTTGCAATAAAATCGCCATATATTAAATATCTGGGTATCTATATTAAATACCTGGGTTCACTTATCCTTAAAGATGGAAGGTGTGCAGCAGAAGTCATAAACTATATGATAGGTGGCTTAAGTTCAGAGCAGTGTCAGGAATCTTATGTGACCCCAAAACGCCAGAAAACTTAAAGGTAAAATATATCAGACTATCATACATAGACAGACATCAGGCCCGCAATAATGTATGGTTCCGAATGCTGGACTGTAAATAACACATTCACCGGGCAGCTTTAGACGGCAGCGATGCCAATGCTCAGGTGGTCATTGTAAGGATAAGATAAAAAGTTCACAAATTCGTGATAGCATGGGTGTTACTGACATAAATATGTAATAAGCTATAGGAGAGACAACTAAGATGGTATGGGCACATAAGGTGAAGACCACCAGAACACACAGTTAACAAAGCAATATCAATGAATCCCCCTCGACATCCATCGAGAGGGAGACCAAAGAACGCCTGGATAACACAGTGCGATGGAAACCTGAAAGTAAATAGCCTGGTGGAAGAGGACATACAGAATAGAAGAAGATATAACCTGAGGACGAGAAGAGTCGACCCCAACAGCCTTCGACGGCCATAAATTGAGACAGTGCCAAGAAGAATATTAATATGCAGTTATTTTTTAAGAGGTGGGCAATCTGTTAATCTTGGAAAATCAAAAAATTCATATACAATCATCAATAATAATAATATGTATTTCCTTGCATCCTGCACCAGTGACGAGTTTATTCAACCTAAGCAGAGTTTCAGAGCACAGATAAGCAAAATTTGCTTGATGTATAAATTGAAATCAATTTTCATCTGCTGGGGATCGAACCCAGGACACCCTCAATGAGAAATGAACGGATGTCAGAATAAATAATCACCTCTCAGTTAACTCACATTGTATCAATAATATATTATTATGAAGTCGATCAAAATTAAACTCGTAGCTTGGGCTTCGCAGAAATCTATAATTGCATAGTAGGCTATACAATACTTACACACAAATTGTTATGACGAAGCTCACTGAACATTTGAGTAAAACTATTTTTTTATATTTGCATATGAAATTTTCATATAAAATGTCCCATACTGTTTCGATTCAGAGTACGAAAACGTCTATAACCAACGGGCGACCGTGGATAAAAAGACTTAATCCGCGCGGTGTGACATAATGAGTCCCATATAAATACAGTCAACTTTTTGACCTTTATCATGACATATACTAAAATTCAGACGGATTAATTTAGAAGAATCAGAATAGGACATAATACCATTTTTTATTTTGCGTGTGGGTATACGCACATGTGTCTTGATGACAGTTATAAGGTAATGCACATCCGCACACTTGTCGTTGGGTCCCCCACATAGTGTGATATGCCGTGATGGCGTAAATTTGTTTTCCAACTGTCGATTCGTTCATGAGAATTCAATTCTCAATGAATCGACATTATTAAGCCAAGATGCGTGTACGAAGGAAAACTTTGTATGGTGTAGTGGACTTTTTGCATGCTAATAACACCAACTAGAGGCCTCGCAGCATATATGTTCCCCATACATGGATTTACTCAGAATTCGGAGTAGAACATTTTGTGTGAGTTTGTGTGTGTGTGTGTGTGTGTGTGTGTGTGTGTGTGTGTGTGTGTGTGTGTGTGTGTGTGTGTGTGTGTGTGTGTGTGTGTGTGCGCGTGTGTGTGTGTGTGTGTGTGTGTGTGTGTGTGTGTGTGTGTGTGTGTGTGTGTGTATGTGTGTGTGTGTGTGTGTGTGTGTGTGTGTGTGTGTGTGTGTGTGTGTGTGTGTGTGTGTGTGTGTCCGTCCTCCCATTATAACTTTTGATCCGCTCAATTTACAGAGCCCAAAATTTCAGAATATATAAACAGTTATAGGCCTACAAAACTTCTATACTCAGAATTGTGAATTTTTGTTTCAGTCAGGGGTTATCAACTTTTGAATTTTTACTTTATTTTTCCATATATCTCAGAAACCATAAAAGCTAGAACGCTGAAAATTGGTACAAATATAGAAAAATACAAAATCTCAACTTGGTTTTTTCAAAAAAATTCCAGGGTTTCTCAAACATTTTTTACTAAGAAAAATTTTTTTTTATGATAAATTTATGAGTTTATCTGCCTATATTTCCAAATTTTTCAAAAATATCGAAAAAAGCCGAAACACCCCAACTAGATAATTTAATTTTCTATAAAAAATATTAACATTGTATTAGCACATCTCAAACTTTTTTTAACAATTTTTATAAAAATTGAATTTAGTGACGACATTGCTTCATACAATTTGTATGTCAGTCGCCTATACACAATATGTAAGAAGACTTAATAGTTTAATAGGTACTTAATCTCCAAACATACATACAGAACCATCATGCTGTTTTCATATTCCGGGTAGGAAAACAGCACTGACCTCCATACTGTCCTATCTTGACATACATACCAACATGTGTTAAAATTTTCAATAATTTGGATTTATGGGTTTATAGTTTGATTCTTATTCTTCAACTATACATACTATCGCTATCGACAGTTGGATCTCATGTGTTACATGCAACTAGTTTAATTAAAATATTGTCTAGGTATCACAAGAAAACCCTACATTTTATCTTATAATGTAATATTTAGTCATCACGTATTGTGATCAACTCTGTCGGCCTTCGTGGTCCAGTTGGTTAGATATCTGACTGCTGAGCCAAAGGTCCTTGGATCGATTCCCGGTGGAAACACAGTTTTTAATTGTGTTTTCAGTCAGGATCTGTGAGATGATTAATATCGTAAGTCTCCAGAAGATGGAAACTTGTTATTGGGTGCGTGTTAAATTAATATTTGACATAGTACCTACCTGTTAGTTGCCCGAGAAGCTATTTAAAAAAAATCTCTCTCTGGGTATTTTTATTTATTTATTCATACAAATACATAATTGACAAATATATTCATAACTGCAATACCCCACTAGGTAAAAACCTGTGCCGGGGCTAAAGCATTTTGAAATAATGATTCTTTTAGCAGTGAATGACAACTAACAAAACACCAAAATAGCATTCCAAATATAAATAGAATACAATAACAAAATTAGAAATAACATTAAAAATAAATACATAAAAAAGTAGGTACATTACAAATTAGAAAAAAAACAATAATCAACGAATGCCAATGCAAAAGTAGAAACAGAACATATTAAACAAAAAAAAAAAAAACATAAAATATATATGAATAATAAATATCCTTTATCTTTGAACATTTCCACTGCACTTGATAAAATTGATTAATCCATTTCAATTAGTCAAAGTGAGCTTTTTAATCTCCACTGAAAACTTCGCATTATGTAAATAACATACTTTATTTGAAAACTCATCAAATTGTAACGTTTTTATGAGCGAAACACATGAAATAAAATAAATGGATCTGAGTTAAGTTTTATATCCGAAGATTACATTATGGCCTTACCTGTTGAGTCGCGCCCAACACGAGAAAACGATAAGCCTCTATAAAAAATATGTGAGATCTGAATGACATGGTAAATTTTCATTTTGTAAAAAGGAAAAATCTTTATAATACGTCTACATTTTCTGCTATGACTATCTTCTTTCACTATCTTCTTTTTACACTATCTTCTTTCATCATAACCTGATGCATATAAAAATTGAGACACGCTACGGATTAGGTACTCGTATTTCAATGTTCAAACGGAAACAAGTAGATGAGTATTTATTATTCTGAAGACGCTGAAAATTCGTTAGTAAAAAATGTTTTCCTTTTGACGATGGGGATCTACTGCAATTCAAATTTTCGACTTTGTATCCGATACTGTTATGAAAACCCACGCCCATAGTGAATAATAATAATTAATAATTAACTAATGGAAGAATATTATGAGAAAACATAAAAAATAATGTTTCGTTTAACACCCTTCAATTAGTTTATTTTCACACTCGTAGGTACAGGAATATGTGACGTCGCTTTTTCCATCATAGGTTAAGTTTCTGAAATAGAGTTTCATGTATGAGATTTTCTGAACGATTTAAAAATTCTTAAGATATTGTTTAAGTACAACTAGGAATTCGAAATTATAGAAAATAGTGTAAGAAAATATGTATAAATTTGAAAGTTGAAATAAACGTTGTTTGTGAAATAAATACCTGTTGTATTGTGAATATACATAAGTATTTAAAATAATCATACTGTAATATATACCTTCCTTTTGAATTTGTCTTTTTTTATATTTATTTATGGGACAAATACAGTAGGTATTATAAAATAAACAAAAAAATCAGATCCAAAACATTAGTACACAGATGATGATCACTTGAATTAATCACGTACATTAGTACCTATATAAGTATTACAACAAATATTACATAAAAATATAGGTAGTATAAAATTATTGTATGTTTGCCAGCTACGGGAAACAAAGGGTAGGAAAAATAATGGGAAAAGGATAAAAATTGTTAATGCTATGAAATAAAATAAAAACAAAACATACCAATGTATTATTAAATTTGTAATCGATGATTCATAATTACTCAATGAAAGCATTCTCCTAAATTTTATTTAAGTTCACAGCAATGAAATATATACTTTTGTATAATCATTGGTTCACAGGTCAATTTTTAAAAATGTATATAATTATGACTTTAACTGTGTTTTCATTGAAAACGTGTATCTAAAAATAGTAAAATATTATTTTTGCATCTAACCGAATAAAATTCAAATTTAATTAACGCTCTGCCGGGAACGCATTGCTTTGTTTGCATGAAATTAAAAATTGTTCAATTTTTTAAAAATATCAAATGAATCTAACTAGCTCGGATATACACAAATTCTGAATGTTTCAGAGTTCTAACAGGCAGGGAAGTTATTTAAAAATCGATTACAAAATTCCAGTAGGAATAACAGACAGACACCAAGAGACGTTAAAGAAAAATGTGCGGTAAAAATATTTATTTATTTATAAGAAAGTATATGTAAAATATCTGCTTCACTGGATACTCTGGATAGTCTGTACCGAAGCAACTACCCGTATAGTTTGCTTATACATATTACATTTTAATACTATAAAAAAGATCAAAATATTACACTACATATTATACAGAAAAAAAAATAAAATGAACAACAAAAACAGTAATAATAACAAAAGTAGCGATATAAAAATTAAATAAAAAAATCATAATATAACTAACCACCAAATACACAATATTTATTTAATATTGCTTCTCGGGCAACTAACAGGTACTATGTCAAATATTAATTTAACACGCACCCAATAACAAGTTGCCACATTCTGGAGACTAACGATATTATCGTCTCACAGATCCAGACTGAAAACACAATTATAAATATGGAGTAGAAAGACATTGGTAGGTTCATTATTAATTGCTGAATAATTTATTTCATCTTGATGTCTACCTACTTCAAGTAGCCTCTTTGTTCCTAAAATTTTGAATTAGCTCTTTAAGTGCCGATGGCAGTTTTTTTATACATTTGTGGTGCAGTATACTGCAAATAAAACCTTTGCCCAAATTTGGCTACTATATAACTACCCAATGTTTTGCTCATTGTGTCATAATATATAATAACTATAAGTATTGTGCATACGAGTACAGTTTACAGTACATCCAGAGTTTTTCTGTCAAATCCAAACTTTTTTGTATATAAGTAGAAACTATATTTTAATGACTATGAGTTGACGAGGTCACAATCACCCTAAACGATCTTCATGTCACAGGAACAAATCAGAAATTTGATTCCATAAAACGGTGACCAAATAAAATTGAGAATTTTATGTGATGATGGAATTCCGAATAATATTAAAAAATATATAAAAAAAATAATACATGATATTCAGAACTTATTCATCTACAAATATGTGCAATGTAACATTGATACATATTATAATAAGTCTATTTCTTTTTAGGAATATGTGAACATCAATTTATTGAAGCATATTTAAACTTTAATATTTTTTCCTTCGGACTCTTCTGCATCTGTCGTCCTGCGATGGAAGCATATCCCCTTGATGCAATTATTCAACGATACTTCTTCACTCTTGTATGCACCAGAGGACACAGATTTGAACCTATTCATGTGGATCAGACTATCAAGTATATATAGGATTTAGTTTTATGGAATATTTCTAGCAGCCATAAGGCGCCACGGCACGAACTGTAAAAAGATAGATGAATTCTTTCATCCTATTTTAAGAATTTATTTAAAAATACGTTATTCTGGGATATTTTGAAAATTGAACATAAGTTTATTTTGATATTAAGTATTTGAAAAAGTGACACGCACAAAGAATCAACAATACATTTAAATAAAATTTCTTCATAAAAACAAATAGATCTCGTTAGCCCCTCAATGAATCGCGTCCACAGCTTGCTTACCAATATACATATAATGACGCCACTTACCAATCAGCACAAGAAATTCGTGATTTTTGAGAAACTAAAAAAAACTATATACTGACATTTTATATAATATAATCTATTGTTTAAATAAAAAACATACTTAACACACTTATAAATTTACCTGAACATCAGTGTAGCGTGTAGACTATAAGTGCAGTAGATTATAGTTACATGGATTAAAATACTATATTGTAGAAGCATCTTACCGTGAATCCCTTCCTTGTCATTGTCCCCTCACCGATGTGTTTGAGAATTGTCACTTGGAAAGTTTGTTGCAATAATTTTGGGTGACAATAAGTGACAATTGAAAAAAGTTCAGTACATGTTTGAAGATCACCGCGTGTGTATGTTTCAACCTGTGCACAGAAGCAATTATAGTGAACCAGCAAAATAAGAGAAGCATAGGTGAGATCGTTTATATTATACAGTATACAGTCCACTACCCAACAACATTAATTCCCATCACCTGATGTTTTCTACAATACATTAATGATACGTGAATTATGAAGCCTAACATTTTATTTGATTTCGCAGTGATATTATTTATGTGAGTATCGAAATTCAATTTGCTGTGAATAATTACTCCCAAATCTCTGATTTTATAAACATATACGATTAATGTATTGTTAATAATTGTAAATAGCTACTAGAGTTTCTTTATTTTACGGGTGAATGAAATATGAACACATTCATTTACGGCTGATAATAATTTCAATAACAAAAATTATTTATATCCTCCTGCAGATAGCGACAATCTTGAATAATTGTAATATTTTTGTAAAGTTTGGCGTCGTCTGCATACAATATATTAATTTTAGATTTTGTGATTTGATATATAATAAAAAAAAGAGGACCTAATTGTGAGCCCTGCTGACTACCAGAAGGAATGAAATGCCATTTTGAGGAACATACCTACATTAATTGCCACAGCTTGCGAACTATTCCTAATATAAGGAAGTGATCCATCTGAACAAATCTCTTCTATTGCCCAAAAGCCAAAGCTTGTGCAGAAGGATATTATTATTTATTTTATCGAAAACTTTAAAAAATCAGTATAAATAACATCAAATTGCTCTCTTTTATCAATCGTTTTTGCAATAAAACTTGTATATATTGGAAATGACAGAAAGCAAGATTGGTACGGTATAAATAAGTTCACTAAGTCGTGTGGGTAATAAAACAGAAAACGTAAAGGAAAGACGAATGTTTTTGATGTAGGTATTGAAAACAGATGCTTTTGTCATTCAGTACATTAAAAATAAATGACTTACGAAAATAATATGTAACATTGAAAGAAGTTCTGTAAAATTAGATAACTTATTTTGGAGTTTTTGCTATTTCCTCACCAATGGCGCACTAAAAAGACCCGGCTTTAGAAACTCGTTGTGCTTTTAAATTACTATGTATTGTATGCGCTAGAAAATTTTTCTTTATGAGTTCTAAGATCTCATATCCAAAGAGCCGAAAAGAATTCAAAAACATCTTTGATTGCACTAAGGTATCTCGTAAGATCTTCTATTTCGATTCAAATAATCTTTACTCTATTCACTTTTTGATAGATCACACGAGAACAAATCGTCTCCAATTAAAACAAATGAATAAGCAACGGGCAGAGTTCTAACAAACTTTCACTCAACAATATGATTTTAATCAATAAACTCATATCCTGTGTTATACGGCGTTGATACAATACAGCATACATAGCCTTCGGTGATCATTTATTAGAAACTAGATACGTCAAACATTCACCAACATTTATATACCTACAAAATAGCTTTCCCAATCACAAGTTGATCGTTACCCGACAAATGTTATATCGGCTGTAATTTGTCCGACTCCGTCCCTGTCATGCCAACTTTCCATCAAACTTGTCACGAATTTGACATTCGATCAAAATGTAATATTCATAGAGGCGCTATCAGAGGGAGTGCAAGAGTTTATAATATGTAAATTATAAAAAAAAGTTAAAACGTATTGCGTATTATGTGTTGTGTGAATTATTATCAAAACGATGTTTTTAATGAGAGGTTAACTCGGCTAATCATATACGTCCAATTTCACTAAGGTTCATCAGATCGAACATCAAAATTATTTATCATCATCAAGTAAGTGCATATATATGGAGCGTAAATTCTTAATAATAATAATTCTTTTAATATATATTTTTATTTTTTTTTATTTGCAAAACAAATCGCACAATGTGGCGGACTTATTTTAATTTCTACCAGTCAACCACACTAGTAAATACAATAGTGCAAGCAAGTACAAAAATACAAAAAAATAAACCAATAGGTATACATGACAATTAGAAAGAAAAAGTAAATAATACAAAAATGCAAACTATTATATAAAAAACATAAATTAAAATAATAAAGATAATGTCCAAAAATAGGAAAAGGATGGATTGGGAAGGGATGAAGGATAAAGGAATTATAGGTATGAGGCTAAGAAGTGTGAATTCAGAAGATTCTTGAAAACCATTAAGCCAGGAGCTTCTCTTATACTATTGGGTACTTGGTCCACAGCCGAGCTGCGTGTATTGTGAATGAGTAAATGTAGGAGGATGTGTGGTGTATTGGTATTGATAGTGTACTTTGGTTTTGAGACCGTAAATTTAAATTCTTGAGTTGATTAGACACTCAATATGTTTATATTACACAGAAAATAATCAACATTATTACTTGATGTCCAGCTTGTAATATGTTTTGATGTCCAGCTTGTGATTGGACGTGAAAACGAATTATGCTAAATAATTAATCAATCAAAAAAGGAAATGATTTACGTAATTTTTGTGAATATGTCAATTAATATTCTGAAATAATGTGCAGTCATCACGTCTTCAAGTTATTTAAGTATAAGTGTTATGTACTCTGAACTCGTTGAGGATATTGAGAATAATCGGATCGTTTGGAACTTCGTTGAAATTGGCTGTTCAAACATAGTATTATTATATCAGTAAAATTGAAACACGACTTTCAAATCAAAAAATGTACTTATCAATTTATATAATTTTATAGACACATAATATTATACTATTTAGATAACTGTTCATTTATTTTTGTTATAATCGATACGGGGAAAAAAAAAATTAACCCTTTCAATTGTAGCCACATATGTTTGTAACCGAGCTCCATTTCCTACCCCCACAAACTGACTTAACCGAAACGACGTATTTCTAATTATTAAGGATTACAAAATGACTCACCAAGATTCTTGAATGTTCCTTGGTAAATACTCAAATGTGGAACGGATTAAGGACGATTGGTTGACGCGGCAAATTTTAGATCACACCTTCTAAAAATACTTTTGTAGGGACCACCAAAGACGACAGGAATGGATCAAATAACAATTAGGTACATCCATCTTTACTCACTCCGTATATCTGTTATTGTAGGTTTCAGTTGAATGTAAGACTTTAAACCGGGTTCAATTGAACCGTGATCCAACCATGATTCAAGGATTTTTTTTTAAATAAAACTATGTATTAAAATAAATCAAAATCTAAGGGCGAAAATAATGATCAAGATTGTGTGTGAATATAAGATTTATATTCTAGAATTATCAACTCAACGCGAATCTTCCGATAATTCAGTGCTGTATCTAGGTTCAAATTAGAAATAAACTTCTTCTTCTCCGGGTGTCTTTTCCTTTGCGTAGGATGACGAGCATCAGGGTTTTCTCTTCTTTGTTTACAATAGATTATTCAAATTGTCGTCTATTATCATTTGAAACGTTTAGTTTTTGAGATGCGCAATTGTAATAATTTATGACTAGGAGATACTTGAAATATGCCTTTGTTTCGTTGTCGTGTCGTCCAATTTACTTAAAGTACCAATTCAGTTGTGAATCCACACCTCAAAACACTTTAATTAATAATTCGGCACAGTGTAAATCTAAAGTTTAATCATTCATATTCCGTCGTCATTATAATCGCCTAGCAGTTAGATGCTTTTTAGGTAACTACCTAGACAATATTATACCCTTTCAAGAAGGGAAACCTCTCTTGAGTATTGTAAAGGAAACTCAGCCACTGTAATAGTGCACCGATCTCTTCGACAAACTGTTTTAAAGTTCGCAAGGCAAACGCGAACTGATGAAAGGATGGGAAGGAAGGAAGGGATAACGATTGTCACAATCTTAGGCTAATAATAGGGCCCGGGGGATAGTCTCCATCATTCGGATAATATTCGAGAAACTTGAGTCGATTATCGCTTGCGTAAGTACTCATTTCTTGTTAAATGGGAGACAGTTAATAAGTTGGACGTCATTGTTTGATTGGAGAATTATGCGAATATTATCAAGTTTCGCGGATCTCCGAAAATATTTCCACTTAACGGAATGAATCTGAAAATAAAGTTTGTTTGTCCGTAATGGCTACCCCGTTGTTCCGATGAAACGCGATTTAATTTGAAATATGAACGGATTTATTATCATCGCAACCTTGACAGGGGGCCATTACTGTGGTTTTGTTATTCGCGAATTAATTCGTCTTTTTGATATTTGCACATTTTGATTCGCCTATAAAATTATACGATTGTCGTATTATCAGCACTAAAGAATATTATGTTCTAGAATAATGAACCACTAACACGTTCGTCTTTGTGAGAATAAAATATATTTCCGAAACTTATTCAATTATTTGGTCTCCATTGGATGGGAACCAATTGCGACAGAGAATTATTGAAAATCATAACGATCCGAAAGACGTCACATGAATTTGCGTGAGGATAAAATATATGAGATCTTATAACTATTGCTGTTGGAAAAAGTGGAAGTCCAACGTGGTCGTAATCGAACGCAGACACCATGGTTGCACAACTGAGACTGGATTAGATCGGCGGAGGAGCTGTATCGAGTGAAATATATGTATAGGAGTGATTCCCAGATGTGATTGGCAACGTCGGGTAAAAATGATGTACGTAAAAAAGACGATTAAGCTACTAAAAATATCACTTATTATGTATCCATTCATAGATTTTTTAATGACAGCCTGACACGAGAATGTATTCCACGCCATTTTATTTGTTTGATTACAATTCAATTACATACTTAAGTCATAAAATGATTTGTAAAAAATACTAAGTGCTTGCCAACTACATAATATGCTCAGTCTTTCTCTAAATAAATTTTGGTTATATTCATAAAAAAATATTCGTTGATTAATTTGGCTAAGAAAAAGTAAAGGGACTACCCTTTTGAATAATTTTTGGGTATTGTATGAACCTGGTACCTATATTATATCTGTAATGTTGGTGTGAAGTCATATGTTATTATAGCCCCATCGTAGAGGGTAAAATAATTTTTTGCTACAGTATATTAATTATATGTACCTATATTATTCATGTCTTAAACACCACTTCAAGATTGTTGACTACATACTTTAAAAAATGTATGATTAATTTTATTTAAGAGAAGAATTCTTAATTGTTAGAATGTGAGATTGTTTTCGCCGCTAGGCAGAGTTTTTACGATCTTAATGTATTTTTAATTCAAGGATCTGTTCCATGGTAATTAATGAGAATTTCAAAATAAACATTGTACTGAGACAGCTATTCGTGAGTTGAGATTTGAAGATAAATTTTTACGTGGTTTCTTTTTTCGTGAATATAATTCTCATGTCTGTGAAAGATTACTCTGTTTTGTTTATTACCTTAGATAATATACTGACAGACGAGTAAATTTATCCTCTACGATTTTTATCATACTTTCATAATATTATCCGGTAATTAATATCAAAAACAATTACGCTTTTTCGAAGAAAATAATTTGATAATTCCTTTGTATAGCTATAATATATTGATAGTATATATATATCGCCATTTTTGTGTTTTCACCTCAAGCGCGCTTCAAAGTCAACACCAAAACTAATTTTACATTACACAATTTACATCATATTATTATATCGCCCTGATTAATATCACTGTCAGAATTTATAAACCAAAATATATATTACATAAATCTCATTTTTAATTTTATCTAATTACATAATGATAAAATACCTACCACTACACTATTTTCAGCATCTTGTCTTTAAAATCGTAATAATCATCATCATATCCTGCCCCTCTATCCCAGTTCATCCGAGGCCGGGCCTCCTAATCATCAGTCGCCATGATCTGCGACTCTGGGTAATCTCCTGTGGGACACCTTGTGCCGCCAGCTCCCTCTCGATACTCGTCCATCATGTCACCGGTGGTCTGCCTCTTCCTCGTGGTTTTGTGGGGATACCGAGCACAGTTTTGACGGAGTAGGTGTCCTCCCTTCGCATGACATGGCCATACCATCGCTGTCTGCCCTCTTTCAATTTCTCCTCTATTGGGGCTACCTTAAAAGATCCTCTGACGTACTCGTTGTGAATTCTATCAAGGCGTGTCACACCACCTGCTTAGCGCAACATCTTCATTTCAGTCGTGTGCAGTTTTTTTTGCGTGTTTTTTTAATATTGAATGAGATTGATAAAAATATTTCTACTATATATGATGTTGGCGAATTGAAATAGGTACAATAGACGCAATAAGACAAAATTGAAATAAGAAACACTCAACCAGTTATGTATTAAACATATTATCAAAAGCAATTAATGGAAGTTCTAAAAGCTACCTATTGAGTGTACCTACTAATCGATTGATAAATATTTATGTTAGTAGAATTTGAATCACAACTATACAAGTGTCTAGTTTTCAGATATTTCATTGCATTTTTGGTTTAAAACTGACATGCAAAATGCCATTCTATGTGAACATAGTATCATAAGCTAAATTTCACTAACCTGTATATTCAACATATCAAAAGCAAAGTTTTAATTGAAGTTCTAAAACTATCGATCTAGTAAACTAATCACTATAATATTTATGCTAGTAAAATTTGAATTATAATGATACAAATGTATGTTTTATAGAACTTCCGTTGCCTTTGTAGTTTGAAACTGATATACTTCATATGTGATTACTGTTTTATTAATATAAAGTTAAGAAATTCTATAAATATTCTAGCGTTATATACAATGCCATCTTTTAAGTCTTGAATAGTATGGGAAACTTAATTAAGAAAGCTAAATTTGTCAAATACTTCACTCAAATAGCAAAACCATATATTGTCTCTATTAAATCGAGATAAAATCGTGTAAATAATTGTGTGTAGTAAATAATATGTGTTCTGTGGAAATTATTGTTTTATTTTTTTATTGTGTTAATGTAATGTTAAACTATAAATTATAAATCTGTTACTGTAAAACCAACAGTTTGCTGTCTGGGGCCTTTATATGATTTTTTTTTAGTTTTAATAATTGTTATTGTTTTTCGTTTTTAATTTTATTTTTAAAAGTTTATTAAATTCCGTTGTATTTTTTTAGAAGAAAAAAACTGTGAAAAGAACCGATCTAATAAAAGGAAGAAGACAATCAAATTAGGTTATATGTAAAAAAATATTATTCCTACCATGAAGTCATGTCCCTAACGGGTAGGCAGAGAAAACCGAACGTCATACACCTCTATCCTTGCAAAAATTAATGGGATGGAATATTCTTTTTTAATTGCATATACGCAAACATTGGATTTTATTCCCTTTCGGGAGTGAACTCGGGAACTTTCAAAAAATTACATTAATAAGGGAACTCAATAAGAAGGCATAATTGGTAAACGTTACGCAAGCGCATAAAGTGATCACGTAAACCAGCCGATGACACGTCGTAAGCCCTGTAGGTGCTTCGAGTTCCTGGTTCTTCTACAATGTCCCAACTTCGTCTCTATTGAGATGTTGAAAAAATGTTTGTCAATAAAAATTACTGGGATCCTTTACCTTTCAAGCTTTGTATGTTTTTCTTATTTCAAAATAGCATTCACTTGGCCTCTGCTATATTTTAAGTAGGGTGACTTCTGCTATTCACTCCATCTCAACACCTTTGCATATTTTTTATCAGGTTTTTCTCTTTTATTCATTTAATACGATTTTTTTTAATTTTCGATGTATTAAAAAAGAAGCTTTGTATTGTTGAACTATATAAAAATAAATAAATAAACCACTTTTTAATATAATCAAATACTTATTTTCTAGAACTTATAATATGTATGTCCGCGTGCGTGTAAAGTATTTTCTTATCCCGATCATAATTCACAAGAAAACTTATCATAAATCTCTTGGCAAAGTTTCTCTGCAAACATTTTAATTTTTCCAAATATTTACTCTGAAAATATAGTCCTTCAACAATAACTCACGAGTATTATTTACTCCACTTTCACTAAACAGATTATTTATAGCTATCTTTAAAATGAATTCTCACACCAAGAAAAGAAAAGTAAGTCTCTTGGATGAAAAATCGTCATCGTCGAATCGTTCAAGATAATTATTTTCTCTTAATGAATCGACAGCATTAATGTTAGTCCTGTGTGAGCGAATTGTATTCAGTAGTGGAGGTTTTGCATGGATTTTCCAACTTTGAAGTCAAAAAACACCAACTTAGTACAAATATAAATATTAATAACCCCACCTTAAGACGGGCAAAGCCGTATATGTAAGCGTATGTAAAAGAAAAAGAAGGTTAGCTTATAATTTTAATACTTTGTTGATATATCATTATATTGGTAAATATATTCTTCAACTATACATACTATCACCATCGGCATTTGGATCTCATGTGTAATAAAAATACTTATTTTTGATATGTTTTTAAATAATATTATTCCAACAACGAATGAGTAGTTAAATACACATCATGTTTTTTTTTATAGTTTGTTTAACAAACATTAAGTTGTAAACAAATATGTCTGATTCTTTAAAACAATCCAAATTTTTTATTCCTTCTAACTTTGACAAGAAATGTGCCACGATCAACAATATTCCAAAAAGACGTGACGTTTTCATTATATGAATTTATAGAATAATACTACAACAAAAGCTGTAAAAAAAAGCTAAAAGCAAAAATATAAATCCAAATATATTATGTGCTGTACATTTTTTGGTGTTTTACATTTTTTTTTGGACTCTGGAGCAGCACCATGGATGGAACCAGTTGAGATCATCGGAGTTGGAGAGCACTTACCATACGCTCTATGGAAGACCCTAAATAGACTCAGAGTCGGAGTCACATGATGTGAAAAAAACCGGCAAAGGTGGGGGTACCTGTCTGCATCAGATGACATCCGATGCGACTGCGGCGCAAACCAGGACGACAGCCACTTGCTGATGTGTCCACTGATGGGAGTGGTCTGTAGTCCTGGGGATCTGATTATGACAAATGATAACGCCATATCAGTCAAAGATACATTTTTTATAACTATTTATATACAATTTTTTAACAAACTCAACCAAAGTGCAAGTACTCTTGTCGAAAGGTGAAAAGTAATTAATATAAAACAAAAATAGTTGACACCCACAGAACATAGCACACACAGATACATTGTGATACTTTCAGAATACAATCTCAGCATGATACTAGTTGACAATCTGCAGTAAAAAATAGCCTTAAAAATTTTGAAAACATAACTCTCCACTATATCCCCTTGCGTTAGTGAGGAGTAAAAACTAAACTAATACGCGTTGTTGACGCCAATATGTCATTATAATTATTGTCGCATTTTTTATATCAAATGACATATAATATTGTTGCAACTGCTGCCCACCCTACATCCAAAATCAGTCTCCTTTCAAACCGCGTCCTGTCGACACCACCCACATCTCACCCGTTTTACCGCTCCTCATAACTCACCGAAATTCGCCATAATTGTTTTCTTACCGCGTGTGTGTGTGTGGGATCCTAGTGAAAGTTGTGACCATCTAACAAGGCAGAGCACCAAGGAAAAGTCAAGTAAGTGAGTGTTCCTTTATCCTTCCTTTGCCTTGCAGTGGTTGCAACGAAACGCCCTTTAAAAATACAGTCCACTTTTCATTTTTACTTTATAATACATATTCGCGGCTTCATTTTGGTCCTTAACGAGTCGGATTTCATATTCATTTTGGTCAATCCGAGACGGATATGCTAACATTTTGGTATATCATTCTTGAACCGCATTCATAACTTACATCTCACACATATTACAATTAATAAATATATTAATGTATATTATAATATTAAATATACATATTTAATTTATTTTTATAACATGTCACAGGACATACAAATGTAGGTACATTTGTCGTATACACCACATATTTATTATATATTAAATCGCTCTTCTTTATAATTATTTTCTATGTGATATGCCATTATGTACCTATTTGTATCATAACTTATGTATATAAAGGATTACTCACTTTCTAATATTTATATATCAACCCGCTATTAATATATTTATATAACATACCCGCATCAAATATAAAATATAATTCTACCCGCTCTGTATAATTTATCCACTCAGCATATATTTATGTCGTGTTAACCGCATCCTTTATAACGAATATAAATAGTTATTAATATAAACTTATTTATATTCAAACCGCATTTATTTATGACACGATATACCTATTTGCCATAGTAAAATGAACATAAAAGGTTATTAATATAAACTTATTTATGTTCAAATCGCATTTACATAAAATTTCCGCTATATATTTAAATAAGCACTTATTTTTTAAGTGCATAACCAATCCGCATTATACCTACATTATATCAATATAAGTACCTATGTTTATTATATACCTAACCCTAATTATATATTTATATTCTTATTTAAAACTATTAATTTAGTTCATAATCTACCGCAATATATATTTATTTTATAGCCTTATTTTTTTGTGTTAAAATATTGCACGGAAATAAATATATTATATTTTAAAGTACCCTACAATTTGATATATAATTCTTGTTACATCGTCAACTGTTTCGACCAAGGCGATAAAAAATATTCTCGCATTGCATCGAGTCAATAGGTACGTACTACTTCTATCAACGATAATAATAAAAACGTGTTAGAATTCGGCCGAACGAAACAAGCGGAATCTGCGCCGACTGTTTAATATTATGTATTCAAAATTAAAGTTAAATTATTATTTGTTGAATTGATATTTTTATGTTATTAAATTTTATTTATTAAATTACTTTTACCCGATTGCTTATTTTCCGCGCCGTCTTTCTACACATTTTCACATTATAAAATTTAATTCTTATCTTTTATACTTACTTATCTTTTAATTATACATATTTTGACGTGCCTATTATTTAAGTATATCTTTAATATATCGCAATTAGAGAAAATATAAATTCTTAAAATGGACGTCGATAAGAGCTTACTATTGCAAATAGCATTAGAAAAACTGAATTATATTTTTTCGTGCTTGCAAATGATTCATGATCGCTCTACCAAGGTGCAGAATGTACAAGATAATTTAGATATAATTTCCGCCGCAGTTTGTATTGACACACTGCGTATTGAGTTTGATGAAACGTTGGAAGAGTATAATATTTTAAATATGCGATTGAATAATGGAGAACCAGAGTTTGACATGTGGAATTCTTTCGAAGACATGTACTGGAGAGTGAAATATGTTATGTCAAAAATTGAATCTGACTCAAAAACGGCGTTAGACCAAGAGAACTTCTATTCAAGAGACATATATTCTCCCGATAGCTTATATGATGAAAGTCTAATTGACGTAAAAAACCCGCATCCGCATCAACCGCATGTCGCCACTACTGAATCTAATTTAACTACCGCACTCGCGCTCTGTTCAAATCCAATGACCGCGCCGCCACCTGATATTACGCAATCATCAGGTGAGCAGCTTCCCCTCTCTCATCCGCATAGACCGCATTCCGCCAGCAGCGTATATTCTTCGACTCTTTTACATAATGCCGTGCTTTGTTCGACATCTATAACCATGCCGTCACCTGCAGTAATGCAATCGTCAGGTGAGCATCTACCTTCCTCGCATCCGCATAAACCGCATTTCGCAACCAGTGCATATTTTTCAACCGATTTGTATAATTCCGCATTCGGTTCGTCATCCATATTCATGCCGCCACCTAGATTAATGCAATCCTCAGGTGAGAATCTACCTTCCTCGCATCCGCATTTCGCCACCGGCGCATATTCTTCGACCGATTTTCATTCTGCACTTTGTTCGACATCCATAACCACGCCGTCACCTGCAGTAATGCAATCGTCAGGTGAGCATCTACCTTCCTCACACCCGCATAAACCGCATTTCGCCACCAGTGCATATTTTTTAACCGATTTGTATAATTCCGCATTCGGTTTGTCATCCATAATCATGCCGCCATCTGCATTTACCCAACTGTCACTTGAGCAGTTTTCTTCTCCGCATCCGCATATACAGCATACCTTCGCCAGTGTATTGTCTTCGACTGCTTTACATAATTCCGCACTTGTGCTTCGTTCGACTTACACTGGTTCGCCATCACCTGCATTTATGCAACCGTCAGATAAACATCTATATATTCCGCATCCGCACAAGCTACATGTTACCGGTAATGGATCTGCTTCAACCGCAGTTCCTAATTTGGTGCTCGGTTTGTCATCTTTTACCTCGCTGCCGCCTTTATTCACGCAACTGTCAGGTGTGCAGCCACCTCTCCCCCATCCGCATGCCGCAGATAGGGCATCTACTTCTCATAATTCCGCACCCGTGATCAGTTTGACGTCCTTTACCGCGTGGCTGTCTTTGTTTACCCAGTTATCAGTTGAACAGCCATCTCTATCGCATCTGCACGACCTGCATGTCGCTGCAATTGTATTTACTTCGACAGTTGAATATAACTCGCTCTGCTCGCTCAACGCATTGTCGCACACTAGTGTGAATATATCAAACGATAATCGCACACTTAGCGCCCAACGTAACGAGAACACAACTTCATTTCTCACAACGACAGTCGAATCTGTTTATGACGCTCATGATGTTAAACATAACATTAGTTGCTTATTAGATGGAGCATCTCATAGTAACTTTGTGACATCAGAGTTTTATAATAAACTGAAATTAAATATTTACCTAAATAATATATCGGTTCGAGGTATCGGTGCCTCTAATAAATATACAAATAAATTTGTTTATTTTCAATTCTCATCGAAATACAATAAAGACATAAAATATAATATTACGTCGCTCGTTGTCGATAAAATTAACAATAATTTACTTTCAATACCTATCGATGTCTTCGTGTTACTTTTCCATTCCGCTGTAATTCTGCGCACTATACAGATTACAATCAGTTACGTTATTATGGAAACTGTTCCCGCTTTATTTAACCAAGAAAATTTAACTATAGCCTGCTGTACCACAGTATTTGACTTTATCGAATTTGATATAAATATGTCAAATAATGGTTTCTGGCAAATTTATAAATCGCAATCCGCTGTACCGCTCACTCTATCTTTGGAAAGGATTGAGAGTGAATACCTTTTTCGATCTGCGTATGATGCAGTTATATATGATAAATATCTCGAGAAAGAATATTTATCACCCGCGTCCGCTCATGACTTAATTTATCCCGCTTATACTTTAACATACCCCGCTTATAAATTAATTTATCCCGCTAATAATTTTATTTATCTCGCTTATGATTTAATTTACCCCGCTTGTATCATTATACCGCTCTACGTAATAACACAAAAGGTCATGTCTACGACCAAATTACGCAAGAATGCATCACTCAATGATGTACTTTATTGTAGTCCAGATTTACAAGGTGATCAATTTACTATTATTTTTCATTTTCAGCTATCTCATATAGCACTCTCCGCTGATAGTAAACTGATGTTTTTGCAAGTGGCAATGAATGTCCATGATCGTCATTTCCGACTTATAATTAATCGCCTTAAGTCACAGAATCAGTTCACAACATATCACTTTAACAGGGTTTGTTTTGGACTCATGTTCAGGTCATGCCATACGCTTCGCTTCATGAAGAAACTTAATAAATTTAAAAATGCTTTGAATAGTATTTCCGCGATTCGTAGTGCTAATGTTCCTTATAAATTTAATAAAACCGCACAACATAGGATTTTGAGCGTAAATTATTCAAAAATAAATAATAATTTTGATTTTATATTTATTGCTTCTTATTTGAAATTTATTAAACGCACTATATTAGCTACTGTTATTAAGATATGGGACGTAACTGGACCAGTAGCGCCTGTCGTTCTATTCGCTAAATTAGTAAGAAAAGAGCTATGGCTATTAAGACTAGACTGGAATGGCAAACCGCACAGCCGCATCATAAATATTTGGGATATGTTCTGTTCAGAGCTTCCACTCTTTAATAAAACAAAAATACCGCATACCTTAGGTATGCGTAATGATTTATGTGAATTGTGCCTTTCTTATGTGTACACTTCTTGTCAATCAGCGCTACCGATACGGAGTTATCTGAACAAATGATAGTCCTTAAAATTCAAAATAATTTCATCATATTATATGATGTATATATGTATACTTTATTTTATATATAATATTACTAAGTATCTTATATTATGATAATTTAACATTATTTACTTTATTATATATATTTTTTTATGTATAATTCCACGCATTGCATCACACATAACACATATTTGCATCACGCATTTCACTTTTTATTTAAACTTCCACGCATCGCATCATACATACTTGCATCACGCATTTCACTTTTATTTAAACTTCCACGCATCGCATCATACATATTCGCATCACGCATTTAACTTTTTTTAAAGGTGACCCTTTAAGGGCGGGGAAAATGTTGACGCCAATATGTCATTATAATTATTGTCGCATTTTTTATATCAAATGACATATAATATTGTTGCAACTGCTGCCCACCCTACATCCAAAATCAGTCTCCTTTCAAACCGCGTCCTGTCGACACCACCCACATCTCACCCGTTTTACCGCTCCTCATAACTCACCGAAATTCGCCATAATTGTTTTCTTACCGCGTGTGTGTGTGTGGGATCCTAGTGAAAGTTGTGACCATCTAACAAGGCAGAGCACCAAGGAAAAGTCAAGTAAGTGAGTGTTCCTTTATCCTTCCTTTGCCTTGCAGTGGTTGCAACGAAACGCCCTTTAAAAATACAGTCCACTTTTCACTTCTACTTTATCTTTATCTTTAATTTCATATTCACGCGTTATGCAAAATTTTATTGCAAGCATCAAGAAAAAAATCGTTTATATTTTGTTTTTCTCATTTGTGTTAAGATATTTAACGAGAAGCTATTGTATCTTTTTCGTGTTCATTGTTAGGGTTTGGACTTCCATACACGTTCAGAGTTTAACGGTTGAGTTGTATTTAGACATGAATATAATTATTTAGAAGTCGAACAGTTTACACCGCAAATTCGCGAGAACATTTGTTTTACTTTCTCGTGATGTTCTCGTAACTGCCGACATTTAACGAATGTGCAAAATGAAAAGCTCCAAAACTAAGGTGATTAATGCCACAAAAACTTTTGCAGAAGCACCTTGGTACATTTCCACCTTCCAGCGTGCCCTCGTTATATGTATTTACAGTTAGTGGTAGGTATATTGAGGTCGAAAACCGCATTGGATTGACCTAAAAAAATGGATCTTCTGTTATCTTTTCACAAATTAAAACGTCTTGTTTCATTTCCAATATGACAATTTGTTTTATAATCTGTAATAATAATAAATTAAGAGTCGTATTACTGGAGTTATCTAAGAAAAATGTACGAAAAAGGTAAGGTCCCGTAGTGCGAGAATACTGCTTACAAACCTCAACTTTTTCTTATATGTTTCTCAAATAACTACCGTCTACTACTACTATCGTTTCGCAGTAACGCATTTATACAATCATCTGCCAGTGCCTAGCAACGTCGATAGCACAATCATTGCCCACCACAAGATCGTGCATGGTGCAGATGACTGGACTTGAGGGGCACCTGCGCAGATGTGCGGTGGTCTGCTGCTCTCCACAGTCACATGTCGTTGTAATTCCCTGTTGCAGGAAGCCCCATGTAGACAGGTTATCCAACGTTCTCCCAACGCCCGTCCTCAGTTTGTTTAGTGACTTCCATGTACGCCACTCTACGTTGTGGCTCCTTAGGGCGGACGAATACAACCCTAAGTCTATTAGAAATGTAACTACATAATTATTATATTTGATGATTCTAAAAATTTTGAGTTAGCAGAGTGGAAATCCATTTTTAATTAATATACAAATATAACAAAGTATTTTTCCACAAAATTCGATTAATATGACCGACGTTTTCGCAAAGGTGACTCGGCATTATTAATTTTACATACATATATTTTCAAACCACATATTTCATACGTAGATACATACGTTTTAACAAAACCAGAAGACAATTTAAACCACTGCAGCCCGTAAAACTTGCAGTTTTATTTTTACACTTCTTCTCTTGTATCAGCAGCAATCAAACTCATTTCGACCAATACTTGACAACGTCAACTGCTGCGCCGCTACAGCGTAGCAGGTCCTCGCATGAGTACGTAACAGGACAAGCTCATAGCCTCGCAGGTAGCCTGTGATCTGCGGCACGCCGCATTCACACGAGGGGCAGTCATCATCCGTTAGAAGAAGTAATTCTTATTACACTTAGAAGTAATGACTTTTTTTATTGATATTTTCAAAACATGTCAGCTAATGTAAATTTTGACTGTGTAGTGAAAAACTGTTTTTTTTTCTCAATACAAAAGATCGAAGCGCACATACTAAAAAAAATATTTGAAGGCAATATTGTTGTAAAATTACAATGTTATTTTTTAAAAAATATTTCTTAACTATAATGGACAGCAAAATGGCTATTGATAAGCTGCACACTACCAGGTTTCTCTGGGGTGCTGCTAGTTTTCAGCGATGCCCTAAAACATGGATTGAACACATAACTTATAAATAATTTAATAAAAAGAAGAGATAGAAATAAAATTACAAAAATAATAATAATTATAAAATGATATAATATGAATACTAAAACGTTTTATACAATGCAATACTTAAGTAATTATCCAAATCATCATGCTGTGTTCCTCACGGGGTGGGTAGAGATGACCGACCCCTTAATATTTCTGTCTTGTCATTAATTAATGTCACAGTTGGGTGGGTATCCTGGCTGCAGATCCAAAGGTCACAGTTTTTAATTTTGTTTGCAGTCTGGATCTGTGAATCGACAGTCCCAAGAATATAGCAACCCGTTATTATTTGCAAGTTAAATTAATCCAACTGTCGATTCGTTCATGAGAATTCAATTCTCTTAATGAATCGACATTATTAAGCCAAGATGCGTGTACGAAGGAAAATTTTGTATGGTGTAGTGGACTTTTTGCATGCTAATAACACGAACTAGAGGCCTCGCAGCATATATGTTCCTATACATGTATTTACTCAGAATTTGGAGTAGAACATTTTATGTGAGTTTTGTGTGTCTGTGTGTGTGTGTGTGTGTGTGTCCACTTATAACTTTTGATCCGCTCAATTTACAGAGCCCAAATTTTCAGAATACATAAACAGTTATAGGCCTACATAACTTTTTTCTCAGTATTGTGAATTTTTGTTCCAGTCAGGGGTTATCAACTTTTGAAATTTTGGTTTATTTTTTCATATATCTCAAAAACCATAAAAGTTAGAACGCTGAAAATTGGTATATACATAGACAAATACAAAATCTCAAATTTCTTTTTTCAAAAAAATTCCAGGGTTTCTCAAACATTTTTTATTAAGAAAAATACTTTTTTTATGATAAAGTTTTGAGTTTAACTTCCTATATTTCCATTTTTTTAAAAAAATATCGAAAAAAGCCGAAACACCCCAACTAGATCATTTAATTTTCTATAAAAAATGTTTACATTGTATTAGCACATCTCAATTTTTTTTAACAATTTTTATAAAAATTGAATTTAGTGACGAAATTGTTTCATACAATTTGTATGGAAGTAGCCTACTCACAATATCTAAGAAGACTTAATAATTTGATACTAATCTCCAAACATATGTATATACATACCATCATGCTGTTTTCACATTCTGGGTAGGATCAAAGGACTGACCTCCATACTATCCTATCTTGACATACATACCTACATATGTAGGTACATGTGTTGCATAGAAAATCAAATATCTTAAAATATTAAATAATTTGTATTTATGGGTTTATAGTTTGGTACTTATTCTTCAACTATACATACATACTATCGCTATCGACAGTTGGATCTCATGTGTTACATGCAACTAGTATTTGAGATAGTACCTGTTGTTTGCCCGAAAAGTAATATAAAATAAGAATAAAAAAATAATAATAATATTACAATTTTAGCTTCTCCAACTTACGTGAATCTTCTCATTTTTTTACGCCATTCGTTCATTTCTTAATCTTACTATAATATGGACCTACCTTGGAGCACTAATATTTATTCTATTCAATTTATCCTTTTAAATCTTGCACTGTATTACATTTCCACGTATTTTTTTCATATTTTTATTTTGTCATATATTGTTCACGTCGTTTGGAAAAAGGCAGTGAACCTTACTTGTAATATCATCAATTCCAATAATGTTATATGTTTACAAGAACACAAATTGATATTGTGATAATATTACATACTTATTTACTTTACCTATTTTGGAAATATCTTTAACGATCCGTGCATAGCCACTACATCCATAGACGTGAAAAGAAAATGTTTCATCATAAAACCTTTTTTTTTAAATGGGGTTGTTTTCGTGTATTTTGTATGTATCATGGTCTCGGTACTGTCGAGATAAATTGGTGGGTCCCACCCTCGGGCCGTTGCCTACATTTTTATACACCCCCGACAACAAAATACCCCTCACTTTTTTCGCCATAATATATATTTTTACACATTCACTTAAGACGAGTTCCCTGAACCATATATCAAATATATTTACTCAAGAATTTTTATAAAACGTTTTAGGAGAAATTTTTCCCACCAATAAAATTGAGCGTAAAACCTAAATTTGATAAGTTTTCCACAACATGCCTGTAATATGGTGTACATACCTATATAAATGACCAATACAATATTAACTTACATAAAAAAAACAAAATACCGAAATATTTTTTTTAAATGAATATTTATTTACCATATTTGAATCATAAATTCGCTATAAACCACTTGTTTTTTGAGTCACTTCGCAACATGTTTCGGAAGCGCAGTCCTTCCATCGACCGGCGTGTCTAGACTAACATGTTGAATTTGTGTGTATCTGTCTGTGAAGCGAGGGGTGTGGTGGTTGAGGGTTGGTTGGGTTAGTGGGGGGAGGGGAGTATTGTGTAATGTTTTTGTTTTTGATGGGGAATATATTAAGTATTGGAGAAGAATTATGAAAGGTATGGTTATTTATAAGTTTTAAGCCGGAATTTATGTGTTTGTGTATTTCGAGCGTTTCGTTGTTCTTAAGTCGGTGTCCTTTATGATGTGTTTCGTGTAATAGTTATAATTTGTGGTTATTGAATGAGTGATTAGTTTGGATAATGTGGTTAGCAAATTCTGAGAAATTATTGTTGTTTAAGCATCTTCTGTGTTCGTTAATTCTTATATTTAGGTTTCGTGAGGTCTGTCCTATGTAGTTTTCGTTACAGTCACCACATGTTATTCTATAAACTCCACTTTTTTCTTTGTAATTTCTTTTAGTTTTAGAATATAATAATGATCTACTGATGTTATTGTTGGTGTAAAATGCAGCTTTGATGTTAGTTGGCAGTGGAAGGACAGCGCTTCCGAAACATGTCTCGGAGTGACTCGAAAAACAAGTGGTTTATAGCGAATTTATGATTCAAATATGGTTAATATTAACTACCACAAAATATCCGCCGAATGATTAAAAGAATTTTTATTTTATAATATATACATATAATAATAACTTGGTATACACCACTTATGAGCACCAATAACTGTCGACCGGTTTCGAGAACGATGTTCTCATCTTCAGGATGACTTACGTACTCAGTACGTAAGTCATCCTGAAGATGAGAACATCGTTCTCGAAACCGGTCGACAGTTATTGGTGCTCATAAATGGTGTATACCAAGTTATTATTATATATATGTATTATAAAATAAAAATTATAATGACGCCACAAAGTTACTTCCTTAAAAATAAAACTGAATTCATTAAAAGAATATTTATTTATTAAAAAAAAACTTTTGGTACAGAGTATATAATACATATTTACTGTAACATACATGTACATACAGACACACATACACTTATATACATTTTAAATATATTATAGTTTGCCATAAAAGAAACCACAAGTCTTTCGTAGGCTAGGTGCTGAATACATAGTTGAAAAATATTAATGTTCTCCCTAGTTTTACATGTTTTTATAATTTATTGTAATACTTTGTACCATACTTATTGTTTAAAAAAATTATATACTTTTTGTTTATACTAGATGTATTAATTTTTATATGTTTTTACGCCTAAATAAAATTTAGTATTATTATTATTTATTGCACATACCAAAAATCCCACAAGGCCTGCTTGAGGGTATATCTAAACATGTAAACAGTTTTTTGATAATATGAAGTGATAAATACATTTATAAATGATAAAGCATAATACATAGAATGTGAATAGAATATAAATACACAATACTGGTCTAAAAAAAATACTTTTATTTTAATATAAATAACAGAAATAAGAACAAAATCAAAAAAAATAATAATAATAAGAGTATTATAAAAGGAAATCCTGTTGGTTCTCATTATCAATAAGCCATGACTTGAGACGATTAACAAATGCTGAGTGATTATTTAGAGACTTAAGATTTTATAAGAGACTCATGTCCTTGTTAAACAAGTACCTACATATACATCAAGGGCGATGTAACTACAAATGTGAAAATGAGGAAATAGAGATTCTCCGGAATGTGACTGTGGAGCAAGCAGCCAAACTATTCAGCATCTAGTAGAGGAGTGCCCGATACGGAGGTATGAAGAAGACTGGGTGGATATCCAAAAGGCGACTACAAAGGCTGTGAAGAGGCTGGCCGAACAGGAGCCAAGAGTGTAGAATAGCAATACTCGATGACGCAGCCAAAGGTGCAGGAAAAGCCGTAGCCACACAAAAAGTAAGTAAGTATAGGTACATTTTCTTACATTCCCCAAATTAAGCATAAATGCTTGTGCATTAAAATATTTGTTATTATAATAACATGACGGCATTCGTGGCTCAGTTGGTTAGGTATTTAACTACTGATCCAATGGTCCGGGTTCGATTCCCGGTGGAGACACAGTTATTAATTGTGTTTTCAGTCTGGATCTGTGAGACGATTAGTATCGTAAGTTTCCATAATATGGCAACTTGTCATTGGGTGCGTGTTAAATTAACATTTGACATACCTGCAATGAAAAAAATATTATTAAAACCGAACTGGCTACCTGCATTTTAGCTTAACCTTTGTTATCACTAATAAAGGTTTATCTATTTAAGACTGTACTATTTGGCTGTGTGCACAAAAGATTTAGTTGCACAAAACCAAATGTTTTGTAGTCACTATGGTTCGGTTGATTTTAACATGAAATTTTGTTACTATTAACCAAAAAAAAAAATAAGTGTGTTAGTTATCGGAGTAGTAATGTAAAATAAAATAAACACATATAATGTATTTTTTAGCAGATTTTTAATTATCTCAATAGAGACGAAGTTGGAATATTTACTGTAGGAGAACCGGGAAATCAAGGCACCTACAGGGCTTACGACCTGTCATCGGCTGGTTTACGTGATCACTTTATGCTTGCCAACGTTCACTGTAGGTGCCTTGATTTCTCGGTTCTCCTACAGTAAATATTCCAACTTCGTCTCTATTGAGATAATTAAAAATCTGTTAAAAAATATCTTTGACTCCCGACAGGGAAAAAAATCCAAAGTTTGCGCATATGCAATAATAAAATATTCGATTACATATAATGTAGTTTTTTTAGAAAAATCTTTATTTAAAACAAAAGAATTCTCATTTATTCCTTAATAAATACAAATATTTATGCATCAAATTTTGGATGAAAACGATATAGGCAGGATTAGATCTCGAATCCATTGTATTTCTAGTTCAGCACATTACCACTACATAACGTCACTCTATATTATCAAAATCAAAATATAAGGTTAAACGTAGTCTTGTCCACATTCTCTACACTGGGAGAAGTAAAAAGATTTTTAAGTATATGAATCTTCGTAAATCAATATTAAATTACAGCAGGAATGAATACAAAGCATTTAATTGTATCTGCTTATCTCTTCAGAGTCACGATATGATGGTTTGTATATATGTATGTAGGTATATATATTTATGAAATATTCGTTTACAGTTTTCACAGCATATTGTTTTCTAGTTTGCTTTATAGCAGTGACTCAATGTTTTACGAGTAAATGTTGTAAATTAGGATGTGTTTTGTGTTTTTTTTTTATCGTGACAAATATTCTCTCTTTCTTCGTAGCCAGTAAATACGTAAGAGATTGAATACGCCCATGAGCGATATAAATTGATACAGCTCCCAAAATAATGGCGGACTTTTTATTTACATCCTGAAATTTCGTATAAATAAATAAAAGCATAGCAATAAAACTGGCCTAGGTCACTCCCCTACCGCAATATATTTTACTACCCAGGATCAACTCACGCACACACGAGCGCCATTTTAGATGCAAAAACACGTCCCATTCCGTCATTTAGTGGTTGTGCTAAAACAAGAAATTCGCTAATTTATCTCTTGGGTCTTTTGCATTTTTTTTTATCTCCGACTTACAAAATTGACGAAAGAAATAAAATCATCCAGCGTAGCAAGCATCTTTATAATCAAGAATGACTCGGTGAATATGTAATGTCTTTGAACTCAGTTAATCTATGTATCATGGTTTCTTCAAAATATTCATTATACCATTTACAAACTACAAAGAAATAGCTAGGTCTTATGGACATGCTGTAGAAAAAATGTTTTCTGAAGTTCTGAAAAACTGGACACAATAAAGAGTTACAATAAACTTGGCTGAAATAAAACGACTTTAAATTTTTTGACATTTTTTTAAATTTCAATACAGACGAAGTTCCTAATTATTACAGGAAAGCCAAACAAACTCAAGGCGCTTATAGTGCTTATGACCTGTCATTGGCTGGTTTATGTGATCACTTTAAAGCTTGCGCAACGTTCACCAGCAACGCCTTCTTCTTGTTTTCCCTATCAATCCAATTTTTTGAAAACAATTTCAATCATTCATACCATCACGGCATAGTCCGCTATGTGGAGAAACCAGCGACAGTATTGCGGGTGTACATCACATGCGTTTATATCCATACACTAGTCTCGGCAAAATTCATAATTGGAAGTAAACCTCATTGCTGAATTTTAATTTGCTATTTTGCCTCTTGTATAAAATATTTAATTTTTCGATATTATAAAAAGGAAATAACATTTGTTATGTAGAAGATAATCGTTGTACCTTAGCTCTACCTAGATCTCATTCTTAACAATCAATAGTGGCATATCTACTTAATATCAGTATTAAAAAAATCTTTGATCTTTTGAGGGGCTGGGAACGGATTCATTAAATTTAATACGATTTTATTTATTTATTTATTTATACATCTTTTTGTACATAATATAAACAAATATAATTGTACACTGGTGGGCTTATTGCCATTAGGCAATTTCTTCCAACCAACCAGATTACAAAGTATGACAACATTGTGTATGTACAACAGCAAATAAAAAAGAGTAAAAGAAATAAAAAAAAATACGTATAACACTTAAATACTATTAAAACAAAAAAAAAATTATAATTCATAGCAAGAAAAAGGATATGGTAAGGACAGATTATTAAGGATATGATAAGGATTTTGTGATAAATTTTCTTTGTTTTAAGAATCCATTTAATCAATTCTTTTATTTGTCTAGCTCTTAGGTATGAATCAACCGATAGTATGAGAAGAATTCATTTTGATATAAATCGATACATCTGAGATAGTAATGTACAAATTTGTATTTAAAGTTTTATTACAATTTAAATCAAGTTTCCCGATTTCAGTTAAAATCGCTCGCAACAGAGATTTTGTCTAGGCAATCACTTGAAAAGTAAACCATTTGAATAGGATCTGTAATCGCAATATCATTGAAATCATATATGTATGAGTATAATGGTATATAGGTTGGGCTATCTCCATTAACTTCATTTATATTCAGAGCGTAAATACACCGAATGCATTTTTAACGAAAACATTGCGTCAAAGGGAAATGATTTCGAGTACTGGACACACGTAATGCATTATGTACAAAGATGGATGCTGAAAGCTACATGCATTTAGATTTTTGAATATTTTTTTATTTATTTTCTATTAATGAAATTTACCTTGCGGATCTGTTGTAAAAGATTTTTGATGCTATGATATAAATACTATGAATACGTTCTTATAAAAGCCCAGAGCTGGCGATTTCATACAATTCATTCAATTCAAACTACATTTGATACAATTTTTTTTTTAAATTATTTCGTTATAAAAATACAATCAAAATTAATGACACATTTCTTTGTTGCTTGTTTGAAATATGAATTTATCTAAACAACATAATAATGCTAATTTAAATATGTTTGTTGATCGACAATTCTTGATAGTACCCCATTGAATATCTTAATATATATAATTCTACCGTACGTGTGTATGTCACTGAACTCCTCCTAAACGGCTCAACCGATTTTGATGAAACTTTTTGTGTGTGTTTATGTGAGTCCCTGAATGGATTAGATTCACAAAAGGGAATTTAATAAAAGAATAATAAAAATAGGAATCGTTATAAATAATTTCGGAATACGCATTTTGAATAGTGGGAACATTGGCTTCCAATATGTCATAATATTATGCAATGTTGGTTATGACATTAAAACTTGATGTTTTTCTCACTTGATATATTTGTTTTCATATTTTTAATATTTTATGAAATTATTAGGTAAGTTGTTTGTATATTTTCTTATTATTGTTGTATAAAGCTATTTAGTTTTTTTACAAGTACCTACCTATATTCTGTTTTATTAAGTGGTATTATGAAGATAGGTATATTAAAGTTATCTCAATGTAATGTTTCGTAATATTTCCGTTTAAATATTTAAATTAATTTATGAATATTATATTTAACTATTTAGTTTTATGTATATTATTATCATTATATTATCGTGTGATATTATTATATTATGATATAATATTCTGGTCTTAATAACCGAATTTTAAAAACATCCGTAATGTAAAGTTAGGTTATAAATACATATATGTATATTGCGATCGAAACGTCAAGATCAAACAACAAACATATATTGGAGAGAATTTTCTATAGGGAAAAAATGTACTCCTTATTATTGTAAAATTAGGTTATAAATATATATTTTACTATAAAATAAGGTTATAAATATATATTTTACTATAAAATAAGGTTATAAATATATATTTTACTATAAAATAAGGTTATAAATATATATTTTACTATAAAATAAGGTTAAAAATATATATATTGTTTGAAAGATATATAGATACTCTTATGGCATTTTTAAATGATAACTGGACAAAATTCAAAATGGACCCAGATTATCCTTTGAACAGTCTTTCTCCAAACTTCTAAATATCCAACTCAAATAATATATTTTTAATTATCTCAATAGAGACGAAGGCGGTCGGGTGCGTTTCTACGCACTCTCGGCTACCACCGACTTAGAGATTTGATGTATGCAGACGATAAAGTTCTATTAGCAGAAAGTATGGAAGAGTTACAGTATCATGTAAGTATGGTATATGAAGGATGTATAGAGAACGGACTTAGGATGAATGCCAGCAAATCAAAGACAATGGTCTTTGAAAAGAGTGAAAGCAGAACAACGTGTAAAATAAGAGTAGAGAACGAATGGCTCGAGCAAGTCGATGAATATGTATACTTGGGAAGCATATTTCAACGGAACGGACGACTCGATAAAGAGATCGAAAGAAGAGTTATGGCAGGAAACAGAGTGAATGGAGCACTAAGACCAATTATGAATGATCGCAACATATCAAAGGATGCCAAAGTTGCCATTCATAACGCCATCGTAGTGCCAACCTTGACGTATGCAAGTGAAACCTGGACTTGGCAGAAGACGCATGAAAGTAGAATAAATGCAGTTGAAATGAGATCGTTAAGAAGGATTTGTAATAGAACGATGTATGACCGGGTAAGAAATGAGGACATAAGGAAAGAATGTAAGATGAAGAAAGATGTCATTACTAGAATGAAAGTGAACACATTGAGATGGTTTGGTCACATGGGGAGAATGAATGAAGAGCGCCTGACGAAGAAAATATACAGAGCGGAAAGGAATGGAATGAGAGGTCGGGGACGCCCAAGAAAGGGATGGCACGACCATGTGAACGAAATTTTGAAAGACGGAAATGTTAGAAGTGTGAGCAATAGACGAACATGTATGAGACGATGCATGAATGTGGACGAGGCGAGAGATGCATGCCAGGATAGAAAGATGTGGCGTTCGGTTCTCTCTGCCTACCCTGCAAGGGACATGGCGTGATGGTATGTATGTATGTATGAGACGAAGTTGGAATATTTATTGTAGGAGAACCGGGAAATCAAGGCACCTACAGGGCTTACGACCTGTCATCGGCTGGTTTACGTGATCACTGTATGCGCTTGCGCAACGTTCACCGTTAACCAGCCGATGACAGGTCGTAAGCCCTGTAGGTGCCTTGATTTCCCGGTTCTCCTACAATAAATATTCCAACTTCGTCTCTATTGAGATAATTAAAAATTTGTTAAAAAATATCTTTGACTCCCGACAGGGAAAAAAATCCAATGTTTGCGCATATGCAATAATAAAAATATTCGATCAAATAATATAATCAATTATTAGGGGATTCTGTATCTTCGTATTTTTTTGTGAATTTATTCTTCAATATAATAATTCTAATGCATTAGAGAGAGAGAGAGTGAAAGAGAGAGAGAGAGAGAGAGAGAGAGAGAGAGAGAGAGAGAGAGAGAGAGAGAGAGAGAGAGAGAGAGAGAGAGAGAGAACAACCTCTGTTAGGTCCGCTAGTAGGTATATATTATTATAAATAAAAATAAAAAAATCTTGGTTTTTCGTTTAAATTAAATATAATTTAAATTAAATAGAACGAAAACCGAGTATTTCTTCTTTTTATTTTTATAATATATCTACATACAAAGTATAATATATTATTAGTTTATAATATATTATTAGTTTAAATCATAAGTTACATTTTGTTTTATATATTTATTTCCCATATTTGAACTAGAAATTCATTTCTTAATAAGGTTCTATAAAATATTCGAGTGTATTGAAATAAATAAAAATCGAACATTTTAATCGTTTGTAGAAATATTAAATTAATAAGTGAAATGTCTACCGTTTTTTTTTTTTTTAACATGTCTACGTAGGGGACGCCAGCTATTAGGATTTGGGTCCATTTTACTCTTCCGACGAAGCGCACTACGTAACGTTGGGAGGGGTTTGCAATCTAGAAAAGAGTTTATTAATTAGGCTTTTAAAAAGACCCGGGTTGTACGAAGATGGAAACACGGAATTCGGAAGATCGTTCCACAGTCGGGCTGCTGTATTAATAAAGGAGTTCGAGAAGCTACTTGTTCGTATATGTTGAAGGTCCACTGTGAATGGATGCTACGATTGAGTGAAGCGAGTGACTCTGTTGCGAGTGGGTGGAGGAGGGACCAAAGATGCAAGTTCTTCTGAGCAATTCCCGTGGTAGTATCTAAAGAATAAACTTAAAAGTTATCAACAATGCTTATGTTATATAAAGTGAATTATCAACAATGCTTATGGCTTAATTGATTATGTTATTCAATATTGATAATATGTAAGTGCTTGAAATGATCTGCGATGGTTCGTACATGTACAGAGAATGAACGATGAACACCCGACAAAAAAGTATACAAGGCTGAAAAGAGTGGAATGAGAAGTAGGGGCCAGCCGAGAAAGATTTGACATGATCGATGTCAGAATAAGAGGAGAGCATGTATGACAGGATGAATGGGTGTGAATGAGCCAAAACATTTATGTCAACATAGAAGAGTTTGGCGTTCGGTTCTCTCTGCCTACCCCAAACAGGGAAACGGCGTGATGGTATGTATTTATGTATGTATTAATTTTGATGTATGTAAAACCATGTTGTCAAGATCAATTATTTTGATAGGTGTGTAAAAATAATGAAAATAACCTTTAGTGTATCTGGAAAATAAATGATTATTAAATAATATATAAATGATTATTAAATAATTATTAAATAATTATTATATAATTATTAAATAATTATTATATATGAATTATTAAATAATTATTTAATAATTATTAATAATGATCAAATTATAATTAATAATTATTAAATAATTATAAATAATTATTAAATTATTATTAATTAATTAGTAAATAATAAATTAATTTAATTATTTAATAAGTAATAAATTAAATTAATTATTTAATAATTAATAAATTAATTAGTTATTTAATAATTAATATATAATTAAATTAATAAAATAATTATTAAATATAACCCAAGTTGAAAATCAATGTTAAGTTTTTATATTTTAAAAGATGGAATGTATGTATTCACCTACCTCTATATATTCGTAATCTCCGTATAAAAGTATTTGCGATATAATATCTCATCCGTTGTGTGGCGACATTGTATAGTGCTAATCAAATAATATACATACAATCCGCTCGAGGCAACGAACTGTCGACCACCTCAGAGCGGGCTACATGTATGAGGCGATGTTGGCACAACACCTATACAAGTCAAATATATTGTTTACACTTTGGTAATACAAAAACACAACCGTTCCAGGACTATATACGGGGTGTTTCGTTAGTGAGTGCGGCACGTACTGAGTAGAGCTTCGAAGTCGAATATTCGAAATTACGCATTCGAATTATTCGTCCGTTTTTTAACTATTTTTATTCCATTTAATAATTCATAATACGTTTTGATTTATTCATAAGAATTTGTCTATTGTCTCCTTATGATTCAGGTAGCGAATCTTTTTAGAATAGATACCATTATGCGACTTTTTTGACAATAAATTAAATCAAAATATTCTCAAACATATTTTATATGTTTTCATTTTAATTACTAATATCTTTTTATAAACATACTTTAAAGTTATTTTTATCGATTAAGTATAAGTAAGTTTAAAAGGTAATTTGTGAACTTTTAAAAGAAGAATTTATTTAGGGTTTTAAAGTGTCCTTATCATCTGAAACAATCGAATGTAAGAAGAAAACATTGGTTATTTGGAAAAAATGCCATATTATGGCAATAATCTTGCCACTTGCACAGGGTTCAATAATGTTTTTATTTATTTTATTATTATTAACCTGATTAAAATGAAAAGGTCAGATAATTAAGCGTTTTTAAATATTCGAATTATTTATTTGATTCGAATAGATGACTTATTTTAAAAAAGAATGTAAAATGAATTGTAAAAAGAATGAATTCGAATTTTTAAAATGTTGAATATTACAATGTATTCGAATACTTGATTTATTTGTGATTCGATATTCGAAAAGTTCATATTTCGAATATTATTTCGAATATTTCTATTTGAGAGGCGGGGTATTCCCCTATGGTATGGCAGTACTGCAATAGCCGCCGACGCCGCCCAAGCCCTCACCTCGCCTACGGCTAAAGGAAACAACAAAGCACCCCGCCCACCTCGCGGAAACGAACTCCCCATCTCTATAATTTACCCATCATTTTTCACCCGCCCACCGAGCAAGAAAGGGTGTAATGACGGGACTTAGTGGGACCCTGATAATAAATAGACGCTAGACTAGATTTTCGTTCCGAATAATTAATGACCGATTTAATAAGCTAATTTTTTTGCTTGATAAATTTTTTTTTGGTTTATTATTTATGGCGGTTGAGCCGAGATAAAAAAACGTCATTACGTTTAATACAATCACAATATTTTTTTGACATGTTTTACTCCTCAATACCCCAAGGAAGTTATGAATTCGCAATAATTTAGAAGGATATTTTTTTTGTTTTATTTTCACGGCGTGTTTACTACTATAGTAATCATTCGATTCTTTTTAAATTTTTAAAATTTAGATATTTAATATTCGCTTAGACTTCATTAGAATTACTTCATTAAAAGGATATCTTATCAGTGCTTCTCATAAACTGTCAGATATTTCAAAGTAACCCCAAGCTCTGGAAACTTCAAATTGGATATTTTATTTAAATCCATAAAATGGCATTTGATACTTTATTTATATTTAAATCAAAAATAATTTAACAAACTCATTTTATCAAAATGCTGAACAAAATTTGAATATTTTGAATGACTTCGTAGTGGAGAGTATATTGTTGGGGAAAACTCGTTTATTTTATAAGTAGTGACAGCTGGACATCCAGATGTCAAGAGGCAGTCTCCGTCTGAAAAAACAGGTCATCGGCCTAAGACCAGAAGACGAAGTAGTTTCTTTCAACTTTGTGAGATGTTATTATTTTGCTTCTTGTTTTTTTCGATTATTCGTCTCCTACGGTACATCTAAAAACAATAATACTAATAAAAAAGTGGAAGCACTATTCTATGCTGGTGACTCCCAGCAAATCAGTGGGTACCTACCTATGTAAGATTTTTCAGAAAATCTCGAAAAGAATTTGAATAAATCAAAAACGGTAATATTACATTTGCTATGGTTTCGTACATTTTTAAAGCGTTCGTAGGTATGTTATTTTATCGATTTACAGATTATTTCTTAAAGCTACTTAACTTGAGTCTGAATATCGGTTCAATCATTTCCTAAAAATTCTCGTATCATCTTATAATAATATCGTCTCAAAAAATAAATCTTCTAATATTATATTCTCTGATCGACATACTCATATTACGATTGTTGTGGTTTACTATTAGAGATCAAACCTAAAGACCAATTGTTTGCAATAATCTGCAGAGACTACTTTTTAGAATAAAAATAAAATATATGTAAAATTGCTATGGGGATTCCAATAGATGGTACAAACATAGCCCATAAGAGTTTCCCCTCTTCAACCTGAACGAAAGCTAAAATATAGTGCCGAGGTAAAATATGGTATGTACAACATAAAGTACAAGAATTACTTTTTTCAGTGAATCGTAATTAATGTTTTTTATTGTCATTGTGATGTGATATTAAGTATTTTTGATTTTATAATGTCAAGGTAGAATGTTATTTTAGTATAACATTTGACCCACAAGCAGTGAGTATTATCAGTTAATAAATCCTGCAATAATGGCAAATACGGCCCCCATAGATAATATGTAGTGGAAATGAGCAATAACATAATAAGTGTCATTATAAGGTCTTTGAGTGTCATGAAGTATTGTATCAATAGAAGAGTTAGCTAAAATAATTATTCCGGTAAGTCCTCCTACGGTGAATAAGAAAATAAATCCAAGTCTTCACTTCAATCTCGTTTCTAGTTTCTATTAAGTTTCGATGAACTAAGATTTATGTTAGACTGATTTGACCAGTCAATAAAACTACAGTACCTACCTATATTTCTGTAGTTTATTTATTTTGTGAAAACTCTTCGTGCAAAAATATTTATTAATTTTTATGTGTTTAATTAATGTATGTACAATAGCGGGTTTATTGCCATAAAGCAATTTTTTCCTATCAACCAAAGCATCGTGAGGTGATAAGTAGTGTAGTGGTAGGTATATTTAACTTATAAAAACAGAAAGACTAACTTAAAACATTATTAAATGTAAAATCACAGCAACAAAGAAAGAAAGTAGATAGAAGTTGTGGAAGGAGAAGGAGTTTAGAGTTATTAGACAGAAATAACAGCTTTAGTCTTATTACTCCTCACTAGTGGGGAATTATGATTTCGTAATTATCAAGGCTATTTTTTA
This sequence comes from Molanna angustata, assembly GCA_963576475.1. NCBI lineage: Eukaryota > Metazoa > Arthropoda > Insecta > Trichoptera > Molannidae > Molanna > Molanna angustata. Next base: position 8,140,398 of record OY754968.1, on the reverse strand, counting down.
TTGTAGATTATCAACTAGTATCATTCTGAGACTGTATCTGTGTGTGTGCTGTGTAATATGTGCTGTGTGCTATGTACGGCGTGTTTATTTTACTTTATCGATTATAGACTAAAGTACTCTGAAAAAATCAGTAGAATGAATGGGAATAATTCGTTTGGAACGACAGCAGATCGAAAAGCATATTCTACGGAATTGAAAAAGAGCGTAATTTTTTTTTTTTAATTATAGTATTAATTTTTTGTGTAAAATGACTCAATTATATATTTTTTTATTTACATGTCACAGTAGCGGAATTGTTTATAGAAGCCGAAAATCTTGGCTTGCCTATGAATATTAAATTAAGAGATTAAAGACCTAATATTTTTTGTCAGTTTCATTGAAACCATACTACAAGATTAAAAAGCAGATACGATGCTTGACAGGGCCACAAATATACCTAAATATTCTTTTGGCATGTGATTTTAAAATATTTTTATGTAAAAAAAAAAATTTTTCGACATTTCCTAATTTCTTTCAGGGTTTGTCAAGTCCGAAGGTTCTAAGCAGGCTCCTGCTATATGATATGTATAATATTCATTTTCTGAATACATGTACTGACTTCCATTCTCTGCGCAAGCATTGATTAAGTGTGTACGTCTTGGAAGGTGGATTAAAAAAAAGGACTAAACAAGTTTTTGCCCCAGATTTTAAATGAAAAAAAATTTCCATTTTAGCACATAAATATACATACATACTACCGATCCACAGTCTTTAGTTTTTCATAAAGTTTGCTGTGTAAAATAATGTGACATGCGGTGTTTTGACTCTTTGTTAAAAATGCTTCTGGTGCATGGCGCGCGTCGGTCTCTTGGGTAATTATTATTACAAAAAGCAAAAAGCCCCCAGCAAATATCCAAATTCAACATCGTCTCTAAGCTCTGAAAGGACCCAGACTATAACATCATCATAAACCCACCTCTCGACTTTCTTCAACTCCCCGTTTCTAACCACGCTATGTTGTTGTGTTGGTAAGCCATTCCATATTTCAGATAGATTTTTCTTTCTTCAAAAATACCACATGAAGTCTGAGTCTAGTCAATTTTCGAGAATATTTTCATAAAATTCTCAGAATTTCAACTCGATGTATAAAATTCTTTATTAGGTATAGGTACAATTAGATTTAATAAATCAGCCATACCTACTACTCTCATTTGAGATATATTATGCCGAAATTAATAATCCGAAAATTGTTTGTCGTATGAAAAAAAATTAATTTATTTTTTTTATAAAAAAATGTATATGTCCATCTTTAAATAGTGTACACCTATAGGTACATTTTCCTACATTACAAAATTTTTTGCAAAAATGCTCTTGCTTTAGTAGAACGAAATTGATTGAGGTAGCTAGGGTGGGGTTCAAACTCGCCATCATTGGATTACTATGTCGACCCATCTATATTTTATATTTGATAGAAATATAATAAATAAAATATGTTGACTGAAAGCTTCGCGGCCATTAGGACCGTCCGCTCCCATGGTCCAATGAGCGAGCCGAGCGCCTTCCGTCATTTACTAATAAGAAATAACCGATATTTCTAGAATGATGTGTCAATGTATGGAGGATAGAATCTAGATGACTAAATAATAATATTTTCCCAAAAGTTCTCTCAGAAAATAAGTGTCAGAATAAACATATTTTTTAGATAAATTTAAATTGAATCCAAAAAATAATTGCAAAACTTCCATATATAAAACGTCCATATAGTTTAGCCATAAGATCGAGTGTAATTTGAATCCATTTGAATCCATACCCATTAACCTTTTTTCTTAAACCTACCCGATGAACTATGAGACAATAGGTATTCGAACAAGTGGCTCAGTAGTCAGATTGGCCAGTTAACTAATCCAATAGGAACAACAAAACAACCCATGATTATAAACGCTCTTTTCACATACACCTACTCAAACCTCATACTATTTTTTGTAGTGCGAATTACGTTAGTAGTAGGTACTTCTTAACAACAAAGCAATGAAGTAAATAAATAATGATACATAATGGGTGAATTAGTTAACTAACATAAAACAATACCTAACGCGGAATAATATTCATCTCTGTCTCTGGATGTAATAATAATAATAATATTTACGTAATAATATAAGTGTGAAAAAGGATGTTGAACCATCCCGTGCTATACATCAGAATTAACCCAAATAATGACACAAAGAAGCTAAGATAAACGAAACAAACACATGAAATTTTGTTACAGTCCACTTTATTACAACTATAATATATTATTAAGTCCCTTCTGGGAAAGAATATGAATGCTCATAATAGATAACAAAAGCTTAGTTTTGTTGAAGAAAATTGTCCAAAATAACCATGGAAATTGTATAATAATCGTAAATTGTCGCTTTAATTTCCCTCAACAGACTATTTCTAGATATTTAATTTTATCTAAGGACGAAGTCATATATTCTTCCCTAAACATTATCATTGATTGTTCTACTTTTTGAGGAAAAAAATATCAAATTCTTTCAGCATTAAAAAATCTTCTTTTTCTTTTAATAGATATGTTGGCCTGTGAAATAGAAGTTATGCCTCCCGAGATGATGAGTTCCAACTATTCCATCTCTTCGGTAGTCTTACAGGTAAACAGCGTTCAGATGGTATTTCATGGGATAAGCTTATCTAACCTGTCACTATTTACATGGTCTCTCCAATATCGTCTTTTGGATCTACTCCACCTGAATATTTATATAATGATTTAATTTAATTCACAGATACTAAAAAGATAAAGTCGAAACTGTAAAAATAAAATTACGAAATTGACGCAAAGAATAAAAATGCGATAAAAAAACTAAATTCGATTACAAAGATATTCGTGGGAAAACAAGCTAAAATGATTCAACCGAGAGTACATTTCTCGATCCGCAATACTCAATCAGTAATGGTAAACCTTTTGAATCTGAGAGCTTAGAATGTTTGATTAAAAAAACTTTCTTGAATAGGGTACCGTATCGCATCAAACAATAATAATTATTTTGTGATAGTATAAAATTATCAGTATTTTGCTGATTAATATTGAAATGAGTAGGTAGAGATATTAAAGATCATGTAATATAATTTAGTAAGACGGATAATCAGAAAATACACGGGAATTTACACAAGTAAAGGCATATTATTGACAACAAATATTAGTTTCAATATTAAAGTATAAAGAATAAATGGACGTCGTATGTCAGGACAAGAAACTTAAAAAGAGCATAACCTGAAAATAAATGCAGTTGCCTTTGAAGTTATGAATTGATGCCCACGAGTGGTTTCATAATTCTTTATTTTATGCTGTAAAAGATCTCTAACACAACAAAACTAAACAATGTTTGCGTATATGCAATTCAAAAAAATTCGATTTACATGCACATTGGTACAAGTAGGTAAACAAGCCAAAAATGAAATAATATTTTGGCGCAGTTCAGGGGTGACATCTGTACGAGACACCGTCACCTCATTTATAAGGACTGTTGCGATCATTGATTACAATTAAACCAACGTTTCAATAGATGGCGTTACAAAAAAGGTTTCTTCGTTACTTCATAGATGGCAATATTAATAATGCATTATTTTCTAATAAATTGTTACACATTAATGAAATACATAGAACTTTCAAAAATTACATTGATAAGGGAACTCAATAAGAAGGCATAATTGGTGAACGTTGCGCAAGCGCATAAAGTGCCTTGAGTTCCTGGTACTTCTATAATATCCCAACTTCGTCTCTATGAGATATTAAAAGTAAGACTAAACGTCTTGTTCCTGAGATATTGATGACCAGATGCCACTCCATCTTTTCGATGGTCTGTTGGATGTATATATGTAGGTGTTTCATCTACTGCTACGTTATTATTACTTTTATATACGTAAACAATTTGATACGCGTTTCCTTAGATTCTCCATCAATGTTGAATAGCTATTCAATGTCGGGTCAGTAATGTTCAACTCCCACAGGACAGAGGGGTAATTTTCTTATTTCCTCGATGACGTCACGGAAGCACGAAAGAGCGTTGCATAAAGACTTAATAGAAACTTTAACAAATTTATACTGCGAATTATCTAAATGCACTCAATAAAACCAGTATTGGGGTGCCCGGAGCTAGCGTTCTATGGCAAAACATAAAGTTGTACCCTTGGGATAGAGAATTGATGGGGCAAGGCACGGACGCATACAGCGTAGGGTAACTACCTACATACCTACCTTACTACAAAACTACATAACATAAAACTTTTACTGTGCAAGTATTAATAATATTGCGCAGTTGGACTGATAATTTTAGTTCAGTCTGATGAATCGTTCATTCTATATAATAACTCAGTTTGAGAATCGATTGAGAGGGCATAATATTAGAACGCTAAATCTAGTAACTGAATACATATTATATATTTGAACCGCCCACAATACATTACGACGATACGTGTTAGTAAGTGCGTTAAAAAGGATTTATACGTGATTTAAATTATCTTGAACCCATTTTTTTTGTTTTTGCATTTTAAGAACAAACCTATCACGAACATTGTCTTTGATTTTATTTACTCTTTAAGCACATAAAAATTTGTTTAATTTCGACAACCAGTTATGTTTATATTTTTTATAGGATTTATGCTGAATTTAAAATTGTGTGACGAATATTCACTAGAGAAACGTTGAAAATAATTATGTTTAGGCAAAGTTGGGTACACACACAAAATTACAATTTTCATCATCAACATCCTTTCCTATCCTATTTTGCGTTGGCCTGAAACTGAAAAACGACCCACCTACCGGCTATATACAAAAAAAGAAGAAGTATTGTTGCATGTACCTTGACAAGCATACCGCACCGCTCTTTATGAAAAATATTTCTTCGAAATCCGCTAAGGTTAATGAACATCAGTGAAGTGAGAATCAAAACTTTCAAACGCTGTGAATGTGGTGAAAAGTTCTCACAGAACCATAACAAAAAGTATCGAGGCAAGGTAATTTCCTTAACCTTTATCTTTTCCACCAAATTACATTATTTTATTTTAAATAGGTACTGTTTAACATATTTGAGAAATGTAATTTCTAATTTGTGAATTATGTTTTTTTTTTATCTTAAAATCATGTCTACTTTCAATCAAAACGATAGCTGGTAATACAAAATGTTAAGTTGGCTTTTCTGTTCCTGTCCATACATTTAATTGCGTATAATAAAATGATATTTCAAATTATCAACCATTTTTTACCCTATTCCAGTCAAATGAAAAGGAATATTTTTTTACGAATGGTCATAATACGTTAATTTTTCAATACATATTTTAAGAAAGTGATACAATGAAGACTTGGGATTCCTATTTAATAAGAAAAGTTTGTTTATTTAATTTAAATATGTTATTTATTTCAACAATATGGCCTGGAATAAATATTGCAAAAAATATTGAATGTATGAAAATTTTCCCGAAATAATAAAAGTTAGTTTGCTGGGTTAGTAATCAAGTAGTCGCGAGTTCGAATCCTGCCACGACGATTTAGTTCACCTTTAGCACAAGAATTACTGCTTAGTTTAGGGAATATATGAGGATATATATGTACATGTTATGCCACATTTTGTTGCACCACAACAATTCCCTAACCGAATCCTAACCCACAACTAAAAAAATCCTAACCGAATTAATATAACATGACTTTCGACATTTTGAATATTAATATGATTATGTCGAACCTAGAGGATTTTTTTTATTGAATTTGCGAAGTTTTTATTTACTTTGCATAAGATTTGATCATCAGTCTGCATGCAAATGAATATAATAAAATTGTCTGAATTACTAGTGGCGGAAGCATCGTTATAATGTATGAACCCTCAGTTGATGTACAATATTATTAAGGGTGCAATTTTGGCATAGGGTGAATTTTCAATACGTCTTGGAGTAATAACAGACTCAGAATATAAATCAATACAAACAAAGATTATACTAAATCTTCTCCGTTGAAAGAATACATTTTGACCAATGTTAACGTAGAGATTTGCCTCTTCGTCCCCATTGAGACGTGCGTTATGGGATTATTGACTTAGTACATCGCAGAATTTTATTTTAGGGTCTGACAATAAAATAAATAAATATATTAATAATAAGCCATCAATATTATAGATTTTTAAAGAAGGCAATGACGATTCTTGGCATCGAGCGATACCGGTGAATGGAAGTCGCGGTTGCAAACTTAATTAAATAGAACGTAAAATTATACTTCTATATTTTTTTCATTATTTATTTTAAAAGTTTCAAACATTGAAAAAATTTAAGGAAGGGTTCATAATGGATCAACAAAGCTACAACTTAGATCGGTTAAATAAAGTTCGCAAAGTGTTTATACAAATAAATTATGGATACTCCCCTCTTTACCAAAAAAGAAGCGCTCTTCTACTTTTTTCAAGTCTTGACCATCAATTCGTTCTTCATTAGAGAGCTTGTTACTCATTTTTGGGTTGAATCTACGTAAACAAAACACAAAACAAGTATTTTTTAACAGATTTTTAATTATCTCAATAGAGACGAAGTTGGAATATTTATTGTAGGAGAACCGGGAAATCAAGGCACCTACAGGGCTTACGACCTGTCATCGGCTGGTTTACGTGATCACTTTATGCGCTTGCGCAACGTTCACCAATTATGCCTTTTAATGAGATCCCTATCAATTCAATTTTGAAAGTTCTATATATTGTAATACTGAAATTCTTTTCGCTTGAAAATAAGGAATTTTTACTACAGCCATCTATGGGTGAAATTATGAACAACAATCTTATTATTTTTATTTATTTTGTTGGAACGCCATCTATTGAGAGAATTGTTTTTTTTGTAAATAATGAAAGCTACAATTCTTATATCTGAGGTGACAATGCATTTTTCGCATAGAAGTCACCCCTGAATTGCGCCAGACTTATAAGGTCATTTTTGTCTTATTTACCTACTTGTACCAATGTGTAAGTAATCGAATATTTTTATTATTGCATATGCGCAAACATTGGATCAAATCCACAACAATATATAGAACTTTCAAAATTGAATTGATAGGGATCTCATTAAAAGGCATAATTGGTGAACGTTGCGCAAGCGCATAAAGTGATCACGTAAACCAGCCGATGACAGGTCGTAAGCCCTGTAGGTGCCTTGATTTCCCGGTTCTCCTACAATAAATATTCCAACTTCGTCTCTATTGAGATAATTAAAAATCTGTTAAAAAATATCTTTGACTCCCGACAGGGAAAAAAATCCAATGTTTGCGCATATGCAATAATAAAAATATTCGACAAAACAAGTATATTAAAAAAATTAGGACACCTTAACCATAGACTTCTTTGCATTGAAATGAAGAACAAGGGACGCCAAAGAAAACTGAAATCGATATAATAACGCCTGAATATTATGCAACTTGTATATCAGTAACAATTAAAGTTCAGACATACAAAATTTTACAATATTATCAAAACATTGAATGAATCTAGCTGTATATAGTTTTAACGTGTATTGTCATCGGGATGTAAAAAATAAACCTAATCACGGACATCACACGCATTTTCTTATCATCCTGATCCCGTCCAAGGCCTCCTCCATATCCTTCCAAGCCTCTAAGCATCCAATTGACATCAGCATGACGGCTGATGTCGTCCCTCCATCTCATTGACGGTCTCTCAACTTCTTTGGTTGTCATTTGCGGTCTCCAATATAACATTTTCCTTGGACATCTGTTTTCAGGTGTACCTAGCCCCTTGATCTGCCCATCTCCATTTTAGGGTAAGAATGCTATTTAATCCCATCATATCACTTTCCATGGCACTTTCGGTGACCCTTGGTTTTTTGGACTTTAATTAAATATAAAAACTAATTTGCACATACATATGACCCAAACTTATATAGCGCCAAATGGTCTTAACATTCTGGATCCTTCTGTCCAAGCAATAAATATTCATATTCTATTATATATAGACTCTAAATTAATCATTACGTTAGTTTTAATTTTAGAAAGAGTATAGTCAAATGGTTGCCATGGTTTCCTTTTGAATATTCACAATAATTAAAAATAGAGCCAGCTTTCAAATTGGTCCCACGTTCAAATCAATAGAACTGTATACAAAACAAAAGAACTCACATCCGTTTTGCAAGTTTCCCGCCAAAAAAACTTCGTGTTTTATTTTTCATACACCCTTTTGAAAAAAACACAGATCCGCAGTCGATTTTTATTGTAAAATATTGTTTATTGACGAAATTTGATAGGCCTATATTGTTACGCCGTTACAAAATTTAAAAATATACATCATGTCATGCTTTCCTGGCTTTTCTTTGGTTTATTTTCATATCTTCAATACGCACCCAAACGAAATAGATATATATTCAACTCATCAATAAATAATTTCAAATCAAAACTAATCACTCAATAAATACTCATATATAATCAAACCATCATTTATCCATCTGCACTTATAATATGTCTTTGACAAGATGCCAATCGAAACTCTTAACATTCCGATTGGCGTCGATGAATTCTTTATTTAATTTAATTTTTATATGTTATGTTTTTTTTCCTTTTCTGTTGATGTATTTGTGATATTGTGCTGTATTTTGATAATTTCTAGTGTTAAAATGTATTTTGATATATTATACTGATAATATAATATATTTTTTGATAATGCAATTGACGAGAACAAGCGCTTATCTCAGGCCTATGTTCTTCTTATCAGATTCAATCCTGGGATTGGTCTCTAACAGCTATGGCTACCTCTCTTCTTCTCCACTCCACCCTGTCCTCTGTCAGCCTCTTCATCTCCACGTAGCTACTACAGCACATGTCGTCGATCATCTGGTCCATGTAGCTCTTTCTTGGTCGGCCTCTATAGTTCTATAATATAACAATAAACAATATACTCTCTCTTTCCTTTCTATTTCCATTTCTCTCCTACATAATCTTGTCTTCATTTCTTTTTATTTCGTTATTGCTTTTTTCTCTACTTATGTACTTAACTTCACATGGAAAAATATTAATGCTATAGTTGTTATAATTTTATTGTTCCTACCATAAGCTATGTATGTATATGCTGTTTATTTCCCAAATATATAAATAAAATAAAAAAAATAATGCAAAGGTACCTACACTTTTTTTTAATTAAATAAATCTTTGCACCTACATACTCCTATTTCATCGCATTTCATTTTTCAATGATTTTATTTGTGGAAATAATTCAATAGTTTCACTCGGTATAAATGAAAACAATAATTTGTTTAACTTTCACTATTGAATTTAAAATTGGCACTGACCGGTATCAATCTGTTGAAAACCATCGTCAGAGTGCACTAACGATGACGATGGTCTTCAACGGATCGGTACCGGTCAGTACCAGTTTTAAATTAAATAGTGAAATTTAAACAAATTAGTGTTTTCATTTATACCTAGTATAATGGAGTTTCACCACGAATTATCCGTCGACAAAATTAACAAGTCAATATTTTCAATTACAGTAGGTATATTTTGTTATGTGAATTATTGAAACAAAAATGAGATTAAATGTGTATTTCTTATGTGCATGCTATGTACAACTTTATGCACGACGTCTTGATTCGAAAAAATAATTTCATTGATTGCCTACATCCATTTGGCAATAATATATAATTTTGAATCGTATCGAGCTCACGAAAGCATCGCACAATTGAGTATGAACAGTTAAAATATATTACGATAGCTGCGTTTGCAGAATATAAGCAATAAAAACCGTAGATTTTTTTTCTGTTTGAATAGTAGGGGAGATGCAAGTATATTTAAAGATAGGTACATATTATCTACTTACCAAGAAAGGGAAGGAACTGGGGACTTAGGATTAACGTTGCTCACGTTAATCAAATAAAACGTTGACGATGGCATCAGGTTCGTTATGTATTTTCTACTTATTTAATTAACGTTAACAAGCTGTACGTACATGACTTTGTCTCAGCATAAACACAAAGGTAAACTAGTGGGTTGTGGCCAACGCTATACTCCTCACTACCAAATCACTACACAAAGAATTTAAATTTTGTGGGTATAGAAAATTTTCTGTAGGTATTTTCACGAAATGATTAACAGAAGGAAGTTTCATCATCTGTGTCAAATATTCAGAATCATTAAAAGTAAGACACCTTCCTATCTTTATGACAGATTACAGTGGTCCCGTGATATTCATATGCATGCTACGCGACAAAGAGACCATCTACTTATTCTCCCCAGACATCGAACCACTGCCTTTGAAGGGAGTTATACGTACACATCAACCAAATACTGGAATGAATTGCCGCAACATATTCGTACAGCAACGTCACTGCAGAGCTTTAAAAAGCATTGCAGTGAATGGCTATTGAGTACACAAAATTAACTTATAATGCAAGTAATACATAGTGCGTTCTTTGTTAATTTTTTTTTTTTTTTTTTTTTATTTTTTTTTTCTCGTGTTTTTTTTTTATTCTTTTTCTTCTTTTCTTTTTTCTTGTTAAGTTGTTTTCGTATATAATTTTATTTTATTTTCTTTTTGTATTATTATCTATATATTTTGTGATCGTCCAAGGCATTGCTGAAAACCAGCTGCACTGTGGGTCTCCACGGGTGTACAGCTGAGCAACAGCCTATTTGTTGTAAAATAATGCAAAACATGTATATTTTTTTTCTCATTTATATGCAACAAATAAAAAAAAAATGAGTGTTAAATTATTTTTGATTTAAATATTTTATTATGAAAACTTGATAGTACTTCAATGGCATTTTATAAGAGTGGTGTGCTTTTTTAGCAATTTGAAAATAAAAATGTCAAATTATTTCCTGAGCTGGGGGTCACTTACAAATATTTGACAGTTAAAAAAATTGAGAAACACTGATCAGATATCCTTCAAAAAAGTGAGTATTAGATACCTACACAAATTTTCAAAATTTGGATAAATTAATTTTAGTCTTTAATCGATAAGGTAGAACAAGCACGCCGTTCATTGTGCAAAGCACACACACAGATACATTCTAATGAAATTTTCAGAAAACAATATCTGCATGATACTAGTTGGTTAAAATAAATAACATTATAAATTGCGATTTCATAACTCCCCACTATATCCCGTTGAGGTAATGAGGAGTATCAAACGCTGAATTCTGCATTTTTTTTAAATCAGTAAAAGTGAATTTATTTATAAAGCAATTTGTGTAATTTTTATCTTTTTCGATCGATAATTTACTGCTTTCGAACATTCGAATACTTTCGAAATCGTTTACTAATTTGCGATTAGATATTAAATATTCAACTAATTTGTCATTATATATTCAATCGTTTACTTATTCGCGATTATATATTCAAATCGTTAGTTAATTTTCGATTACATATTAAATAATCAATTAATTTGCGATTATATATTCAATCGTTTACTAATTTGCGATTACATAGTTATTCAAATTATTTAGTTTTCGAACATCTACTCAATAAAAACACACATGTTCGAAATTCAAAGTAGTTGAATAATATGTCCAGTTCTTCCCTGATGGTTGGTACGGTATCGGCAAAGGATCTGCCGTCCCTCCTGCACCTCCCCCCCCCCCCGTCTGTGAACCTTCTGTGACGACAATTATATGTTTTGTTTCCGCTGCCTCCTTTTTCAATATTTCCATTCAAATGCTCCTTCCTCAGTTTTATTAATTGTTGGCCAGTTGTGTTGGCGGTGGGTACCTTCCATTCTACAAGATTCTTTTGTGAGTCTCTCAACCGAATGGAACAAAAATATCCATGACGAAATGAACATCCAAGCAGGTACCTATAAAAAAACACATTCTTTAAATGACATTTTGTTTTCAATGAAGATTTGCAAAAACAATATTTCCTTATGCATTCAAAAATCATTGATAAACTTATAAAGAGAATTAAATAGAAAAATCAAACATGCGTAAGATATAATAAACACATGACGGAATTCTTACCTGACTGCATTTTCTTAAACAGTACCCGAAATGGACAACAAATAAGACCCCCACTAATAAGGACGACTTTGGCCCAGCGACATTACCCCTTTCTTGCTCCTAGACTTAACAATCAAATATTACCTGACATAGAACACAATATCTTACGCGACGAAACAAACTTCAAAAACTGGTAATTGACTGGCTGAAAAGAAATGGCAGAATACAATCCGCTCATGTCCTGTTAAATATCCTTACATAGTTCACTGCTCTGTGCCTTCATAACCTGAGAAACTGTACCATAGCTTGGTGCCATCCATCATTTCCACTACAATTATATGAGAGAAAATAACTGAGAGATCACGTTATATTATTCTGATTATTTTTCTTTTCTGTTTATGTTTATATTTTGCATTCAAAAAGATGTAACCTTAAGCCAAATTGAAAAAGTACTGCCTCAGAACAGACTTGTCTAGTGAGGAAGTAAATTTCCAAATAGGTACAAATTGTACATAGTATGTTTATAATAAGTCTTTTTTAAATATTGTTTTTTTTTTGTTATTGTTATATATGTATGTGTAAATAATAGAAAATAAATAATATCATTTCATTTCATATTATTTCTAACTTTTCGACTGCTAATACGTGATGGAATTCCATTATCAATATTATAAAATTACTTAAAAAATAAGTAAAAACACATTTTTTTTAACTTTATTCCACTAATTTAAAGTGTTGACCACTGACGCGTTTCGCTCAAAGAGCATCTATTTTTTTTTTTTTTTTTTTAATTTTAATCTGGCTATTCACCCCGATCGGGTGTTATTTGCCAAAAAAGGTATAAATGATTTAGTTAACTGTTTTGTGTGTGAAGTTTATGAAAACTGTTTACTTTAGATCTTAATTAGGTTATTTTTAATAAATCTGACAATCAAGATGTATGTGTTTTTGGAATTGGAAGCCAAAAGCGACCTCATATTCACTGGCATTGGCGTTTTTATTCTTATTAAATCTGTATAAAAATTTGGGTACGCGTTTCTTAATGGACATTCAAAAAATATATGATCCAGCGTTTCGTCGTTTGTTCCGCACTCGCATAGATTCGACTCAATAACTCCAATCCTTGCCAAATGCTCACCAGTAGAACAATGTCCGAGGCGCATTCGACACAGTACACTGGTCGTATGTTTGTCGAACATCATTTCACTGAACCACGGCTTTCTGGCTAGTCTTGGCTGAGTCTCTCTATACAGCCTGCCCTTCGTTTGAGAGATAAAGTCCCAATGAGCCTGCCAATTCTCCATTAGGCGCATCTTAATATTAGGAAGAATATCGTTTAAAATAATGAAGGGGTGAGTCCTTGTAGTACATTTGGTTGACCTTTTGGCTAGTTCATCTGCCTTCTCATTCCCTTTTATTCCGCAGTGACTTGGTATCCATGCTAAACATGCTTCTTTTTTTTGGTCCTTGATTTTTTTAATTTTTGTTCTAATTTGGATACAGTAGGGATCATCCACATAAGAAAGAGGGGATCTGCTTAATTTTTGAATTGCGCTTAATGAATCTGTTAAAATTAATGTGTGTGAGAACTGTTTTGTTTCTGCGTAATTCAGAGCTTCCAATATTGCAACACACTCCGCTGAGAAAATGGTTGCTTCCTTATGAAGAGTAAACATCAATTGAGCATTGTCCGATTCACTGAAAACTGCCGATCCTACGTTGTTCTCATTGTCTAGCTTCGATCCATCTGTATACAGTAATTTCCATTTGCTCCATTTATTTGATATTTCTTGGTTGAAACGTTTGGAGGCAAAGGTATCTGGAACTATGTTTAAAGATTGGATGAAAGTTGGAGTATCTACTAAGTTATGGTAGGGGATGGAATAAACAGGAAGTATTTCAGATTTGAGTAGAATTTGTGAGTACATTTCCATAAATTTAAGGCTATTGATTAGTGGAGTTGGTTTTTTATTCTTCCAAAAAGTGTTTTTATTTACAAAGTAATGTTTCAAATGATTGATTTTGTTAACTAAAGGGTGAAATTTTATACTATAGCATTTTCCGAAGAAGTTGTCTGATAAGTATTGTTTTCTCAATTCAATAGGAGGATCTGCGGCCTCTACTTGGAGGGCGTTCACCGGTGAAGACTTCATAGCTCCCAAAACAATTCTCAAACTCTCATATTGGATTTTGTCAAGGATTTGGGAATTCTTTTTTGATAAAGGGCTTAAAAGGAATAAACCGTAATCGATTTGACTGCGAATATAGGATGTGTACATTATTCTGAGAATAGATGGATGACCACCCCACCAAGTGCGCGTTACTGCTCGCATAGCATTTAAACCGGACTGACATTTATTAGCAGTGTGGATAACTTGAGAATTCCAAGAGAGTCTGGAATCCATGATAATACCGAGGAATTTAATTTCAGTTGTAGCTGGTAAGGCAGTATTATTTATGATGATTTTAATAGCCGGGATTGAACGTTTTTTGGTAAAGATGATTGATTTACATTTACTTAGACTAAGATTCATTCCAATGTCTGATAACCGCGAAGCTATTATTTTTAAATTGTCGTTAAGCAACATCTCCATTTGTTGTAAGTTTTTACCTGATACATATACGAAAAAATCATCCGCATAATTTAATAACTGTATCGGAGAATATATAAGATGAAAAATTTCAAGGATGTAAATATTAAAGAGTATTGGGCTTAAAACTGACCCCTGAGGCAATCCTTTACCAACGATTCTTTCTTGTAAGTGGATACCTTGGATATCTAAAATAATTTTTCTATTAACAAGAAGGTTGATTATAAATGACGTTAACTTAGTTGGGATCCCTATGCGAGTGAGTTTGGTTTTAAGAATTGGAAAGTGTACATTATCAAATGCACTAGAGATGTCCAAACTCGCTCCTACGACATGTTCCTGTCTGGAAAAAGCTAACAGAATGTCTGTTACTAAGTAAGATACACTTTCGAGGGTAGATTTTTTTTTTCTGAATCCAAACATGTTATGAGGAAAGGTTTTTTTATTTTCAACGAACCAATCGATTCTTCTTTTGATCAGATGTTCGGTTAATTTTAGAAGAGTTGAGGCAAGAGCAATTGGTCTGTAATTTTCTCCCGAATTTGGGTCTTTCTTTGGTTTTAGAATTGGAATAATTAGTTGGGACTTCCATGTATCAGGGACAGTGCCAGAATCAAACATTATGTTTATTAATTTGGTGAAGTATTCTAGCATACTGTCGCTAGTATTTGCTAAGATGACATATGGGATTCCATCGATTCCTGGTGCGGTATTTTTGACGATTTCGAGGATGGCTTTGAGTTCGTTAGTTTGGAATGGAGCATCTAACCAGTTGTTATTAGGTGGGAAGGAATATTCTGTGAGAAGTTCGTCAGCATTTGCAGCAAATGGAGGAGCGAGTTTGTTCAAAAAGTCATCTGACCATAGCTTCGGGCACGATTTTAGAGGCGATAATTTGAATGATCCGCGGAATTTTTTAATGTTATTCCAAACGGTAGATATTGGTGTTTGAGGAGAAAGCGATGTGCAGAAGTCTATCCATCCTTTTCGCTTTTTGTTTCTCAGAAATCTCTTTACTTTGGCTTGAATATTTTTAAAAATCAAATAATTTTCCAATGTCATATTTTTTCTATACACCTTAAGCGCTTCTTTTCTAAGAATTGTTTGATCTTCGCATTCCGAATCCCACCAAGGTGGAGGGGGAGGATATTTTTTGGTTTTATTAATTTTCTTAGGGATGAAATTTTCCGCTTTTTCTATTGTTTCTATGAAATTATCGTAACAATCTAGTAAATTTTCTTTAGAGGGTATAATTAGTCGTGAATTGGTTGGGTCATCCGTGAAATTAACAAATCCAGACCAATTGGCTTTTTCAAAATTACAAATGTTTTTACTAAATCTCTTTTTTCTTATTTGTGGTGCATTGCTGTAGGAAGAAGGATTGCGTTCTAGTTTGCAGGACGGATGAGAGTAGAGAACACAGATCGGAAAGTGGTCACTGTTGAATGGATCGGGTTGAATATTCCAATCCAGGTAAGGGGCTAATTCTGGGCTACAAATTGTTAAATCTACGGCACTTGGTCGTTGATTTGGTACGGGGACGCGCGTAGGAGATCCATCATTAATAACACATAAACTCAGCTCATTTAATAGATCTACTATTATTCTGCCTAATCTTGTACATGTAGATGAACCCCATATGCTATGATGGGCATTGAAATCCCCAAGTATTACAAATGGTGAAGGTAAACAATTGAATACTGACTTCAATATTGATTTTGTGGGTTGAAAATTAGGCGAAATGTATATTGATACGAAAGTTGTGCCATTTATTTCGGCAGCGACTAACTGGAAAGGGCAGTTGATTGTTTTTGGGTGTACCTGATTGAAATATAATGAATCTTTTATTAATAATGCACAACCTCCACGACCGTCCAGTCTATTGTCAGTAAGGCATCGGTAACCGTGTATTTTAAATAGCTTATCATCTCTAAGCCAAGTTTCGGACAATGCAGCTACGTCTATCTGATTTCCAGATAGAAGATTTAATATTGAGTCTTTGTTAGGAGCAGCACTCCTACAGTTCCATTGAAGAATGTTTAAAGCCATTTTAGAGTATGATAAAATATAGATTTGATACGTATGCTATGCAACCTACGGCAGTGGAACCGACGGTGCATCTGTATTGGAATGTGTTGGTTCAGTAATGTTATTATCTTCGTTAGTAATTAATGTAGCGTTTTTTAATGTATTTTTTATTATTTCATCGTTGGACGGTATGGAAACATAGTTTCCAGTAGTAAGTAGTTCGTTTAACATGTTATATATACAGTTAAGGATAATTTCTTTGCGGTTGTTCATGGGGTCATAGTTGCTTGTATTGTTAGGAAGGGCACAACCATTATTTGGAGAAGGGTAGTTTCCATTTGGGGCTATCAGTATGGAGTCTAAGTGTTTTTTTTCGTTTATTGATAAAGCGTTAGTTTTTGAATGGGGCGTCTTACTTATATGAGATATTTGTCTCCATTTAAGCCTAGAGTGGGTTTGGTTTTCAGCACTAGGAATAATTTTTGTTTTTTCTGAATATGTGATTTTCGCCGGTGGGAACATACTTGATGCCTCAATATAAGATACTGAATTTTCCGCCATCACTTTTTTTATATTTTTTTGGCGAGTCAACTCCGGGCAGTTGATATCCAGGGCTGAATGATTACCCGTACAGTTAGCGCAAATTAAGTTTTCAATATTTTCTGTGCAAGTCTCACCGAGATGCTGGGAACGACATTTATAACATCTAGCAATACTAGATTTGCAATTGATTTTTGTGTGTCCAAATCTCAGGCACTTATGGCATTGTATCGTTGGAAAGATATATGTGTCTACGGGAAGACGATTATAAAATAGATACACATGAGAAGGGAGTCTCTGTCCCTCAAACGTTACTACAACTGTCTGCGATGGTCTCCATGTTGGAGTTTCGGCCCTACGGTCTCTGTAATTCAGTCTACGGATTTTCAAAGCCTTTCCAAATCCTGGGGGAACCTCCAAGTTTTGGATGATTTCATCGTCCGAAAATGATGTAGGAATATCCTTTACCACTCCCAGACGAGTCACATGAAACGATGGAATAAATGTTACGTAATTTTTTTCTTCTAAAATTTTGTTATTCAAAATAGAATTCGCGGTCAAATAATTGTTGAATTCTATGGATATTAAACGTTTTCCTAGAGGTTTTATTTTTTTTATATCATTGAATTTATGTTTATAAATGAATGAGCCGAAAGAAACTGCATTCATAATTTGATTTTCTCCCGATACTTTGTTTTGTATATGAACGATATACGGCGGCAAAGAACATTCGTTGTATCGGTATAAAGGTATGTTAACACGCGTTTCTATTGTTGTGTCGTTCGGTTTGAAACGTTTTGTTGATAGAATCGTGTTAGTATCTCTATCGGTTTGCGGTAGTGTGGACTGGGCTTTAGTTTTACCTGATGTTGAAACGAATAACTGCTTATTAATAACATTGTTGTCAGGTGCGGGAGGGGGCCTACCGCCCCCTTCATCTTCCTCCCCCCGTTCGTTCATCGCTACATACGGTTGGTGTCGCTGTCGCTTCACCGCTAATAAGAATTAAACTCCTACCTACGTACAAAGCAAAAAATAAATCAAATAAAATGGAACGAACTCACCGGTATCGTTGTAGAAAAAAAAACACAAAATAACTATATTAAATTAACTAAATTGAAACAAAAACTAAAAACACATTATTCACAATGTAACTGTTAACAAAAATAAATGATATTTAGATAGTAAACTCCACTATAAATCACTCGTTTTGATTTAATTGACCGGAGAAAAAGTAACGCGTCTGTCACTCAAAAATCCAAAATGGCCTCTCAAAGAGCATCTACTGAATGATACTTTTGAATTAGTGGACCATTTATTTATATAATTAAAATATTGCTAGCAAACCTTTTTTTTTTACTGAATATTATACATGAAAATATGAGATTATTTATAAAAATTGTCAGTACAAATATAAAAACATGAAACAAAATTATTAAAGAAGTCTAATCTTAATCAAATTAAAAGGATGACGGAAATTAGGATAAGAAGGATAGAATATCGTTTAATTATTTACAAAAAAGCTCAAGTTTTTCTTAAATATTTCTACAAATAGAGACTAAGAAACACCATCACTGAGTTATTTCATAGTCTAGCTGGTTGTACATGAAACGAAATTCTTAAAGCTTTTGTAGAGTGAATAAGGATGGTTAGATTGATGCCTTAAAACAAACTATGTATTTTTATTATTTCAACTTCCTTTGAAATAATAAAAATACATAGTTTGCGCCCTTGAGGTGAGGTTATCACAAAAACGGCGCTATACAAATCATCCCATTATTATTATTATTTTTGACAAAAATATTTAAAAAAATACTCGCAGTCGACTGTTTCTTTCTTATTAAATAGATTCTTAAAATTAGCTTAGACTATCGTCCATCTTGAAACTGATTGGTAAAAATATATTAAGAGGGTGACTGCTGCCAACGTACCTATTTTTTCAATTTGAATTTGCATCATTACTACAATACGAATCATTTTGAAAAAAATAACCTAGTTAGTTTAGATATTAATAAACAAAAATATACCTTAACTTTTTAATTATATTCTCTTTATATTATTGTAGGAAAATAATAACCATACCCCGATTTTTGACATTTATCTTAAATTTCTAAAAAACTATAAGGTATAGAGCATTATATCATAATATATGGAAAAATATGATGTAACGTGCATTAATGCATCAGGTAAAGTTAATAAACCAAAAAAAGTTTTATTTCGCAATGGCGCTGAATGGAAAATAAATGTTTTTTAGGATTATTTACTAAACCTGAAGCATTAATGCAACGTCACATCATATTTTTCTAGATATTTTTGTCTTCTTTAATTTAAAAAAAATATGTTGAACTACGCCTTATATTTTATTAAAAATATAAGATAAACGTTGAAAATAGGGGTATGCCATTATTTTTCTACAATAATTTATACAGAACATTATCAAAAACTAAAGATATATTTTTCTTTGTTAATACTCAAACTATCTAAATTATTTTTTTCAAAACGATTTGATAAGAAATAATAATGGTACATCAAATTGAAAAATAGGTAGGTTGGCAGCAGTCCCCCCCTTAATAATTGTAACTATGGTTCGTGTTCTTTTATTAGTCAGGTTATTAATTATTTATTATATATTCATAATATATTGTAACAAGCAGTGTATAAAGTAAGACTTATAATAGGTATGTGAGTGTGAGTGGCCGCTAGGGCACGCTATACTAATTAAGTATATTTATGAATATGATTACTTTACGGAGTCTGATATTTGTGTAACATACCGCAAGTCATCATTTATAATCAGCCAACTATATACATATTAATAAACGTCAAATCACTCTTCGGCCACTTTTAACTATTAATTCGTGGAAGTGTGATTAAAACTATAGGATACAGTGGCGTGCGTATTAAAACTATAAGATACGTATTTTCAAATATTCTACTTTTGTATTCGTTTTCTTATGTCAACTTTAATTTAGATTTTCAAAACCTAACCTAATCTAACCTAACAGTTAGGTTTTGAGAATCTAACAGTTAGAATTTGAATTTTTTAATTTTTAGATTCTAAGTATTTTTTTTTTAGAAATTTACAATCTCAATACGGATGAAGCGGGAATATAATTATAGGAGAGCTGAGAGATTAAAGATTCATGAAACTCTATGGCAAACTTATATTTACCCAAAACCTCTTTTTGGTACTTTTTTATTTAGATTTAAGAATGTATACATATGTATATATGATAGTGTTTGTTTATGATTGTTAAAGTGCACTTCACTATTTAGTAATAAGCTGTAAACAGTTTTTGGTCCTTGAATTGTTTTGTATATGTAATTAATTGTACTTTGTTATGACTGTTTTGTTTACATTGAAATCAAATACAAATAAAATAAAATAAAAATAATATTTTATCGTATCTATTTGGTATATTTTTATAAAATAAACAATAATAATAATAAACAATTATTATAACTCATTTTCAGGGTTTTTATTTCATGGATATATCTTTTAAGAACGAATGTATCCTGCTGCTGTGGCAGTCGCAACCAAACCGAACAAAGCAGGAACCAGCTATCGTTAACATCGAAGGGCCTCTGATATGGTATTTTTATATTTTATTTTTGGATATCAAAAAATATCTACTTACCTACTTTCTTAAAAATAAATTTTATGTCATCATTTCATTCCCATAAATTGACTTTATTAATTTTACAAATCTTTTACATCTCACAACGTTCGAAAATTTACTTATTTAATTAGTGTAATCTACGGCCATGAAGTTCAGCCAGAAGTCTCGTAGAACAAATAATTATTTCATTATTTGTTCTACATATATAAGTATATAATATGGCGGCAATGTTTCGATGAATAAAAACTTATGATATAACATATACCTACCAATGATTTTCCGCTTAACTAAAAAATAAGTAGATATATTAATGAATGATTTCGTAGCCATCGTGATGAGGAGCTTGTAGGGTAGAAGGTACAGTGGTCAATCACCGACCTGATGAAGTGACCTTGCTGAGTCTGCTACAAGATCTACAATCAATATTCTATCTTCCCAAGATTGTCCTACATGAAGGATGGAGGCTGATCATTCATCTATTGATTCAATATAGCCGCCATACTCAGTCATGGAGGAAAAAACTATTTAATAGTAATTCAAAGGATTCGGGAGTTTCTTCGTGGTAGTTTTGTATTGTGATTACAGAACCTTAAACCATGCGATATTTTCAATAATTATGTAAGTATTATTTTACAATATTATTAACTATAATACAAATATAAGACATACCACAATCACACTCATCCATAATCTATCTCGCATTTTAAAATATACATAAAATACTCTGTCATCACACGGCAGTTAATTTGGATCTTATTTCAGAAAGCGGAGTACTCCAAGCAGTCCTTTCCTCTTCCGTTTCCTGTATGGTTCTTTGACCACGGAGTCGTTCCGTGTATACCCATTGTTCTCAGCCAGTTCTGAATACAACTTTCAAAATATAAAAACGCAATTAAAAATGCTATCATGGTAATTTAACTTCGCATTTTGATACCAAACATACATCCTTGTACACTCCATAAACAAAATGAAAATTATTTATTTATATACCTTATTTATTAAATTAGCAGAACAGGTCAAGTATTCCAACTGTCGATTTGTTCAGGAGAACTTTGTTCTCTTAACATATCGACAATGTATCAAGCCAGAATACGCGAGAATTGTATGGAGAGGTCTACTTTTTTCACGGCTTTTCCAACTTTGAAGTCAAAAAACACCAACTTAGAGGCTTCGCAGCATATATGTTCCATACACGGATTTACTCAGAATTCGGAGTAGAACATTTCGTGTGTCTGTGTGTGTGTCTGTGTGTCTGTGTGTGTGTGTGTCCGTCCCCCCCTTATAACTTTTGATCCGCTCAATTTACAGAGCCTAAAATTTCAGAATATATAAACAGTTACAGGCCTACAAAACTTTTATACTCGGAATTTTGAATTTTTGTTTCAGTCAGGGGTTATCAATTTTTGAATTTTTATTTTATTTTTCCCTATATCTCAGAAACCATAAAAGCTAGAACAATTTTTTTTAAACAATTTTTATAAAAATTGAATTTAGTGACGACATCGCTTCATACAATTTGTATGGTAGTCACCTATACACAATATCAAAGAAGACTTAATAGTTTGATACTTCATCTCTAAACATACAATATACATATACCATCATGCTGTTTTCATATTCCGGGTAGGAAAAAAAGACTGACCTCCATACTATCCTATCTTGACTACCTAGGTACATGTGTTGTATAGAAAACTAAATATCATAAAATAATAAATAATTTGTATTTATGGGTTTGGTACTTATTCTTCAACTATACATACTATCGCTGTCGACAGTTGGATCTCATGTGTTACATGCAACTAGTTTTTAATTTAATTTCATAATATTGGAAACAGTTGAATAATGCGGTCTGCCCAGGATAGATAGCAGGGGAGGTTTTAGAGGAAGGCCTATGTCCATTATGACGTAATGAAAAATTCATAGTAAGAATAAATATGAAATTTCAAATATTCAATATAAAACGATGTTGCAATGATGTTGCAAACAGCTTCACATAAAAATGGCGAAATCGAGTTCTCATCATGGTGGCATGTAGTAATATTGTAATATTGTTAATCTTTCCTTTTAATCCTCTCTTAGATCATTCACGTGTTTTTATTTTTATTTTATTTTATTTAATTATATTTACGGCTTGAAAGCCTATTTACAGTACATAACACCATAAGTACAACACATTTAGTTCAGCAATACATTATATCAGTTAAGAAACATCAATAAAGATAACAATATCATATTGTAAATCAGAAGGAAATCAAATTTAAAATTCGGCAATACATAATATCTGTTATGAAATATAATGTTAAAAATTGAACAGTACACAACACCAGTTATAAATACAATAATAACATAAGAATAACACATTAAGTTCAGCAATACATTATATCAGTTAAGAAACCTCAAAAAAGACAAAATACAAAAACAAAATAAAAACCCAAACATAACGATTACTATGATAAGTCATGAGTTAAGAGAAAGAAAATGTACAATTTTTGATTTGAAAGTAGAAAAATCGTCGGCAAAAACATCGGAGTGACTCCCCACAATGTTACCAAGTCTATGTAGCCTTGGTATTGGGGAGTGGTAGATATAATTATTCAGAGAATGGCTCTCACGAAACATAACACACTGTCTAGTGGTTTATTAATTTCGTAGTTTTTATTACTTTCGTATTATTAGTGTTTCATATGTTGGTCTTTATGTGGGTGATTGTCTTATTTAATGTATTTTTATAATTGTGACTGTTTGTAACCATAAATAAAAAAAAAAAATAAAATAAAATAATGACTTACAATCGACTCTATATAACAATAGCACGAATGACTGTATGCTAAATCGTCGATTATCGCTTAATCATGCAATTAAAATATCGGGCCTTATTCTTTATTGTAAACATGAATTGTACCCTATAAAGTCTAATGCGTAATAGTGATTTCTTTCAACCAACTAATTTTTCCAGTTCAGAAAAACAAGAATCACGTGAAAAATGTATTCAAATTAATGTATACTGTAGGTCAGCATAGTTAATTTATGCTGACCTACAGATGGGTCGATGGCTGAGCGGTTAGCGCATTGGGTGACTAATCCAGTGGTCGCGAGTTCGAATCCTACCTCGACCGATTTCGCACAAGCGTTTATGCTTATTTTAGGGAAAGTAAGAATATATATATGTACTTGTTAAACAAGGACATATTCATTGTTTACTTAAAAAAATAGAAATCAAATCATGACATGGCAATGAAGTCAACATATGCACCTGTTTCGACATTATAACGATTCATAATTTCTGTTTTACAATGATGAAACCATGTACATACCGTTAATTCTAGGTGTCATATTGTACATAGTTTTTAAGTTGTATTATAATGTAAATATTAGATGTAAAAGTAATATGGTAAATGAACAAAGATGTAATGTTCATTATAGTACCTACGTACATGATGCCAGACACATACATACATTAACCACTGTGGTACTTTGACTGAAACAAAAGGATTGTAAAAAAACGTAAACAGGTTTGTGATAATATAAATCTCTGGATATTATTAACATGTCTGGTTCGCCATTCTACACAGACTACAGATACGAGTCCTCACATAAAAAAATAATTGTTAGAAAACTTAATTGTTTATGAGAAACGTTTACACCTGTAAATATATGCACATATATAGTGGAATAATTACAAGGATTTTATTTTATGTACATAAGATTTGAACGTGGCAAAAGACGCGTATAAGCAGAATTAATCCAGCTGAAATGAGATCTTCTTCTTCTTCTTTCTCAGCCATCTCTCCACTGCTGGATGTAGGCCTCTTCTAATAGCTTCCACTCGTCTTTTTTCTGGGCTTTTCGAACCCATCCGCTTCCAGCGACAGGGACAATATCATCGGCCCACCTTTTCTGGGGCTGGCCTATTCCCTCTTTTCATATCCCATGGTCTCCAATTTAGAATTCTGGGTGCCCATCTGTCCGTACCCTGTCTGGCAACATGACCTGCCCATTGCCATTTAAGTTTTGCAACTCGATCCATGACATCAACAAAATGAGATGAAATGAGATCGCTGAGAAGAAAATATGATTGGATGATGTGTGACAAAGTATTTAAATGAGAACATTAAGAAAAATCTAATGGGTTGTGGCCGACGCTTTACTCCTCACTACTTAGTCACTCCAAAAAAAATCAAATTTTTATGGAATTTCTTCAACATTTTCGTGAAATGGATTTTGTTAAATTATTTTTTATTTAAATATTTGATAATTCTTCTTGATAATTCTTCAATTTGAAAATAAAAATATTAAATTTTAATTACTTCAGCTTGGGGTTACTTTGAAATATTTGACAGTTAAAATATTAAGAAGCTTAATATTCAGATATGCTTCAAAATCTTATGGGGTCTAAACGAGTATTAGATATACATACATACCAATATGCAAATTAGAAAAAAATGAATGACTACCTACTTCAGTCTATAATATTGAATCAGTCTCCCCTTGGGTTGATGAGGAGTAAAAACCAATTAAAATAAAAATGAACACATTACTTTGTTTAAACGCAAAATAATATAAAAAATATGGAATAAGAACACGTGGTTGTCCTAGAAAAAATAGAAAATCCTTTATTAGGTATATTTGATTCTTACCAGTATGTACATCATAATAATTTTGTATTTCTGTTTGAAGTATTTCTATTTTTAAATAAAAAAAGTGTTTGATCGATACGGTCATACAGGAAATACATGGCGAGTTTAGTTAACAAGTTTTAAACTCAATTTAAATCGACTTGTGAAAAATGTAGGGCATGTCATGACTTGGTCGCGAGATAAACAAAACGACACGCTATGTTTTGAGTTCACAACAATATCGTTTGGACTTTCACATACACACATACCTTATATATGTAAACTGCATTGTTCACAGTTTACAAAATGCAAGAAGTAGGTTGGTAAACAAACTGTTGTGACTGACCCATTTTTAACCTTAGGAATATATAATATAATTACTTGCCTATAATAATTTGTGTGTACGGCGCATCCTTCAATATTATAGACGTATTACCAGATGGCTTCCCAAATATCAACCAGAATAATAGAAAGCGTGGTTAGTAGAAGATCCAGAAGTGAAACACTGACCAGATAGAGTGACCTTGTCAAATCCGCTTCAGCACCTTTTTATTTTGTCAATCAATTTTACCTGCTGGAAATCGAACTCAAAATGCCGGCACAGCAGTCAAACGACTCACTTTTTTGCTACCGCAGTACACAAAACACAGAGAAAATAACCTGACACAATCGTCATATTCGGTCTCTACAAGATACCGGTGAATAAATTTTATTCTTCTTCATAATCGTGTAGATCATTTGACTTGTTTGTGACGACGGACTATCCTGGGAAAAGGAGATTCAAATGTCCTTTCATCTCTTTGTAGGTCTTTCGTGTAGTCTTCTGTTATTGGGTATTTTTATCTTTGAAATTTTGACAATTTTACTCATGCTTTCGACATGGGAGCAAGTCTGATCTACTGGCGAAATCAAAACCATCCATAATATTTGGACAATTTATATAGCGCCGTTTTTGTGAATATCTCACCTCAAGGTCGCTGAAAATTGATTACGTTGCACCATTTTGGCTCTGGTCAGATTTGCGAAAAAGGGGTGTTTTGAGTTTTTTCTGAACGAAGATATATTTTCGGTTTGAGTGTATGTGGGAGCTTATTACATGCATAATATCATGGATATAATTATAAGTAGTTCTATAACATTTTAATATATAATAGAACCTCATAACATAATTATATCCATGATATGGGTAAACATGGATGGTTTTGATTTCGCCAGTTGACCAGACTTGCCCCCCAGGTGACTCAGGCATTTTCAAAAGGACTTCGAGCTTCAATGTGTGTATATACGCTCAAATAATATTAACAAAACATTCGAATATACTACTCTTCGCTGATGATGCTAAAATATACAAAGAAATAGAGGTGGTTGGTGACTGCGAGGGGCTACAACAGGATTTGGATAACTTACATAGATACTGCAAGCGGAACCAATTATTTTTGAACCCAGACAAATGCAACAAAATATCTTACACGCGTAACCGTAATAAAATCTCATATGATTATAAGATAAATGGTAAAAGTATTCAGAAAGTAACAGAAATAGGTACGTGACCTTGGAATCATACTAGATGAAAGCCTCAGCTTCACTAAGCACATTGAGCATATAAGCTCTCGAGCTTTTAGATTGCTGGGATTTATTATAAGGAATACAAAACAATTTAAAAATCCTGACTCTCTAATGATATTGTTCAATTCTTTAATTCGAAGTGGCCTGGAGTTCGGATCAACTATATGGAACCCCAACTATATAACACATATTAGTGCCATTGAACGCATACAAAATAAATTCATAAAACAAGTCAATTACCGGAATAGATTGCATTTTGATAATTATAACCAAGCTCTACGACATTATAAAATAAGTACCCTAGAAAATCGAAGATTAATTATTGATCTCTGTTACTTACATAAAATCTTGAATAATAATGTTGATAGTGCATACCTATTGAGCATTTTGCCGTTCCATTGCCCGACCAGAGAACAACGTGGCCCGCGCTTGTTCTACACGGAGTCATCGAGAACAAATTACCACCAAAATTCATACATCAACAGAGTATGTAAGAGTTTTAATAGAAACTGTGTAGACTTGGACCCATTCGCCACGAGTCGAAACTTATTTAAGAGAAGACTGGCTGTAGTCGCAAATTTTGGAGCTACAACCTTTTAAAAGGTATGTCCCCGGTAAGGTTGGTTGGGCATTTTGTTAGTTGCATTTCAACGTATGATTGTCACCCTAAATCAGGTAACTTCAAAACTAAAAAATCAATCACATTGTTGAAATTTATTAATGACGTACATACACAAACTACTGACTGACTAACATAACGAAATAAAACATATAGGTAAGTACATATACGCACATGAATACAACCTGTACAAATCCACATTGGACACCTTCAAGTGGTTTCATTTGACAGCGGAAATCTTCCCTTTCCCCATTCTTACCGTCTATCCCCTTCCTTTTCAGGACAGCGATTTTGTATAAAGATCCGATGTAATATTGTTTCACTGATTTATTATTTTGAAATTATATACCTACCTATGTTTAATAGATGGATACAGTAATTGGCGTTGTAAATCATATTATGTTGTTTTTTTTTTATTGTTAATTATTTTGTAGCTGTTGTATCCAATAAAATAAATAAATAAAAAAAAAAAAAGCGAGATTGCTCGTGCCGAATCGTGCATCGATGAAAAAATATCCAAATGAATTCAAATCTGGCCCTTTAAGCGCAGTGCTTTCAAAGTTTTTGAGTTCTACGTACTCTTCTTATGCTCTTTATGTGTTCTATCAGTGTTTTGTAAGGAGACGTTATTAGTCTCCATAAGCAGAACGGGTGGTGCTGGGGGAAGAACAGGTATCTCCAGAAGAATCTTCTGCTACATAAATGAATAAATAAGGTTGAAATTTTATTGTGAACCCTTATTTATATTTAAGAAATGGAGAGAATTAATAAAACATTAGTGTAATCGAACTTATGTATATTATAAGCAATACGAACTTATATCATAAGCAATACGAACTTATAGCATAAGCAATACGAAATTATAGTATAAACAATACTCGAAATAAATTTTATAGCAAATTCGTTTATTGAAAGCAATATGCAGCAGTTTTGTTGTATTAATGATGCAATTAAATGGCAAATCGTACCAGGTATTAAGGTACCTACTCAATTCATGTATTAAATGCGGCAGCCGATTTTCCAGCGCAACATGGTTTGGAAACCTATAGTAAACGTACTAACAGGGTCAAATTATTAGCTCCAATTGTACAAATTGCTCATTTATCTGCGGGCGCGTGCGATTTGTAAAATTATCAATAATCTATATACATAGAGCATTATTCAAATTGTTCATTAAATTTAGCAAATATGGATTTAGTGTTGATGGAATATTTATATATGATTGTGTGTATCAAATACAGCATCAGGATGTCTCCTTTTATGCATTTTATAGAATGCATTAATACATACCATCACGCCATGTCCCTTACGGGGTGAGTAGAGAGGACCGAGCGCCATACTACTCTATTAATATCCATACATCGTCTCATACATGCTCGTCGATTGTTCAAGTTCTTTATGTTTCCTTCTTTCAAAATATCATTCACATGGCCATGCCGTCCTTTTCTGGGGCAGCCCCTAGTATTCACTCTATCTCATGTATTTTGTTTTGGTCAACCGTTCATCGTTCATTCTTTCAATATGCCCTAACCTTCTCAGGTAATTCACTTTCACTGTACTTATATCCTTTTTTATGTTGCATTCTTTCCTTATGTCCTGATTTTTTTCTATCATATATCCTTCTATTACATACTCTACTTATTGATTTCATTTTTACAGCATTTATTCTACTTTTTATAATAGATCTTTATTATCCCCTTCCCTCTACTCTCATTTTGTGCGCTTAAAAGAAATTTTCATGTGGCAATAAGACTGCTAGTACACAATAAACATGTTCATTTATATATTTTTAAGAGATAAATAACTAAACGATTTGTGGTTAACTGTTCTGACGATACTAGGTCGAAGAATGATATCATTGAAAGGCAAAATAAACCATGCCTAAACAATGGTTTATTTTTTTGCTATCAAGATCATTATTATTTTTATTATAAAACATAGACACTGGAATACAGTTTAACAAAGCATTGATAATCTTGTTTTTAATCTAACAAGATTAATACATTAACTCTAATACCGAATATAATCTACCCACTTTTAATAGTTGAATTTTTCACACAAATATCATAGTTGTATTGTTACATGTGTGAAATAAATTATTTATCTTCTTAAGCATAATTATTTTTAACTCTTATAGATTATAACAAACAAAGAGTAACCCGCGATAATTTTATTAAGAGATCAAAATAATATGCTGAATCATTATTTTTAATAATTGACATTGATTAACTCCCACATAGAAACGGAAGTACGTAATTATGATGTATTTTAATACGATTTTTTATAAACGAAAAATAGCGTCACATTATAATTTGTCTTAGATGTGTTTTCTGTCAAAGGATTTTGATATCCTCCAGTGCAGAATATGCAAGAGTAAAATAATTGTTGACATGGCCCCAGCAACAGAGAAATATCTAATTGCAAAATCTTAAGGATAGTATAGAAAAAAATGCATACAATCCAGAACCGGATTAGAATCGCTTATTTTAGTATCCATTAGATTTTTTTTAAAAAACCTGGGTAATTCCACTAAACTGACATCACATTTTGATGTACGTGCGTTGTGACATCATTTCATTTTCTAAATTCAGTTTCATCTCGTGAGATTTTCATTGTAGACATATCATGTCAAAATCAAAATTGCAATCAAGTAGGTATATTAAAAACGGAATGCAACATAATGTAGGTACATATTGCCCCTGAGTCAAATCGAAAACGCTTAACGATATCGCCAAACGCTATTTTTTTTTGTATGGGATTTGACGTTTGTTGTTTGTTATTGTAGAAAAAAATTCTACAACAAACGTCAAATCCCATACAAAAAAAATAGCGTTTGGCGATATCGTTAAGCGTTTTCAACTTGACTCAGGCCCAATATGTTGTTGATTTTTTTTTTACTACACAGATGTATGAAATGTAAGTCAATTGAGAAAATATTTTGTAGGTCGAACTGCTCAGTGGAAACAAAGAAATTATAAAATACAACACCAGTATACAATTATGAAATAATATTTTTTTTGTTTTAATACTTCCAAAACAATAATTAATATATTATTTCATGTGCCAGGTAGAAAAAGCAGGTAGGTACTCAAAATTATTTCATATACCATACTGTAGTACTTATCACAGAATTAATTCACGCTTTCCACGCATTTGAAAGCAGTACATTACAAGGTTTTATGATACTGATATATTCAACAACACACATCCGCAATATCGCATGAGTATATCGGCAATGACGCAGTGATATGAGGCATAGAATACCTGACTCCTTTAACACTCCCCCCAATTCCTACACATCCTTTTATTATATCGAATATTTTTTTTTATTATTGCATATGCGCAAACATTGGATTTTTTTCCCTGTCGGGAGTCAAAGATATTTTTTAACAAATTTTTAATTATCTCAATAGAGACGAAGTTGGACCAACTTCGTCTCTATTGAGATAATTAAAAATCTGTTAAAAAATATGTTTGACTCCCGACAGGGAAAAAATCCAATGTTTGCGCATAATATGCAATAATAAAAAAAATATTCGATTACTTACACATTGGTACAAGTAGGTAAAATAAGACAAAAATGACGCAATTCAGGGGTGACTTTTATGCGAAAAATGCATTTGTCACCTCAGGTATAAGAATTGTTGCTCTCATTATTTACAAAAAACCAATTCTCTCAATAGATGGCGTTACGACAAAAATAAATAAAAATAATAAGAATGTTGTTCATAATTTCACACATAGATGGCTGTAGTAAAAATTCCTTATTTTCAAGCGAAAAG
Source organism: Molanna angustata (assembly GCA_963576475.1). Classification (NCBI taxonomy): domain Eukaryota; kingdom Metazoa; phylum Arthropoda; class Insecta; order Trichoptera; family Molannidae; genus Molanna; species Molanna angustata. The sequence continues at coordinate 8,109,092 of OY754968.1, read as the reverse complement.
AATTTCAGTATTACAATATATAGAACTTTCAAAATTGAATTGATAGGGATCTCATTAAAAAGGCATAATTGGTGAAAGTTGCGCAAGCGCATAAAGTGATCACGTAAACCAGCCGATGACAGGTCGTAAGCCCTGTAGGTGCCTTGATTTCCCGGTTCTCCTACAGTAAATATTCCAACTTCGTCTCTATTGAGATAATTAAAAATCTTTTATTATATGTTTTTTTATTTTGAATTATTTATCTTGTATGGTCATCTTTATTTTTTTTTGTATTTTATATATTTTGCTTCAATTTCTTCTATCTTTATTTCAAACTAACTGTACTATTTACATATGTTTTGGAATTATATTTTTATAAAACGCATAATGTAACGCATGATTTGATAAATATATATCATTCATTGTTATCTTTTATAATATGCAAATTGCTGAATGTTTCCCCTTAAATTAAATAAATAAATTATAACAATGATTAATATGAACACATATATAATTCCACAATTTATTTTATTTTTCTCCCGACGACCGTTTCGGCTTATAAGGCCATAATCAACTGGTTGATTATGGCCTTATGGCCTTGGAATTGGGGGGAGTGATAAAGGAGTCAGGTATTCTATGCCTCATATCACTGCGTAACCAGTTGATTATGGCCTTATAAGCCGAAACGGTCGTCGGAAGAAAAATAAAATAAATTGTGGAATTATATATGTGTTCATATTAATCATTGTCATAATGGAATTCTACAAATTAGAAGCCGTCACAATCGAAAGATTGAAAAGTGCGTAAATAAATTATATTTACGATACCCGTTGAATTATAATTGAAAAGAAGAGATATTTCTACACTAAACACATTGAGCAGTAAAAAGTCAAAGGTTTAAAGTGAACAATTGAATCGGTCAAACAAAGACATATCTGGTAGACTGAGTATTAAGTTGGAACTTATGTTATAGAAAAGAAAAATCTATAGCCAGACGTATAATGTTTCACATTTCAAGTATTTTGTTGAAGAGATTTTCTGTATAAAATAGCTATATTGTACAAATCCTCAGTATGTAGTAGGTACAATTTATACTACTTGTGATGTCGACAGCTGCTGTGCTTCTGACGTGGGAGATATATATTTTCTTTTATATTCTTGTATAATCATTCTATGTTCACCTGTACATGTCATATTTTAGAGTATTTTTAAAAGAATAATACATACGTACAATTCCATCATTACACCATATCCCTTATTTGTAAAAAAAATGATTCAAGAATAACATTATTCAATTCTTGCAAACTTATCTACACTTTTATCGTTCACATATGTCGTATGTTATTAGAACTTTTTATTAAGTTTACTTTATCGATCGACAATATTATTGGTAGAACTCCACTGTACGTAGATTGTAAAATTAAAATACTTGATATCAGTTCTATTTTGTTTAAATTGATTACTGATGCGTTTCGTGCCAGGCACATCGTCAAAACACAGGTCAGTTGTACAAAACTGATGGTTTTGAAAGGTTGAAAAAAAGTTATATAAGGAAAAATAATCTTTACCAACTTTGTTTTGATAAAACTAAATCTACTACAACCAATAACCCAACTACATAAATTGTCGTAGGTAGGTACCTACATGGAAAAATCAAGACGTAGCTCATAGTATGCACTTTCCATACGATACTCGATGGTATAATTTGTATTGAGATAAATAATAGTTTTTGTTCTAAGGTAGAGGCGTTCACTTTGTGAAAATTCATTTTAAATATATTTTAAAATAAATTAATAAACTTTGTTTGTTTCCACTAGTTATATTTTTTAAAACACAACATGCTTCGATAACCTCCGTTATCTTCCTCAGGTGAGAGGTGAGTTAATACTGTGAGTATTAACTCACCTCTCACCTGAGGAAGATAACGGAGGTTATCGAAACATGTTGTGTTTTAAAAAAATATAACTAGTGGAAACAAACAAAGTTTATTAATTTATTTTAAAATATATTTAATAATAGTTTTGATTCTAAAACTAGGATTACATTTGAAAAATGAAGAATTTTGACATATTTTTCTAAGTGTAGGTGTTTTTAAATTAAATTCAACCCTGCGAAATGTTTCAGCTCCGAGATTTGAAAAAAATTGTTTCTCGTGAAAGAGGAATCTCTCCTTCTGGATGAAGCTAATTAGTCGGACGCGTTAAATAATTCATTGCATCAATTTAATAATTAATGACTTCCTGTCTCGAAGATGCTGGGTGCAAAGCAAGATGCTTCCAGGATATGCAATTAAGGGAGAACTCTCTCATAGACTCATCATCCTCACTTCGTGCTTACTCAATTCGCTGGCCATGTCATACTCATTTAGCTCTTATAATTATATTATATTATAAAGTATCCTCTATCTAATGAAGCAATCAGCCAATCAAGATAATTGTCGGAGATTTGTTAACGAAGATATTAATTATATTAAAAAAATAGTCAATTTCCTTGCCATGTAGGTACTTAAGCACGCAATTATGAATATATAAAAATATGCTTTACATAATATGTAAAAAAAAATTAAAATCAATTTAATGACCATTCTGACATTTCAATTTTATCTGAATCTGTGTTCAAAAGGGTTTTAAAAAAGGTCGCAGATATAGCTACTTAGGACCCGGGTATAGTTGGAATCCGCTGTTAAGGAAGTGATGTTATATGGATGATTTTAAAACGCTATTTATGTGAATCGCTATTTCATCCATCTTTGAACTGCTATGAGAAGTTACTTCTTCCTAACGTGGTCATTTTCTCTTCTCATTACATGACCGAACTATCTGAGCGTGATTTCTGTATATTTTTTTCAGCAATGGGTGCTTTTAAGCTTTCCATGACTTGAATTAAGTGTTACTCCTCCCGTCCATCGAAGCATACGCTTACTGAAATGTTAAAAATATGGTATGATAGAATTAGAAATACAGAAATAAATACTAAAACATTATAATATAAAATTACTCAAAACAAAATTTAAAAACAATAAATAAAAAAATAAAAGAACAAACAGCAAAAACAACAAACGAGTTGTAGCATAGTAATAAAATAAATACACAAAAGATAATAAAAAGAAAAATAATAAATAAATAATGTAAATAAAACAAAAAGGCAATATTAAAAAAGTTACACATTATTAAAAAGGGTTCTGTGCATCCCACTCTTTCAAAAGCCAACACCAACATTAAAAAAGTCTATACTTGAGGAATAATCGTTACTTAGACGTTGCATGCGAACGAGCGCCGAATTTTGTTGTGCGTTTGTAAGATAATAGGCGTGATGACAGTAAGAAAAAATCCTAAAAATTATGATTTTATATAATAAAATATGTTATAAAGATTTGAAAAAATATATTTATTTTCATTTTAAAAGAGCGAATAATATTAATATTATTAAAATAAAAATACAAAATATGTTAGTCCGCCATTTTATGTGAAACACCAATCAGAGCGCATGACGCCACCATATTGCTACTGTCATATTGTGTTGTTCGAAATGGCTATTTTTTTCATAACAAGCTATATGGAATATGCTGCTTATTTTTAACATGCTATTTTTATTTATTGATTTATTTGGGACAATAAACCAAATAATATCGCTATCCGCTCTATTGAATCGTTGACGCATCTGTTATAACACGCACCGAGTATTGTAACGTGGTGGAGAATATTTAACGTTTCAGAAATAAATAACTTGGTGGCTTTCATTGCTTGATTATAAAATAAAATTATGTTATTATATTGTTTCTTTGATTTTGTTATGTACAGTAATGATGATGTTTGTAGGAGTTGTACAGTGTTATATGAGGTTGAAATAGAAATACACAATGTATTTATTATGATGAATCTAGTAGATCAGAATATAATAAGATATACATATGGGATAAATGTTATGATTCATATACATATAATGATTAATATATTAAAAAAAATATAATGTAATGTAATAGGTGTGATGACTGTAAGAAAAAAATCATTGAAATTATGATTTTAAAAAATAAAATAGGTTATAAAGATTTAAAAAATGTACTTATTTTCATTTTAAAGGAGTGAATAATAATAATATTATAAATATAAAACTACAAAATGTGTTAGTCCGCCATTTTATGAGAAAAAACAATCAGAGCGCACGACGTCATAGTATGGTCGCGTCAATTCTTCTGATAGTCTTCAATACAATATACGCATTAATTGTCGGTCTGGACTATGTTTATTTTGGTGTTATCGATATATTAATATTTTAATTAGATACTTAAAACTAAAACAAATCAAATGTAAATGGAACAAGGATTCATCAAAGCAAATAGTTTCAATTTACCTAGATACTCGCCTACCTATCGGGGGACACTATGGGCCGGTATTACAGTGTCAGTTTAAGAGCTAAACTCAAGTTTTACAAAAATATAGCGTATTACAGTGTCCGTTTAGACCTAATCTTCCCTCAAATACGTCACTTAAACGACAAATATTTAACTCAACGTTTCTGGCAGATTAAGTACTTAACTGTGAGTCAACTGTCATTTGCTAGGCAACTCGTGTAGTTTCAGTTTCTATCACTAGAGGCGTTAGGCAACGTGTGTAGATTCAGTGTTGTATCACTAAAGGCGTTAGTTATTTCGAAGGTGGCGCCACACAACAAAACAAACTGACAGCCGTACTGAAACGAACACGGGCATTTAAAAGCATTATTTTGGTGAAAAAAATTAAATTTACCATGTTGGATAATAAAACAATGGTATTTAAAGTCGTAGCGTCCCGTTTTGTATTTCGTATTATTTGAGGTTATTTAAATTTGACAGATAATAACCACAGAAAAAGTGAAATATGTCTATAATTGAAGATTTAGTAACTGACATGTCATATTGCACTGTAATACGGAAATGGATTCAATCTTCCCTTAAGATTAATCTTGAGTTTGGCAAACTCAATGAGTTGAGGACCGACTGTAATATCGGGCCTATGTTAATTGTATTTTGTATGTTACTTAGTTTTTATTGAATAAATAAATAAATAATGAACGCTCGCAACGTATGGTAAACTAATTTAGTTTTAGTATTCTACAATTTTGTCACGCGATGATGAGCTGACGAACGCTCGACATGTTATGATGCTGGTCACTGCCAAACTAAACTAGCAAGCTATATTTTTTTCATGCAATGAAGCGATTTGCGAAACGACGGCGATTACGCGAAGCATGCGTTTTAAAACATCGTTACAATTTTAGCAGCATACGAATTATTACATAGCGCTCGTTATTTGTATTGTGTTCATAACAAGCTATATTTATCTGCTATCGTTATTTTTAGCAATAGCAGCCATAGTAGTTATTTTTCTGCCTGTCTTAACTATTCTTAACTAGAATGGAACTTTTGATGGTCGGATATTTCTTTGCGTCGAACAAAGACTTAATAATAAGTACATATAAGTACTTTATTTATCTGTAATTTAAATACAACTTACATCTCGAAAATCGATAAAATATGCTCCTTCTTCTCTCTACATTATGTGTTCATAAGCTAAAAACATACGCGGGAAACGTATGATGGCCTATTTTGACGTTTGGACATTAATGAAGTTCTTTATATGCTTATTGCCTAAATAATGGTAAATATTATATTATTGAGAGCTAAAAGTGGGGGAACAAATACTGTACTTCATTGTAAACGCGTACTTAATAAAATACACTTGTGTCTCGCCGTGCGAAATTTAATCACTTATTTCTCTTTTTTTTCGCGTGGGACGAAAACATATACCTCAGTAGGTGTTTTTTTCGTCGTGTTTAAACATTTAGGGACCGCACAACACTTATGCACTTTTGAATTGATTATAAATACACAAATCGTCCTAGAATACATATATTACATATAGTAGTGATATGCAGTTTACAATATCGTGACGTCACCGTCAGGGTCGGCAGGCGCCATGATACTACAAGCGTTTTTTGGCGTAAATGTCAAATTTGATTTTAAAATGGCGATTTTTGCTACTAAACCTTTATTTTATGTAGAAATGTATATATATTTGAAAACAGTGAATGCGTAAAAACATCGTGAGATAGTTTTTCAAAATTAGTCATCATGCCCATTGTCACAATAAAAAATATATAATAAAATACTCTGGTACTTCTACCAGGTACATGAATATTAATTAGCTCTAACAACAAAGGGGGCAAGTTCGGTCAAGTAGGGAAATCAAAACCCTTTTGATTACCCATACCATGGATATAATTATCATATGGAGTCCTATGACATCATGATATGGGTAGTCAAAAGTGTTTTGATTTCACTGTTTGACGGGACTTGCCCCAAGAGGGCTGTCAATTTCGTTATTTAATATTTATGGAAGATTCAAAATGTCAAATATTTTAGTATATTTAATCGTGTCGATAATTTGTCTGCCAACATTTCGCCTGCGTATGGAGATACAAATTATCGATTAAAACATACCTAGCTACCTCATAATTCTCCATTACAAATGTAGATTCTTAGCGAAGATTTCAAAATTGGGATCGGATTCACAGAGTACAGAGTTAGGCCACTGATCTCAAGATCTGCACAAAGGATAAAGAAAATAAATAAATAAACCAAGAAAGAAAGTAGGAAAAGATTTATCTTTGTAAATAGAGTTAAGTTTAGTGATTTACATAGTAGGTGGGTGGGCATGGATCCTTTGTGTAACAATAATAACTAAAGCACATTCCCTTTGTGTTATACACCATACCGTTTTCATATCCAATGTACTTGTACCTACATATATATATCTACATGTTCAGTTCACAGTTCCACGCGCTACTAAAATGATTAGAGGAGATTTGCCCGAGTGACCGCCCAACGCCACACACACACACACAGCAATTCGCCTATGGACGATACAAAGCTACTTACCCACTTCAAATTTAGTACAAACACATATCATAACATATAATTTATATAATATGACTTGTTCACATTACGCTTCATGATTACGCTATACATTGAATAGTGAATTTAATATCCATATCCTTTCAAAGCGCCTCGCCATCTTATAGCCACCAGTGTTAAAATATAAATTTGCCACACTTTGAAAGATGTCATCTCCGAAAGCCACTATTACTCAGGGTTCAAGGATATACCAAAAACGAAGCTAAAACGCTTATAAATACATTTTTTGTGTCAAGGGTGGATTAGGTACTGTAAAACTATTTATGCGGGCCTGCCCAAGAATCAGATTGATAGATTACAAATAGTTTTCAACGCAGCTACGAGGATAATATATGGAACTGACAAAATACATAACACCTCTTCTTAACGAACTACACTGGTTGAAATGTCCAGAAGGAATAGACTAAAAAATATGCCTGGTGGTGTTTAAGATACAAAAACAAAAGAACAGTGTCAAAAAAAAATGTTCCGCCAGGAAGACGACTTACACTGAGATCACCTGAATCACAAAGTACCAACTCTTTAAAAGAATTGGAGAGTTAATAAGGGGCTACTATGATCGCGTTTTCAGTTTCAACGGGCCTTTTAAGTGGAAAAAATAGCCCCTTGACATACGTGGAGCTCAGAGCATTGACTTCTTCGCTAGACTCCCAAAGATTGCCTTCTTTCGTAGAGCCTATAAATAAGCTATTGAGCCCTTAAAGTGATCTTGTATTAGTAAACGGCGCTTTATATAATTATTATTTTACAGGGTGGTACCCTTGAGCTTGAAAGCTAAAGTCTATGACTCGTGTGTCTTTCCATCTTACCAGTGATGACATACGGCCTAGAGTCCCTCACAGCCATAAGCTTACAATAGATTAAATGCGTTCAGCGAGCAATGAAAAGGTAAATGTTGAGAGAAACGAGGAGATTGAACCTCGAACAAATGTTGCCGACATTGCAGAGAGAGCAGCAAGGCTGAAATGGCAGTGGGCGTGGCACGTAGCGAGGCAAGACCATGTCAGATGGTGACCTCGATGAATCCTGAAATTAAGGCTCTGGACCAACAAAAGAGGAGTAGAAAAAAAAGACAGACAGATGAAATTATCTGGCATGTGAGTCTTGGATGACAGCAACTCAAGATATAATAAATAGGAAAATCTAAGAAGAGTCCAATATCCAGCAGTGGATCCAACATGGCTGATATGTAAGTTAGTAAGAACTCAGTTTTAATATTTTGGGGGTATATGTTCATTGATTGTTTAAAAGGATTATTTATCAGAAGGATTAGATTATATGTGCGTGTTCAAAAGATTTATTATTTAAAAATCTACTTCCAAATATGATATTGCAAAAGTCAGTCAATTCAAAATTAGATTCTCAATATAAAATGATGAAGTACTTTAAATAAAAGATATCCTACTTAAATGATCAATATTGGAATATTCTTATGAACATTAATATAACCACTAATTTAATAATAATGCAGCTGTTCGTGATGTTGAGGGTCGGAACAAATAAAATTACGATAAATGCGACACTGTATTCAGTTAGACGGTTGACGCATGAATAATAGTAGGTACTTGGTTGGTTTGTCCGAATGGCTATGAACTGTAGTTCGTCAATCTTCGCAAATCTTTGAGAACTGTCGAAGATATACAAGTTGCAGCTATTACCCGCTGTGGATCCTTATACAGAAAAATCATTTGTATTATGACGTATGTAGGTCTACCAGTCACTGGCTCTTGGTCTATAGTTTTTTTGTGCTGTCTTATTTGATTGTATTTTATTTATAATTTGTATTGTGTAGTCAAAACAAGGAAAATAAAAAAAAAATCCCACTTAAAAAACGTCATGTTGAAAAAATACTTTTCTTCGGCCAGTCGAAATTCATTTAAGCAGAAACATTTGATTATTGGTATATTAAATTATGTCGTGTGAAAACGATTTGTCAAATCAACCCGAAAACCGAATATCATATTATTTTTTCACCTTCAAAGAATTCACAAAGGTTCCTCTGCTTCTTGGCTATTCATAATTCATACAATATAAGTATACAACATTTTGTTGTTGCCAAATACATAATTGTTCACTCATCCAAAATGGTTGGAGGAGGTCAATAATTTCTTATGATGACATCAAATGAAGAGTGATTTTACCTTTCAAGTTATGTCAAGTATCAAAAGATTTAAACGTCGAAATACTTTATTAACTATCCAAAATATGGTTTATTTATTTAAGTAAAAAATGGGCTTTCAATGGTTTATTTGTTTATTTAATAAATTTGGACATAATTTACATTGATAACATAAATTTTTGAACCATTTTTTATTAGTACTTACCTACATAGGTACTTCATTCCATCTTCCTCACGATGGAGGCAGATTATTGTACAATTATTTGGTACCTATTTATTTATTTCATTTATCAAATTTGGGTACAGAGTATATTATAAAATATATTACTGTAACATACATATACATACATATACATTATACATACGTACACACACTTATATTCATCCCACAAGCCTATATATTTATTATACATACATACACACACTTATATAAATCCCACAAGCCTATTTGTGGGTATACCTTAATAAAATTAGAAACCAAAATGTTAATAAGCCATGACATGAGACGATTAACAAATGCTGAGTGATTATTTTGAGACTTAAGAAACATTGGTAACATATTGAATATTCTAGGAGCTACATACATAGAATGTTTTTGCGTTGACCTCTTATTGCAGTTTGGAACATAAAGGTACATTATTAAGGCGATCACTTGCGCGATTTTGTGAACTTAACATGAACATTTCTAAACATTTTGTGCATTGCAGCAGATAAAGATTTCTCAGATTAATTAATCCACATTTTTTAAAAAAATGTTTAGAGTAATATGTGAAAAATTTCCTGTACATTTTTTTATTGTCATTTTTTATACAATTTCTTAATGATGCAATATAACTGTCTAATATTCCTCCCCCAGCATGCAATCATACCATAAGTTAAGATAAATTGTATCGAATTGAAGTATCTATGTTATTTTAATTATATCAGTTTTGACAATACCGAGTAATCTTTTAAATAAATATCTTAGTTTGTCCCATTTATATTTGAATTTGACTTTCAAAATTCTCATTGATAAGGGAACTCAATAAGAGGGCATAATTGGTGAACGTTGCGCAAGCGCATAAAGTGATCACGTAAACCAGTCGAAGGCAGGTCGTCAGCCCTGTAGGTGCCTTGAGTTCCTGGTTATTCTTTAATATTTCAGCTTCGTCTCTATTGAGATGTTAAAAAGTTTGTTAAAAAAATATCATTTGACTCCCGACAGGGAAAAAATCCAACGTTTGCGTATATACAATTAAAAGAGTGGGTTGTGGCCAACCCTAAACTCCTCACTAACAAGTCATTCATATTTTGTATGGAAAATATTCAGCATTTTCATGAAAAGGGTTTGGTAAATTATTTTTTATTTAAATATTTTATTATGAAAACTTGATAACTGTTCAATGTCATTTTATGAAAGTGATTTGCCTTTTTACCAATTTGAAAATAAAAATTTCAAGTTTTAAGTTTCCTGAGCTTGGGGTCACATTGAAATATTTGACAATTAAAAAAATTGAGAAGCACTATTCAGATATCCTTCTAAATCTAATAAAATCTAAGCAAGTATTAGATATACAAATTTACAAAATTTGAAAAGAATCGAATGAGTACTTTAGTCTATAATCGATAAAGTAAAATAAACACGCCGTACATAACCCGCAGCACACAGCACACAGCACGCAGCACACAACACATAGCACACAGCACATAGCACACACACAGATACATTGTGATGAAACTTTCAGAATACAATCTCAACATGATACTAGTCGATAATCTGCAATATAAAAATAACCTTATAAATTGCGAAATCATAACTCCCCACTATATCCCCTTGGGTTAGTGAGGAGCAAAAATATTCGATGTAGAAATTAGTCAAGAATATGGTTTAAAAAAAGAGAATTTGTTATTATTATTTATTAACGATGGAGCCACAAAGTAAAATATCTTAGGTAATATTAATAATAGATAATAGAGTTTGTGTTTTACGAATAAATACATGCTCTGCGTTATAGAGAACGGAATTTTCTAGTAGATAAAATAATCAATTCTAAATTCTCATTTTTGGGTCACGCCATGTTAGAATCAATCATATTTCAGCTAGCACAGAAGCGTAAAGGTCCGAATTAGCAAAAGGGATCAAATGGCTTGTAAAACGGAGCCAGCCGTGATCAAAACGGATATCGATGGTTTATGAAGTAAGAAACTGCCTAACAAAATGGAAAGTAAATTTATTTCCGAATAACTAACACTCGCCATAATAGAAAATCATATATAATATTATTTTTGTTACATTACATTTTGAATGAGGTAGAGAGTGAATGAAAAAAACGTATTTGGCAAAATACAAAAAAAATCATATAGGCATTCTGTATGAAAAAATCCCAATACCATTTAGGTCAAAATTACCCATCTTTGCTATTTCTTTGGTCTCGTGTTTTACTCCCATTGAGAACACAATTATTCTCGTTGATTAATTGAAATTTTTTATTATTGAAAGTTTTTTACAGTAGGTATGTAAGTTGTAAATTAAATATTTGACACTGTCTGCATGATATGCTCAATAAGTCATTTAAAATAAAATGTTTAACATGAAGGACATTTAGGTACAGGATAAAGAACCCCATTATCTCCTATCATACGTTTCTCGTCAAAGTCTCCCACACGCTGTTCTTTTTTTTTAAGATATTTATTTTTTAATAAAAAGTAATACATTTTTATTTTCCCGCCAAACTGCAAAGCATTTTTTTGGCAGAGCAGATTCTCTCTTTCACATAATATTATAAATTTCACATATAATAATTTCAAGAAACTTAGCTCAAATATTTAAGATACAGAGACTAAACAAAAATTTGAAAGAAAAAAAATTTGAAATTCGAAAGAAAAAAAAATTTAAATAAACCTTACACATAATATACATTAGATATACCTATAATTAATCAACAATAATAATTCAAAGTCTAACGAATTGAGTATTTTTATAGTTACTATTTTCGTTTCGTCAGACTTTAAAATATTTCTTATCCTAATCGGCAACGCGTTAATAATATGCGGTACAAGATGTTTCCTGGTACGATCTCCATACATGTTGTTTATTCAAACTTCTTCACTTCTCGATTCTATTTTTTCTATCAACATGCAATCGTCTTCTTGGAATACCTCTATTTCTTATTCCTTTCCGTCCTGTAGTTAAATTTTCAAATTTGAAATTAATAATCACCACACCATAAATGTGCATCATGCTTGGGAAAAATTGACAATTTTGACGTCATTTTAAGAAAAATTTAACCGCATTTCCCTGCTTCCTAATGGCAGGGGTGAACGTAATTAATAACGTTCAAAGGATTATTATTAATTCAGGAATAGCACATGAAGCAAATAAATCATGAGGCACTGCCATGACACTCAAGCTTTCCTGGATATTAAAATATCCCCATTATTAAACAGCTCTAAGCGACATGTTTCCCAGGATAACCCTTGCAATAATGTGTAGAGGTGGAATTCCTCTCGGGACGTTCAACAAATAAAAAGAAGTCTTTCCAAAATGGCGGAGCCAAATGTCGGGTTTATGAAAAAATAATACTTATTATTAATATTAAGTGCGGTAAAATCTACTGTACAAACTATGCAAACTAAGCACTTTAATTTTAATACTGTATTAAAATGATCATTTTACAAAAAAGATATTCGCCACGTTTTATTATGAAAAACATATTTATAATTATTTTTTTCAATAAAATCACTAAGAAGTCATATTGAAAACACAGGGCTGTGTTCAGATAGAACACTCGACGTCGGGCGTCAGATGTACCTGAAGTTGCAAATTATGACGTTTTTCACACCAATCTCACTGAACGCTTTCGGGTGGCATTTCAATCTGAACATCTTATGTCATTTATCATAGATTAATCTTTTTAGATTACATTTTCATCGAAAGACAACAATTGGACAGTGGAGTAAATAATGTTCTGACCATTTATTGGAAATTTTTGAATGATATTTTTATAGATATATATTTTTCTCTTTGTGACTGCATATTGTCATCTAATGTCAACTGACATAATATATACCACAGAAACAAATAGAAGTCATCTTACCACAGATATGATAAATGTTAACAGATACTAGTTATAACTGTTGGAGTTTTTAACCTGACGATTATACTGAGCGTTTGGAGCGTACACTCAACGTTCAATCTTAACTCGACAGAGTGTCTTTCGAAAGTTTGTTTCCGGTTATTCTGAATGGCTTAGAGCGCCACTATGTGCATTCGGCGTTCATTGTGAACGCAGACCAGAAATTGTATTTTATCAAAAAATGTACTAAAAAACTACAACAAACAAGAATTTCTACAAAAATAAAAGAATCTAATCTACTACAAAACTACAACTAACAAGAATTTCTACAAAATTAAAAAAATCAAATCTACCACAAAACTACATCAAATAAGAATTTCTAAAAAACTAAAAGAATCAAATCTTCTACAACTAACAAGAATTTCTACAAAAATAAAAGAATCTAATCTACTACAAAACTACAACTAACAAGAATTTCTACAAAATTAAAAAAAATCAAATCTACCACAAAACTACATTAAACAAGAATTTCTACAAAACTAAAAGAATCAAATCTTCTACAACTAACAAGAATTTCTACAAAAATAAAAGAATCTAATCTACTACAATACTACAACTAACAAGAATTTCTACAAAATTAAAAAAAATCAAATCTAGCACAAAACTACATCAAACAAGAATTTCTACAAAACTAAAAGATTCAAATCTACTACAACTAACAAGAATTTCTACAAAAATAAAAGAATCTAATCTACTACAAAACTACAACTAACAAGAATTTCTACAAAATTAAAAAAATCAAATCTACCACAAAACTACATCAAACAAGAATTTCTACAAAACTAAAAGAATCAAATCTACTACAACTAACAAGAATTTCTACAAAACTTAAATAATCAAATCTACTACAAAACTACAACAAACAAGAATTTCTACAACTCTAAAAGAATCAAATCTACTACAAGAAACATTAACAACTAAATAACTACAAGGATTAAGATTTATAACAAAACTGCAAGGAATATGATCTACTACAGCGTAAGATACCCGATTAGGTAATTGTTTTATTTAAACACTTTTTGACCTCTGCTTCTTCACATACCTATTGTATTATACCTAGTAATGTATTGAATGAATCTAGAAGTAACGTGTTTTTATTTCAAGTTCCACTCCAAGTTGGGGGTACTACAATAACCAATATCTATAATAAAAATAAATTAAACATGGACGGATTTGATTCCGCCAGTTGGCCAGACTTGCCCCGCAGATTTATTTAAAAACAACGAGAAACTGTCGCAGATTATATTATTGTTGCATAACAATTAGAATGTAATTTATTTCAATAATGGCTTCACCTGAAATAATATGTTGTGTACACAACCGATTTAATATGCATCCAGGTTTCTGGAATAATCCCGACGAGACAGACAATAATATTCCTGGAAGCCGAAATCCCAACAATCCAATAACACCACAAAGCTATATGTTGAGATAAGTAGACACAAACATACATTATATTATTTGAACATCCAAACTAAACATTGCCTACAGGATCATCCGAATTGATAATTTGCTTCATTCGTTATGGTCCGCAATATTATTTAACGTCTCTCTTAACAACATATATCATTTAACGGTTTCATTTGAATGTCAATTTCAAACTGTTTTTTTTTGTAACTTTTTAGTGACCTCAGATGTCATCCTTACTGACTCTTAACGAAAAAGTTGTGACTATGAGCCATATCAAAAAGTCACCCATGATTAAAAACGAGTAGGGTGTGGCCAAAGCTGTACATTTCACTCCACAAAGTATTCATATTTTTTATTATGGAGCATTTTTATGAAATGTGTTTTGAATATTGTTTTTGATTTCATCATCATCATCATTGGCACTACAGCCCTTTGTGGGCTCTGGACTCCTCTAGAATCCTTCTCCAGCCGTCCCTGTCCTCCACCGCTCTCCTCCAGTTTGCTATTCCTATCGCCCTTATGTCGCCTTATGTGTCTGTCATCCAGCCATCTTAACCTGGGCCTGCCTCTACTTCTTCAGCTCTCTGGATTGGTATTAAGAACCTTTTTGGGGATACGATCATCATTCATCCGGCTGACATGTCCTAACCACTGCAATCCACGTACTTTTATGACTTGTACAATATTGGATTCGTCATATAATGCCTGTATCGCATCCTCCAAAGTCCATTATCATTTACTGGGCCAAAATATTTTCTCAGGATTTTCCTTTCAAATATCAAGAGGCTGTTTTCGTCTCTTTTTTTAAGACCAGCATTCAGCTCTATACACTACGACAGGTCTGAGAAGAGTTTTATTAATTAGGATTTTTGTTTTCCTTGTTAGTATTTTGGACCTAATGTGCTTTATTAGACCATAATAGCACCTATTACCAACGGCCAGTCTTGCCTTAATTTCGGTGCTGCAATTATTTTCATGAGTCACGATAGCACTTAGATAGCAAAATGAGTCAAGCGATCCCACTGAATGTGTTTCCACATCAATAGGACGCAGGTTATAATTAGGTATGTGGTGTTTTTTTTGCTATCATTGTTTTTGATTTAATATTTCATTATGGAAAATTGATAACTCTTCAATGCCATTTTATAAAAGTGATGTGCCTTTTTAGCATTTTGAATATAATTATATCAAATCATAAATTTCATGACCATTTGAATATTTTTAGTCATATTTAAATATTTGACAGTTAAAAAAAAATGAGAAGCACTGATCAGATATCCTTCATGAGCGAGTATTAGATATACAAATTTGCAAATTTTTAACATAATCGAATGACTACTTTAGTCTATAATAGATATAGTAGAATAACACGTCTAACATAGTACATAGCACGTACACAGCAAAAAACATAGATACATTTTGATGAAACTTTCAGAATAATATCTCAGAATGAAACATGTTGATACTTTTCAATAAAAAATTATCTCAAAAATTGCGAATTCATAACTCCCCACTATATCCCCTTGGGATATACATACATAAATATGTTCTGCTTTTTTAGAAAAGTTATTTATTTCAATTTTATGTTTCAAAAATCTTATTTATTTTTTGAAATTATAATGAACTGAAAAGAAATGTGGGATACGAAGGAATGAAGGATAAAGGAATTATAGTTGTGAGGATAGGGAACAAGGGCGTGCCTATAACCTCCATACAACGCAAACCCCGAAAGAAAATTACGAAATGTCGAATATTTAAAGTTCCTTTGCATAAGATCATCGTTGTTCATTTCAGTGGCCATGAATTATATTTTTAAATCGCATCTTCTTCTTCTTCTTTCTCAGCCATCTCTCCACTGCTGGATGTAGGCCTCTTCTAATAGCTTCCACTCGTCTTTTTTCTGGGCTTTTCGAACCCATCCGCTCCCAGCGACAGGGACAACATCATCGGCCCACCTTTTCTGGGGCCGGCCTATTCCCCTATTCATATCCCATGGTCTCCAATTAAGAATTCTGGGTGCCCATCTGTCCGTACCCTGTCTGGCAACATGACCTGCCCATTGCCATTTAAGTTTTGCAACTCGATCCATGACATCAACAACTTTTGTCTGGCGTCTAAATCACATGCCAAAATAATATTAACATTTTGTGGCCATGAATAGGATCGTATCTCCGATTCAGTTTCCAATCTTGTAGTATGGTTACAATAATACAATAAAAATAATAGTCTTCTTCTTCCGATTTAGTTAGGACTGTGTCCTGTTATTCTTAGGTCCGAAAACAGAGTCCTACCTAAATACTAAATTCTAAATACTAACCATGTTTTCATTGCACAGTCGCTCACTTAAGTTAGGAGATCACGTGGCTTCCTAACTGGAGGATGCTACGACGTTTTCTATGAGAATTGCATTGTACAGACATATCCAAATACTTAGCGCAAAGTAACATTTGCGAATTGTCAAAAAGTAAGGTTGATAGCGAGGAACCTTACGAGTGGTTTGATGCTAAAATACAAGATTTTTTCGATGGATGATGATTTAATCGGCTTCGTTGAATATGTATTTGGTAATTTTCTTAAATCAAATACCAAGCAGAGTATTTAGCGATCCATACGAGATGCCGAAAATTCAGTGGAATTTCGAAAAAATCGTGACATCGAGCTGTCAGTGTAAAGTGTGAAGGGTGTGAAGTGACATATTCATTATTTCAATTATAAAAAAATAAACATCGATTGAGACAAAAAGCAGTTAACATACATATAACAAGATAAAAAAGGATATGCATTGACAAAAAAATACAACTTGAATTACTCAAAAGGACCATGCTCACCTAAGTTAGGGGAGGACAAGACCCCAGCAGCTGATATTCATGAAGTTTTGAAGTTTAGTTATGAAGTTTTCGGTGTGGTGAATATGACTTTTAGTAAAATTGTTGAATATTCCAGATGAGATAGTATTATGTTAACTGTGCGTGATTTATAACTACATTATATTATTGGTCAGTCCTTCTGGGAACTCGATAAATCATACATCTACCTTCATCCACCGTTATATTGAGTTTTCTTTTTCTTTGTGGGAAACTGTTGAGGTCATCCGCCGGAAACAGTTCACGTGACATCCGGTGCACGTTTGACCGAACGGTCCGATGGGGAATTTTCTAAATACTAAAATGCTTTGAGACCTGATTTGCTTTTCTATTATAGGCCGAATGAAAGCGGGTTTATGAAAATAAATTCCACAAACATTTGTGCAAAATTAATAATTTAGGGAATGTAGAAGGATGTATAATGTATAATGATGTATGTATGTAGAAGGTCAGAAAGGATGCGGCTCAGCTTCTACAAGAGAGGAGCTGGAAAGTGGCAGCAGAGGACAGGATTGGATGGAGGCGAAAGTAAACGGAGGCCAAGGCTCGATTTGGGCTGTAGCGCCATCGAAGAAGAAGAAGAAGAAGAATGTATAATATGTACTTGACTAACACTACAATATTCATTTATAAAAAAGCCAGCTTGCATAATAATATTTACCTAATCTCACATGGAATATTATCATTTTTTCAACTTTCTTCTTCTTCTTCAGCATGTTCTTTTCCATTTCCGACTGCCGATCCAAAGTTCCCGGGTTTGATTCCCGGTGAAGACACAGTTTTCAATTGTGTTTTCAGTCTGGGTCTTTGAGACGATAAACATATCTGTGAAATATGTTTCTGGATCTGTGAGATGATAATATTTGACATTATGTATATCTGTTAGTTGCCCGAATAGCAATGTTAAATAAAATTTAAATAAAAATATGCTGAGCAAAGATCTTCTACGCTGTAAGTGGAGTAGTTGAGTTTTGATAAGTCTGGTCCAACCAGCGAAATCTAAACCCTCGTGATTACCCATATCATGGATATAATTATCATATGGAGTTCTATGACATTAAAAGATATTATAGAACTTCAATTAATAATTATATTTATGTTACCTATGGGTAATCACGGGGGTTTTGATTTCGCCGGGTGAACCAGAATTGCCCCCCCTGGACTCACAATCCTGTAAAATCGATTACGTCGACCTATATTATTCATCTTTTTCACAATAATCGAGTGAAAGGATATTCCAAGGATTTCTTTTAATACGACAAGAAAATGGTTGTCTGTAAATAAGTCTTTAACCCAGGTGTCGAAACCTGGATTCCACTGATCAAATGCGAAAACCACTCGGCAACAAAACCATCGAGTCTTTTCGGTAACATTACCCCAATGATATACAATGTGTAGGGTTCGCCCCAACCACGAATTTCTCTAGTTTCGGATATATCTGTCTTTGATTAGTGCGCTACCAATTATAATGGTGTTTCGTTGAATTCTAGATGAGGGTTGTATTAGATATATAGATTTCCAAGCCAGAACTACCATTCCCATGGGTGTGATCGACGCTTTCGTTAATTGAATCTTCCAGAAATCCCGTGATTAATAATATGTCGATAAGACGGGCACCAGAGGTTTGGATACAGAAATGGTATAGGACTACCTTTGTCTAATGCTTTTACCATATCCAGAGATAATCAAATCTTCAGTGCAATCAACAAACGTGTTTTGAATAATTTTGCCTTGCATTTCCCCTTGTAATATTATCTTCGCCGATAATTAACTAAATTTTGAATGTGACGCTGTGCGGTTTCTCTATAAACAAACTAATTAAATCATCCGGATATTGGTTTGTTTTGTCATCCAAATAATTAAGATCTTATGTATGGTTAGGCATATACCAGATGAAAACAGTTTTTTTTAGTATATACATACGTAAATTTCTATATACAGCACCATTTTATTACAAAAATACACGTACACAGACAGAATATCACTTGCTAGTCAGTCGTCTCCATTATATTGGGGATGAATAATCTCATTTAGGTGACATTACTATGATGTCCAAATAAATACAATAATAATAATAATTATAGTAAACAACCGAAAAAAATGGAAAATACACTGACTTGCAAGACGAAATCAAGCGAATCTGGGACATGCAATCTGTGATAATAGTACCAATAGTAATTTCCACCACAGAAATTATTCCATTAAACTTATTTAGCAGTTTAGAAACCATCAAATTACCTAAATACACATACGTCACCATGCAAACAGCAGCCATATTAAACACATGCAGACTGGTGAGGAAATTCCTCCAAATCAACGACACTACTGACCTTACTAACATATAAATACTACACATGGCACCAACACACAAAACACCACATTTTATACACTCAGTAAGGATAGCACTTGGCAGCATTCCTCGTGCAACCCCAAATCCCACCAGGTGATAAACCTGAAAAGGTATTAAAGAGCCCGAAATAATAATAATAAACACTTCCTTGCACCCTGCGCAAGTGGCGAGTTTATTGCCGTATGGCAATTTCTTCCAACTAACCAGTGTTTCCAGCCCAGAGAAGCAATGTTTGCGTGAAAAATGAATTTAAATAAATTTCCACTCTGCTGGGAATCGAACCCAGGACGCCCTCATAAAATAAGTGTATATCAAATATAAACGGATGATATATACTTATTTTATGAGAGAAACAACTTATGATATTTTCAGTGCGGATTTGTAGGTATATTATCAATTGTGTGTGTTTGTGTGTGTGTGTGTGTGTGTGTGTGTGTGTGTGTGTGTGTGTGTGTGTGTGTGTGTATTTTTTTTATATAATGTTGTGTTTATCCAGTGATTTTTTATCCCTTATTTTTGTCATGTAAATAGGCAATTATAATTCTTCTTGAATATAGTACTATTTCTGTATGTATGTTTATCTCTGTTTTGTATTACTGTAATACATTTAAAATCATGCTATATTTTTTGATAATATAAACGGATTAGAACCGTATAAATAAAATAATGAAATAAATAATCTATTAGTCTCTAATTTGGAACCAGCTTTTATATGGTTGATGTTATGAGCTACATATGACACACATACTTGTATACATACCAACTTTGATATTAATTGCATGAATATTCATAAAATATGTCAAACTAGTAGAGGTTCAAGCATAAAATGTATATTTTATTGGACGTTTCCTAGAATGGCGTGCTATGTCAACGGCCACCAATTAGGTAAGTACCTGATATTCAGAAGAGAAACATTCGTATTAATATAATTTTCCCCCCATATAATTTTGATAGACCTCCGATATTCACCCTCTGTCGTGAAAGATACAGGGAAATTAAATACAGCTAATTAAATTTGCTCATTGT
Organism: Molanna angustata; assembly: GCA_963576475.1. Lineage (NCBI taxonomy): Eukaryota > Metazoa > Arthropoda > Insecta > Trichoptera > Molannidae > Molanna > Molanna angustata. Next base: position 8,088,277 of record OY754968.1, on the reverse strand, counting down.
ATTAACATGCACAAACGTAACGGAAAAAATATATGTATGACTCTGCTGATTTTTTTTTAATATTTGAAACTCTCACTTCATGATGGAACTCTATAATCACATAGAATTATGGTGAATACAATAATATATAATTTTTCGTTTTATTTAATTTAGTTCGCAAACGCGACTTCCATTCACCACATTAGTCGTTTTTGCAAACTAAATTAAATAGAATGAAACATTTATATATTATTTTTTCATCGTAATTATATGTCAACTCTGCTGAGTTTCTTTATAATTTTGTAATTGAAATACAAGACTTTTTGAATATTGGATATACCTAAACAGATTGGTTAATAGTTTATTAAATTAAAAAATATTTTTACTTCAAGCTCATGTATTTGTATAAAAAAATAAAGACCCTTTATAACATGCTAAATTTAGTGAGGTTGAAGCAAAGTGATTTGTATTAATTGAAATTACAAAAATTCCAATAAAGCTTGTTTATCCGTCCTTATTGTTAATGAGTCATGTTTTTGTAGCCATTCATTTATTGAAATATTTATAAGAAAATAAATAATTCTGTCATGTAGATATATGTATATGTAACTGTATAATAATGCAACTGTCGTGACCCCTTATATCAGCACATTGTTGGCTTGGATCTTTAATTGTTTTATTTGTGCAATTTAAAATATATTATGTAATGCTTTAACATTAAAGACACAAATTTAAAATAAAAAAACAAAGAATTTAAGTAAATTAATTAAATATTGAAAAATGCAGTCATTAGTGTTAAAGTGACATATTTTCTACCTAAAATGATCTTGGTAGATTCAAAGATAAATAACAAAATGTACGAAAAATCATTATATGGTTATAACACCGAGTTATAAGAACTTTGAGACACAAGCATACTAAAAAGACAAAAGTATGTCTATCAAGGGGAAGTATGTTCCAACGGAATGGGCAGCCAATATCGAAGGAAAAGTTATGGCAGGAAACAAAAGTAAATGAAGCATCTAGACCAGTTATGAATTCATTTCAAAAGACGCCAAAGTTGATAGTCATAACGCAATCGTAGTGCCAACCTTGACGTATGCAAGTGAAACCTGGACAGAAGTCGCACGAAACCAGAATAAATGCAGTTGAAATGAGATCGCTTAGAAGAATTTGCAATTGAACGATGTACGACAGTGTATGAAATGAAGACACAAGGAACGAATGTAAGATGAATATAGATGTAATTAACAGAATGAAAGTTAACACATTGAGATGGTTTGGCCGCATGGGGAGAATTAATGAAGAACGCCAAACGAAGAAAATATACAAAGCTTACAGAAACGGAATAAGAGGTCGAGGGCGCCCAAGAAAAGGATGGCACGACCATGTGAAATATATTCTGAAAGATGGAAATGTATAAGTAGCGAGAAAAACAGACGAACATGTATAAGACGATGTATGAATGTTGACGAAGCGATCAATGTGTGCAAAGATAGAAAATTAAATTTAAAATAAATAAAATAATTAAATTTAAAATAAAAAAAAAAAAAAAAAGATCGAAAATGTGGCGTTCGATTCTCTCTGCCTACCCCTTGAGGGACAAGGTATGATGGTACGTACATATGTAAGTATTCTAACGTTAAACACGATTTGACTCTCAAACTCAACTCTATGTTTCTACTAAGTAATGTTATATGTGTGATATACTAATAAAACACGTGATTGAAGATTTTGACAGTTGCCATTAATGAAATATTTTCATACTCTAATTCATTATTTGAGTTTTATAATAATAGTTCATTGTGCTGGCAACATTCTTAGCGAGGCGGCAGTAGCAGTGTTATCAATCAAACAGCGGGCGATTGTGTTTACCCAAAATTAAAAAAGTAAAAAGATTAATTTTGTGTCCGTGCAAATGGACATGGCGGCCGCCAAATGGAGAAACAAACGAAACGATAAATCTTACTTATCAAATGATATAATAGGGAAGTCTTGTATATGCGCACAATTCGGGGTAATTATATTAAAACAGAAGTAAAAACCACTACCTACATTTTTATATTATTATGAAATTAAAAATATTAAAAATTCAAATTTATATAGCGTCATTTTAAGATAATATGATCACCCCAAGGGCGCTTTACTCAATCGTTGGCTCTGTGAAACAAATAATTCTTAAGAGGGCGCCTGCTACCAGTGTACCTATTCAATTTAATATTCTATAATTACTACTATGTACTAATAATAATCGCACCCAGGACGCCCGCACGCGTATTTACGTTTCCGTGTTGATTAGGAGGCAAGGACTGCCTCGAATTAGGCACTGGTTTGTAGCGCTAATGCACTTAAAAACTCATGTTGAATTCAAGGCACGTGTCCTCCAGTCGCCTGCATTTATATTTATCACCTCGATGAGCTTCTTCCAAAACATTAAAATAAGCTGCAAGCGCGCCATAACCTAAAATAAGTAAACAAATTATATTTGCTCAAAAAACACACGAAGATAATTTAAAATAATTAGAAATACAGTTAAATAAATATAATTCAAAAAAACTTATAACTAATATTTTAATCCTAAAAAAACATTAAAAATACACTTAAAAGAACTATTATGCAAAAAACTTAACAAACTTACGCTGTAAAAATAAGTAATTAGGCAACAGTAACACGTAAAGTATTTACTGTGATCCGTCAATAAATAGATACTGATGTATCGTGGTATTTACTGAACGTGTAGTCTACATAGTGTATTGATGGATGTCAATATTTATTTATGAATTTAATTATTAATTTATTAATCCATCAATAAATACTGACGTCCATCAATAAATATTATATTGATGGATCACAGTAAATACTTTACGTGTAACTGTCGCCTTAGAAATACACTTACTAAATATTATTTAAAAAAACAAACTAACTTACGTTGTAAATTGTTGCAGATAATGCTTAAATAGTAGAAATAGAAATTAAAATCAGTAAAATGTATGTTCCTAGGAGTCTTCTTAGTATTATACCTCAATACAAATGTGACAGTGACAGACGAAATGCGAGCGAAATGAAATAGTGCGCGAATTTCATGGCTATATTATATGCCATATTCAATAATGAATTGCCTCGAATTGAACACATATTAGCAGGAACAGTTTGCGTCGCTAAACCGTGTGCATTTGGAGGACACGTGCCTCGAATTCAGCGATTTTAAGTGCATTAGCGCTACAAACCAGTGCCTACTTCGAGGCAGTACTTGCCTCCTAATCAACACGGAAACGTAAATACGCCGCCCGCACAGAGGTCAAACAACTTAATCAACTGTGCCACGGCGTTATGTTAATATAAATGTAGAAAAATATTCCTTTAATTTATTATTATGCTCTGTATCATGCTCTATACCTTCTTATAGAAAAATAATTAGCAAACTCCGATTTTTAATTTCTGATATGAATTACTCTACGCCATATAAGTTTAATAAAAATATAAGGTAAATATCAAAAATCGGGGAATGCTTATATTTCTATAAGAACTTTTATTCTCAATATCTTTCAGGGTTTGCCTAGTCCGAAGGTTCGAGGCACGCCCCTGCATAGTACCTGTCGGTTGCCCGAGAAGTAATATTAAAATAAAATAAAATAAATATATGCATAAGAAAGAAATAAGTTTATTGCATTGTTAAATTGCTTTCTATGATCGCTGTAATACTTCTGAAGTTTCAGAAAAAATGACAATATTTCCACATTAGGTATATATAATTAATTTGGAGCAAGCTCTTATGAAAAACATTTTTTTTAACAAATTTATAAAATTTCTTTCTTCAATTATCTTTGCATTGTATACTTTTGTATCTCAAAAAGATCTCATCTTTATCGTGCACTTTTTAATTTAATTGTAAGAAATAACCGTAATATCCATCAAAGGTTCTGTCATGACAGAATAGGCATGTAGGTACATTCACTCATCACCAAAAGGTGTTTCGTATAATTGTTACGATATACGTTGGCAGGTTGTATATTGTTGCACCTTCAACAATACCAATATCAGAACATTATTAAGTTCGCGTGTCTGGCCCAAGAACGGCAGGTGTGTGTGGATAAGGTATCCTGGAGGAAAACGATTTTGTGCCCTGAAAAGCCACGCTATTGGCGCCGTACTGTTATCATTTATTGTAATTTATTAATATTGTATCATTGTCGAATACCATAGCTGAATAATACTATATTTTATATTTCTATATCCACTCTTATGAATTGTTCTTATATGCTATCTTCTTTGTTTTTCTTTTTTTGTTGCTTTTCTTCTGCTATCTTTGTTTATTTTTTGTAATGTGATATTGCCATTTGTACACACTGTTTTGTATATTTAACATTAACTTTGGTTGATTGGAAGAAATTGCTAGTAGGCAACAAGCCCGCCTGTGTACTAATTATATGAACAGAAAGATTCAAATAAATAAATAAATAAGAATATTTTTACAATGCAGGTTATTATTAGAGACACTTGTGTGAAAACCAAAATTTTTTAGTATTTCAGAACATTAAAAGTATATGTGACGAAGGTCTGACAAATCTTAAAATTTTCAATGAGGAAATATTGACTCAACTGTTGTAGTGTGTAGCAGGTACACAAAATAGTGTGCATTACAAAGTTTTTCAATTGTATAATTAATGATTTTCCAGAAAGTGTCAAGGAGGCATCTAGTCTTGTCTCTTTTCGTCGCCTAAGTTTTTTTAATAAATCATGTGTTTCTTTAATGGATATCGGATATTTTTGTTTATATATGTGTCATAACATGTAAATTTGATATTTCTTTCAATTTTTTTTTTGTTCAAACTAAATAAATATATCTACATACATAGGCACCTATATATTATTTAATAGATTTTTTTCTATATTGAAAAAACGCTAAAGATCTCCATACTAAATGAAAGGCAATGATTATATTATCATTGCAGAAAATGTTTATTGGAGTAGAATTGTCAGCAGGAAGCGCGTGCTGTTTTGAGTGACACTCTTCACAGTGGGTAGTTTTAATTTTCTCGTTATTGCGTGTTGGTTATTCGGATTGATGGAAAAATTACTTATACGAACAGTAGTTCGTAACTATTTATAATAATAAAAAGAAGTCTTTATTCCAGTCCGTGAGCAGGGAAGAGCTGCAATACTAAACAAATCATATTGTACAAAATGTTATATGCAATTAATACAATCAAGAAAACTATATAACAACATATCAAGAATAACAAAATAGTTCTCATCAATAATAAAAAACCATTAATATCCTTAAATCACTGCATAATATGCCCATTTTTTTGTGTTGGAAAGTCAAGCCACATACCAGGTACATGAATAATGGAATTGCTAGACTCCACATCCTCATTATTTTACTAGCTATCTCAAGTATTTGGAGAACGGCAAAGCTATGGACTCGGTGCCCTGCAAAAATTTGAGATGCTCTGCATCAAACCAGGGTAAAGTAAGCATTATCCTATACACATTTTTGCATTGCACTCTTTAGAATAGTCTGCAAACATCCGTAACTACGAATCATTTATTCACCAAATCGTTGAACCCTTTGAATATTTTGGGATTGTTCTTCGAGATCACTTCCCTTACCTTGAACCTTGAAGAGTCCCACGGATTGGAATGAGGAGCTCCGATCTTTGAGGACATGATTGGTGGAAACAACTCACAGGATATGTTTCGAAATCTGTTTCGGAAATTTTCACAACTGTCATAAAGATGTTAAAGCAGATACTCTGTCGAAGTCCTGCAACTAGCCACCTGAAGAAGCTGCTTAGCCTACCTTCTCACTTCGTCCTCCCATCTTAGCCATCTTATCTTCCAACTCGTCTCCTTCCACCTGGGTGTCCATTCATCATTCATTATTCGTGTCCAGCCCATCTCAGTCTGAACAACTTTTTGTGCTGACTAAAACTTTTAAAAGGGTGACTGCTGCCAACGTACCTATTTTTTCAATTTGACATACCATCATTATTACTAAACGAATCATTTTGAAAAAAATAACCTAGTTAGTTTGGATATTAATAAAGATAAATATACCTTAACTTTTTGATTATGTTCTGTATATATTCTTGTAGAAAAATAATAAGCATACCCCGATTTAAGACATTTATCTTAAATTTCTAAAAAAATATAAGGTATAGAGCAATATTTTTTTTTATAAATTAAAGAAGAACAAAATACCTTGAAAAATATGATATGACGTTGCATTAACGTATCAGGTTAAGTAAATAAACCAAAAAAACGTTTATTACGCAATGGCGCTGAATGGAAAATAAATATTTTTTAGGTTTATTTACTAAACCTGAAGCATTAATGCAACGTCACATCATATTTTTCTAGATATTTTTGTCTTCTTTAATTTAAAAAAAATATATTACTCTACGCCTTATAGTTTATTAAAAATATATGATAAACGTTGAAAATCGGGGTAATCCATTATTTTTCTACAAGAATTTATACAGAACATTATCAAAAAGTTAATGTATATTTTTGTTTATTAATATCCAAACTATCTAAATTATTTTTTTCAAAACGATTTGATAAGAAATAATGATGGTATATCAAATTGAAAAATTGGTACGTTGGCAGCAGTCCCCCCCCCCTTAACTATCGATAATATTTAGATGCTTCCGTTTGTGTTGATATTGTACTTCTTTTATTTATATCTCTGTATTGTATTACATACATTCATACATTTTTAATCATGCTGTTACATATATGAGTGTGGTATTATTGTTAAGGTTCACTCGGGTTTTATATGCAAATTCAATTAGATCGGAACCTAATTCATTCTTAATATATTGATAGTCACTGTTCGGTAAATGTGGCAACACTTCCAACCTTTTCCGATCCCTGAAATATTGTTACCTACATAGGAACAAAAACAATCGTCAATACTCTCTCGTCGTGTGTGAACGCATTGCACTGTGACAGAAAGTTATATAGTCGACTCAAGAGAAAATATACATATTTTCTACCTTTTCGCAACAATCATCGAAACCACGCGCCGTGCGCTATTTTGAATTCCTGAACCGTGTTCAGAGGAAGTTTTAAAGTGTAATTCAGTGTTGTGTCATAGAGGTTGGTGTAGTGCCCTCCGTGAAGACACTACACAAGACGAAGGAAGAAGGCTGCCAAGGTAGGTGCAATATTTTCCCTTCTCTCTATACGCAACATCTTTTGGTCCTTTCGATCCGAATTGTCCATCCTATGGTCCATTCCGAGCCTATTATCCTAAATTCCAGCCACATCGGACGTCATCAAATCGTATTTGTATGACAAAACACACGTAAATTGTGTTATTTCGTTATATTTGTAATATTTCAACATAGTATTATACATAATATTATTCTGAAATATCAATTTATTATTTGAAGACAATAGCAAACAATAACCTCGTTTTGGTCGGTGTACTACATAATTATGTAGGTAAAATTATATTTATTATTTTTTTGTGGCTATTCTATAATTATTTTATTTGTGAAACGGCAATAGTTGCTTAGTTCAGAGCAGTGTGAATTATTTTCTATGGTCAAATATCTGTAACTAACTTCACGTTGTTTACTACTTAACTGACAGCCGTACAGTATAATATTATCTAGGTACCTATATCTCGATCTTATGTTGACAAATAACAATAATAAGTGTATATTATATTATTATATTGTATGTATAGTGTAAAGTATTATATACTCCTTGTGTAGAGTTATATTATCTGTGTTTAAAATGACGAACAAAACAGTTAAGTGTTCACTTGCAGCTTTAAATTTAAAGTGTTTATTCGATTTCGCTATACAGGCGAAATTAAACCCCTCGGAATCGAACATAATAAAATTTAAAGTGCGTTATTCTGACTTAGAGAATATCAAATCCGAATTTTATGAGAATCATATTCTCATAGAAGCCGCGGCAAAGTCTGATTTCGATTCTGAGACACATAGTGATAGGTATAATCAGTTTATCGAAAACTATTATGAAATCAAACAAATATATTTTGAATTATGTAGTGATAAGCAAGTATCAAAAAATAATGAAAGCAGTAGAATTCAAAATATCAGTCTGCCACATATACCGTTGCCTACCTATAATGGTTCATATGTAGATTTCAACAATTTTATCTCGATATTCAATACATTGATTCACTCGAATAATCAGTTAAATGGCATTCAAAAAATGCATTATCTGTCCTCTTGCTTGAAGGATGATGCCTCACGTGTGATAAAACACTTATCCTTAAGCGAAGAAAACTATGATCTGGCATATAAACTTATTAATGAACGTTTTAATAATGTAAGGTTAATTGCAGATAATCATTTATCGAATTTGCTCGCCGTTAAGCCTGTGGAAAATGTATCACAGTTGCGTAATTTTCTAAATATTGTCAAGGAAAATTCGCAGGCGTTAATTTCTTTGAATATCAATGTTAATGAGTGGGACTTTATTTTGGTTCATATATTAATAAGAAAATTGTATTCTGATTTACGCTGCCGATTTGAAATAACATTGCCCAAAAATGAGATGCCAAAATTTCCCAAACTGTTACAATTTTTGGAAGATCAATGTCATGTCTTAGATGTTACTTCTGTGCAATTTTCAAAGGGAAAAACACTCAAGAGTACATTCCATTCTGTGCTACCTTCTAATAACATTAAATGTCATTTCTGCAAGAATCAAGCGCATGCAATTTTCGCATGCGAACAATTTAAAAGGCAGGACGTTAAAACACGTCGTGATTTTGTAAAGGAAAATCGACTGTGTTTCTCTTGTATGAAAAATCACGATATTAAAAATTGCAAGAGTTCCGGAAAATGTAAATTGTGTCAGTCACATAAACATAATACTTTGCTACATTTCGAAAACAAACAAATTGTTCAAACAGTTTCAGATCAAAACAAGTTAATTACATCTGCCGAAATTCATTCAGGCACAATTTCTCAAACGAAGCAAGTCATACTTGCTACAGCTCGCATACCTATTAAAGATTCATTTGGGAACTTTCATCTTGTACGGTGTCTGCTAGATAGTGGGTCAATGTCCTCCTTCATAACGGAGAGTTGCATTCAGCGTCTATCATTAAAGCGCAATAAAATTCAGGTTCCAGTGACGTCACTGGGAGGAAATATTACTCAGGTTCGCGGTTCAGTTTTTCTTACTATGAAACAACGCAGTGGTGAATTAATTTCTACTACGGCCCTAGTACTAAATCGCCTAACCAACAATATACCATCAGCCCGTGTCCCTCAAAGGGTTTTTAATGCATATAAAAATTTATCCCTTGCTGATGAATATTTTTATGAACCTGCTCAAATAGACGTTCTATTGGGAGCAGATTTGTATGCAAGTCTTTTGGATGGCTCGTCAGTTCATTTCTCAGAAGGCATACCCACGGCATTAGGAACCATCTTTGGCTATGTTATTAGTGGTCCATATGATGATTCATCTCATCGCACGTTGAGCAATAATCTTGCGATACATTCCTTCCACTCAGAAACTTCGTTAGATAAATTAATTGAAAATTTTTGGCACTCAGAAAATCTTCCTGAGGTAATGCCTTGCAACCCAGAAGATGATCAATGTGAGGAGTTTTTCATGAAAACTCTTCAAAGAATACCTAACGGTAGGTTCATGGCTAGACTGCCATTTAAGAAAATTCACCCTCAACTGGGAAATTCTTACAACGCCGCGCTGCGTAGGTTTTTAAATTTGGAAAAACGATTTTCTCAAAATGAAAACCTAAAATTCGAATATACAAATTTTATGAATGAGTATTTATCATTGGGTCATATGACTCTTTATAAGGGTGTGACTCAACCTGGTAAGCATTATTATATACCTCATCATGCCGTTTTTAAAACAACAAATCAGTCCAAAAAAATTAGGGTAGTATTTGATGCGAGTGCACAGACATCTACTTCAGTTTCTCTCAACGACTGTCTGTATGCTGGCCCCAAATTACACCGCGATATTGCAGACATCATACTTAACTTTCGTATTCATCCAATAGCTTTAATTTGCGATATTAAAATGATGTTCCGTCAGATTCTGATTGATCCCAAGGATCAGCCATATCAGTTGATTCTTTGGAGAGACTCTCCTTCAGATCCTATTAGACATTACGCCTTGTGCACAGTCACATATGGCGTGACGTCATCGCCTTATGCCTCCATGAGGGTGCTCCGTGAGCTCGCAAGGATTGGGGAGTCTCAGTTTCCTATGGCTTCGAAGGTCTTACAGTCTCAAATATTTGTTGATGACATCATCACCACTGCTGCAACACTTCAGGATGCAGTACTACTTAAGCAGGAACTTATTTCACTGCTAAAAATGGGAGGTTTCGAGCTACGTAAATGGTCATCGAATTGCAACCAGTTGCTTGAAGATGTACCAGCTGATCATTGTGAAGTGCCAAGATCTTTCGACGTTGCAGACTCGTCTCCTTGCATTAAGGTCTTAGGGATCCAGTGGGATCCATTAGCTGATGTGTTTAGGTATCGAGTGAATGTGCCCGGAGATGAATGCACCAAGAGAGCGATTTTATCTACTATTGCAAGAATATTCGATCCATTGGGTTGGATCTCTCCTATAACGTTCAAGGCAAAATTAATCATTCAGAAATTATGGTTGTTGCACACTTCTTGGGATGACATTCCGCCTCAAGAAATTGTCAAAGAATGGAAGAATTTTGTAGCTGATTTAAGTGTTATTGAGAGATTTAATATTCCAAGACAAGCATTTCACGAGGGTTTAACTGAAGTATCCATACATGGATTTTGCGATGGTTCACTCTGTGGATATGCTGCAGTCGTGTATCTTAGAACCGTGAACAATGAGGGTCAGGTGAATGTCAGCCTCTTGGCGGCTAAGTCAAAGGTAGCCCCTGTGCGCACGAAGATGACTATCCCTAGACTAGAATTAAATGCTGCATTGTTGTTAACACGTTTAATAAATTTTTGCGTTTCGTCATTCCTTGGTAGAATCAAAATTGATAATGTAATTTGTTGGTCAGACTCCACTATTTGCCTGTCGTGGCTCCAAACCCCGCCTCACTTACTACAAATCTACGAAGGAAACCGTGTTTCCCAGATTTTAAGTTCTACGGCCCATATCACATGGAGATATGTACCATCAAAATTAAACTGCGCTGACATTTCATCTAGGGGTGCATATCCCTCCGTATTATTGGATCATGAATTGTGGTGGCATCCACCATGGCTAAAGGACTCTTTCGAAACTTGGCCGTGCCAAAAGAGAGAGTCTTTAGACTCACACAAACTCCCTGGTCTCCGTGAGACCAAGGTGATTGCTCTATGTGCAGACATGGAGGAGTCTTTTGTTATTAAGTTTGGTACCTTGCAACGACTGCAACGAACTACAGCTTACTGCATAAGATTTATCAATAATTGTCGTCACAAATTTAAAAAATGTACCGGTCCTCTTTCTGTAGAGGAGTTAAAATTATCACTCTTCAAACTTATTAAATGGGAACAATTAATTGCGTTTTCTGAACAGATAGACAAGTTGAGGAATGGCCGTCCCTGCTCCGTGAAACACTTGCAAAAATTATTTCCCTTCCTGGATAGCGAAGGTATGATACGAGTTGGAGGGAGACTGAGACATTCTACTCTTCCATATAATTCTAAATTTCCCATTCTTCTCCCTAAATCTTCTCACTTAACTAATCTGATTGTAGACAACTATCATAAGGTACATTGCCATATCGGTCCCAATGCGCTGAATGCTATTTTACAACAGCAGTTTTGGATTGTTTCTGCTCGGCGTGTAATACGTAGTCGTATTCATAAGTGCGTCACGTGTTTTAAGGTAAACCCCAAGTCGGTGTGCCCTCAGATGGCAGACCTCCCATCGGACCGTGTTCGAGTCGGTCGGGTCTTCGAACGAGTCGCCACAGATTATGGTGGTCCCTTTACTATGCGAGCAAATAAAATAAGAAACTCTAAAACCTTTAAGGCCTACTTATGCATATTTGTCTGTCTGGCCACGAAGGCAGTCCATCTAGAAGTTGTGTCGGACCTCTCAACTGAGGGATTTCTTGCAGCCTTCTCGAGGTTCTCATCCCGTAGAGGACTTCCGACGTTTATTCGATCAGATTGCGGCACAAATTATGTAGGGAGTAGCAGACATCTCAATGAAGTTGATAAGTACCTCTCAAGTTCAGCAGTGCAGGAGGTATTGTCAAACAAAGCCAGCCAGCGTGGTATCACTTGGCATTTTAATGCTCCAAGTTACCCAAACAGCGGAGGATTGTTTGAAGCCGGAATCAAGGTGGCTAAAACCTTACTGAAGAGAGTAATTGGAGAGCAGATATTAACTTTAGAAGAGTTCATGACGGTTTGTGCGGAAGTAGAGGCAGTCATGAATTCAAGACCTTTAACGTCTCTGTCGGAGGACGCCTCAGAGTGGAATGTACTAACTCCAGGCCATTTTTTAATAGGTCAACCTCTTGTAGCCGTTCCTGAAAAACGTATGGATGACGTGCACGTTTCTAGACTTACACGTTACCAATTAATTAAGTCGATTTCCCAATCATTCTGGAACAGGTGGCAGCGAGAGTACCTGCATACTCTCCAGCAGAGATCTAAATGGCTTAAGGCCACGATTCCTCCAAATGTCGGAGATCTTGTTGTCATACGAGAGGACAACATGCCACCCTTGCAGTGGCGATTGGGTAGAATATCGAAGCTTGTCTCCTCTCAGGACGGAGTCACTCGTGTGGTTGAATTAAAGACACCTAGTGGTGTCTTGATGAGACCAGTTTCGAAGCTATGCCCACTTCCTTGTCAAAATGACAATGATTTGTAAAGTTTAAGTTTTCCTTTATTTTGTATTAGTTAGGTATACTTTTTTTTACCTTTTTTGTTTATCTTATTTTTTGCTTATCTTATTTTTTTTGCTTGTATGAAGGTCGTACCTTCACATGACCATTAAGTTTGGGGATTTGTTTGCTATATGTCTCCAAATTTATGTATTTTTTTTATATTTCGTTATGTGTTTGTCATATAGTTTTAGAAGAGCCGTGGTATACATACCAGGCCTCTTCGGAGGGGAGGATGTTCGGTAAATGTGGCAACACTTCCAACCTTTTCCGATCCCTGAAATATTGTTACCTACATAGGAACAAAAACAATCGTCAATACTCTCTCGTCGTGTGTGAACGCATTGCACTGTGACAGAAAGTTATATAGTCGACTCAAGAGAAAATATACATATTTTCTACCTTTTCGCAACAATCATCGAAACCACGCGCCGTGCGCTATTTTGAATTCCTGAACCGTGTTCAGAGGAAGTTTTAAAGTGTAATTCAGTGTTGTGTCATAGAGGTTGGTGTAGTGCCCTCCGTGAAGACACTACACAAGACGAAGGAAGAAGGCTGCCAAGGTAGGTGCAATATTTTCCCTTCTCTCTATACGCAACAGTCACAGATGTTTACCTATTTAAAAAGACATTTATTTAATTCATTCAATTATTGAATTGATCAAATTACATTCAGACATTAAACGAAAGGTTGATAGGTGTAAAAGTTCGTAATATAATTTATTTTATTTAATAGTTTGTCAACAGCTATGAACAATTTTACAAATAAATATTTTACATTAAAATAAAGCCAATTGTAGACGAACATTATTGAATAAAATTATACCTACACTAGTTAAGATTAGGAAGGTATCGTCGACCGCCGTGGCATGGCGTCCTGGGTAAGATTCCCAGCAGAGGACGAAATTAATTTAATTAAATTCATTTCTCACGAAAATATTGCTTCTTTGGGCTGGGAACATTGGTTAGTTGGAAGAAGTTAACATACGGCAATAAACTCGCCACTTGCGCTTGGTGCAAGGAGGAGATTGATGCTCGCTGATTGGATGCTAGGAGGAGTATGCAACCAATTGACAGGGCTGTCGCTAGGCCCTGTGCCACCACAATGCCTTGTAATCACTATATTTTTCCATGCAGAAGGCTTAGAGCCGTATAAATAAATAAAAAATAAATTAAATAGTTTACGATACCTGACTTATACCTACATCATATTTAGAAACTGAGTCATACAAGTAAATGTATGATTTCGGTAAGGGCACCGTAATGTAAAAAAATAACTAATTAATTAACAGGATAGGGCAAAAAATGGAAAGAGGGTGAATGATACAAATGAAAAGCACAAAAAAAGATAAGATTAAAATTTAGATAAATAGCATTTGTTTACAGATAGGATAGAAATGGAAATAAGATAAGGTCTGCTAATTAAAAAACATGATTTGCATTTATGAATAAAAAAAAACAATACGAATGAAAAAGCGGACTTTCAGTAAATGTCACATTTCGTGTGTATTTTTAATAAAAACAAATTTTAATGTCGCGTGGCAAAAGAGTGTAGCTACAATAAAAGCGTTTTAATGTTTTAATTTAAAAAGTCATAAAACATTCCGATGTGTTCCGGATATTTTTAACGTCACATCATTTGGCCTCTGAGGTTTATTAAAAAACGGAGGTATTCATAATTAAATTATAATACTTATGTTTATTTGTCGAGTAAATATCATTCTAGGGATGATATTACATTTTTTGTATGTCGGGTTTATACTCAACATGATGCGAGTCTGTTGAAAAGAAATGCAAAAAAAAAATATTTGAGATTTTCAATTTGTTACTTTTTTCATTACTACCTAATGAAAAAAAAACCGCCATATTTTTCACCGATTTCCTACATGTATCGGCCAATAATTTTAATCTTTTAAATTAATTTAAATAAAAACTATTTATTTAGTCTGAATCTAATATCAACTTCTTAACCAAAGTGTTCTATAGAACTGCTACCCGAAAAAAACATAGCCCTGGTGTGCAAACCTACATATCAATATAAAAAAACACAAAAAATATATTTATTTATTTATATAAACGCCCTAAATGGGCTTTTACATACAAAATTACAAAGTATTAAACATATGTTCATGAACCACGAAGCAAAATACATACACACATAATAATGAATAGGTATATATAACAACAACAAAAAAATATCAAGAAGAAAATGTATAAATTTACAAAATATATAGGTAGTGGCGTACAATAAAAATAGAATTAAAGAAAAAAACAAGGAAAGGATTAAGCAAAAATTAAAAATAAAAAATGAATAGAAAAAAGAAGTAGAACCCAGAATTTATATAATATTAATTTAAAAGTCTCTCTTTATATTCATATATTGAACAGCAAAGGACATCAACAGAGCCAAACTCATTACCAAGTCTATGTAGTCTCAGAATAGCCGAATTAGTGTCTTTTGGACATAAGATTGCTAACTCGTTTTGTTGCGTTTAGAATTTACTTAAAGAATATAAGGAGGTATTGGAATTGTATGGATTTTCAAACATAAATTACTTATTGACACCCAAAATAGGGTGGAAGAATAAATACTATTTTGATAATGTATGCCCTTCCGGTCGAGTGTCTATCACGTGAGGTTGGGTATTATATTTCAAGGTTTCACTTTTTTAGGCAGTTTGACAGCTCAAAAAATATCATAAAAAAATATATCGCGTGTCAAATGTTGTTATTTTTTTCTACCTGACATGACGATGCAGTATATTAACACTTAGTTTTTTTTTATACAGAAAAAGTACATAATATATTATATATAATTTTGCTGAAGCAGATGGTATATAATAATATGTCTTTACAAGATAAAGGTACGTAGGTATGTTTTTAAATACAAAAGGATATTTGGACAAAATCACAATTTCATATAGCACATTTAATTTTTCATCAATTTTCCTAAAAATTTTGGAAGTAATATTGCATTTTGGATAAATGCATAAAATATCTACCAATCATCTGGATTTATGACACATTCATTTAAATATATCGAAGCAAAGCATACCTATACCTAAGAAAATATTCAAATTTTAATAATTGTATACTTAAATATTTTCCCGTAAACTAAATTTTATTTTATTTATTTGTATGTTACCACATATAAGTTGTACACTGGTGGCCTTATTGATAAACGGCAATTTCTTCCAACCAACCAGAGTTAATGTGCACAATACAGTGTGTAGGCAATAATGTTATGACATGACAAAATAAATCGAAAATAAAGATAACAGAAAAAAGTGTAAAAAATTAAATAAAAGGAAAACAAAAGGATAAGGAGAGGAATAAGGTATCAGGAATAATTAACATTTACACTTTCAATTTTATTTACACTGACAGCGTTTACTATGTAGAATTCCATTTTTAAAAATAAATTAAACACTTGTTTTTCTTTCTACATTTATTTTTACTCTCCAGAACGACCGTTTCGCCTGGTGAAGGCCTTTTCAACTGGTGAAGTACATGGTGTGGTTTTTTCTTATATACTATTACATTAGATGGAATTTATACAAAGCAAAAAAGGTGGGTGGTTGTAACAGTTTGAGTATTATATCCAGTCCTAATCTCTTATTCTTACCTGAGCTCCTTAGCTCTTATTCGTACAAAGCTCTTATTCGTACAAATGCACCAGGCGAAACGGTCGTTCTGGAGAGTAAAAATAAATGTAGAAAGAAAAACAAGTGTTTAATTTATTTTTAAAAATTAACATTTACTTGAGCTTTTTTTAACGAAGTAACGAAGAAACCTTTTTGTTTCGCCATCTATTGAGAAGTTGGTTAATTTGTAAACAATGAAAACAACAGTCCTTATAAATGAGGTGACGGTGTCTCGAACAGGTGTCACCCCTGAATTGAGCCAGAAATATGTTTTCATTATTGGCTTGTTTACCTACTTGTACCAATGTGTGTAAATTGAATATTTTTTAATTAAAAAAAAACCTTTTTGTCTCAATTGAGATGTTAAAAAACTAAATCATAAACTATTTTTCTGATAGGTACTTTTTTATTTACATTGTCTGCAAGTGACTTCCTATTCAATAACAATGTAACTTATTTCATAATTACACGCTTGATTAAAACATGAATATTAATAGATGCACATGTTTACATCCTAAATATGCATTTAAAATATGTGTGCAGTAGACATTATAGCCTGAGGGGTTCGGAGTTACCCTTCCACACCCTTCTGACTCACTGGGGTTAGCAGAGAGAGGACACAGCCGGTACTGGTAGCCATGCCTTAATACAACGTCATCATTATTACCTAAACTTTATTGGGTAATAGAGTGTTTGGATGAAATACAGCTATCACCTCTGGCTACAATCATAATGTAGATCTTAGGGAGTAGATTTTCAATCATTTTGACCGTTATACTAGAATAAACATCAGCATATTTTCTTGACACAGTGAATAATAAAGTTTTGATGAATTTATAGGTACATGATTTTTTTAGGAAGAAGGTATTATTAATATACCAACTCACATTCAAACTTCTTTTTTTTTTGAAGATTTTTATTTTTTTTATAAAAAATAATACAATTTCATTTTTCCGCCAAACTGCAAAGCAGTTTTTTGTCTTTTTTTATCTTTCACATAATCACTTAACTTAAATCAAAAATTAAAGAACAGAAACTAAAAGAAAAAAATAAAAAATACCGGAATAAAAATAAACCTTACAAATATACATTAAACCTATAATTAATCAACAATAACAATTCAAAGTCTAACGAACGCTTGATTTCAAATACAGATGTTTCAGAGTATTTTTTATAGTTACTATTTTCGTTTCGTAAGACTTTAAAATATTTCTTATTCTTATCGTCAATATGCGGTACAAAATGTTTCCTGGTACGATCTCCGTACACGTCGTTTGACTTAGATACCTGCTCCGTACACGTCGTTTGACTTAGGTACCTGCTCCGTACACGTTGTTTGACTTAGGTACACTCAGATTGACAATGATTGTTAAAAAACGAGCGGGTTGTGGCCAACGCTTAACTCCTCACTAACAAGTCATTCTATAAAGTATTCAAATTTTGTATGGAAAATACTCATGAAAATATTTTATTATGAAAACTTTATAATTCTTCAACGCCATTTTATGCAAGTGATGTGCTTTTTTACGAATTTGAAAATGAAAATTCCAAATTTTAAGTTTCCTGAGCTTGGGGTTACTTTGAAATATTTGACAGTTAAAAAATTGAGAATCAATAATCAGATATTCTTCAAAATCTAATGAAGTCTAAGCGAGTATTACGTACACATATTTGCAAAATTTCAAAAGAATCTAATAAGTACTTTTAGTCTTTAATCGATAAAGTAACATAAACACGCCGTACATAGCACACAGCACAAAGCACACACACACAGAAACATTGTGACGAAACATTCAGTATACAATCTCAGCATGATACTAGTTGATAATCTGCAATAAAAAAATACCCTTAAAAATTGCGAAATCATAACTCCCCACTATATTTCCTTGGGTTAGTTAGGAGTAAAAAGTGTAATATCTCATGACATAACTTAATACACTGGTTAGTTGGAGGATATTGCCATTAGGCAATAAACTCGCCACTTATACAGAATGTAAGAATTTAATAAATACATAAATAATATCGTTTCCTGGTTACTCCTATTTTATAGAGTTAAAGATACATGTCATTTCAATATGGATACCTTAAACTTTGAATTAAAAAAAATAATGATAGAAAATGATTGTTCGGTGACAATTAAAATATCCAACGGCTCTTCAACATAATATTTTTATATGTTCCCAGGCTTATTTACTCATTATGATGTTCTTCTTCTTGTTCTTTCATTAGACCCAGGGCCTGTTTTATGCTGCATTTTCAGCCTCCTGTGATGTGAACTGCCAACTATTTCGCCATCTTTTCAGTGGGCGTCCTCGTGGTCGAGACTCCTCCGGTACGTTGACTCGTTGTTGTTGGTATTATTATGCTATAATTATTTATTGATTTAAAATTTACTGTGAGGCACAGACTCCTAATAGTGCTTCCACTTCAAACATCGTTTTCGGGTGTTCCGTGAGAGGCGGGTAATCGAAAATACAACAGTCAACAATAACACCTCACATAGTTAAGCAATTAGGTTCTTTTTGGATGAATCGAGGCTGGTGTGTGTGATTGCTTCCTTTTATAAGGTATTGCACACCCCACACCTATCGCTGGTTACCCCATATTGTGGGATATGCCATGATAATGCCACGATGGTAAAAAATATTAAAAATAAAATTTTCAATAAATGAATAGTAAATATATTTTTATATGGTTTATACAAGACGAAATTCTTTTGAAAAATGTCCATCTTAATTCTTCAATTTATAATGTTTTGTTTTCTATATTATAAATTTATTTATTTTTCTTCTCGCTTACTTTAATGTTTAATTAATTTGCTGTTATTTTATTTTATTTTATTTTATTTTATTTTATTTTTTACACAATACACGGCATAAGCCATTTACATGTTACATAGAATTATATTTTCTTTTAATTAACAAAATCATCCTTAAAAAAGAAAAATAAAAACAGAATTAACAATACATTTCATTTAAAAATTAGACAGTACTGGTCGAATATATAAAAAATAGAGAAACAACAATAAATTGACAAAACAAAATCTAAAAAAAATGTTTTTACACAAAGAAATAAGCACATACATCAATAATTTATTAATTACTAGCTTTTATGTCCCGCCGTTGGCCAAGAATGTAAATTAGTGAAGGAATAAGCAATCGTTTATATAATATTGTCACAAAAAATATTTGCTAATTCGTAGTATGAAAAGTAGTTTGAAATTTAATTGAGTTTAAGCGATGTAAAATGTTCAAGTGATGGCCACAACCCATTTGTTTTTATATATAAGTAGGTACATACAATTTCTGCACGCATGGACTATGGTAAATGGTTTTAAATATGACTGATTATAAAGAGACAACGTTGTAAAGAGTTTGAATTTGGCCACCACCCCTTTTTTTATATATTGTCATCGAACGCAAATGTGTTTTAAATATTTAGTAATTTTGGATGATGGGAAATGGCTTAAAAATTAAATAAACAAAAGTACTGAAAAGATTCTAGTGTTGGTCACATCCCATTCGTTTTATGTATTTTCGTCAAGTGTGTAATAAAAACTGACCCAATGGTCTACATAAAAGATGCAATAGAAGAATTACACAATAGTAAATGTATTATATAAAAAACTGACCAAATGGTCTTCATAAAAGAAGAAGAAGATGAATTGAAATATAGGAAATATTTTATATAAAATTCACCCAACGTCTACATTAGATAAGAAAACGAAGAATTAGACTAAAGGAAATAGTTTGTATAAAAACTAACCAAAAGATCTACAAAAAATAAGAAAAAGAAGAATAAGACTATAGAAAGTAGTTAATATAAAAACTGACCCAAAGGTCTACATATTAGAAGAATAATAAATTATACGTCAGGAAATAGATTGTATAAAAACTAACGCAAAGGTCAACATAAAAGAAGACGAAGAAGAATTAGACTAAAGGAAAAGTTTGCATGAAAACTCTCCCTTGGTCTTCATAAAAGAGGAAAAATTAGACTTTAGGAAGTTAGTTTATACAAAATTCAACAAAGGTCTACATAAAATTAGAAAAAGAAGAAATACGTTAAAAGAAATAGTTGGTATCAAAACTGGCCCAGAGGTCTACATAAAATAAGAAGAAAAATAATTAGACAATAGGAAATAGTTTGTATAAAAACTCACCCAAGGTCTACATAAATTAAGAAAAAGAAAAATTAGACTATAGGAAATAGTTTATTTATGAACTGTCCCAAATGACTTCACAAAAGAAGAGGAAGAAGAATTAAACTCCAAGAAATAGTTTGTATAAAAAATCACCCAAAGGTCTACTTAAATAAAAGAAGAATTTCACTATAGGAAATAGTTTGTAGATTGAATGACATGTGTATTGTAGTTAACCTAAGATAATTTTCCTATACGAAATTATTATATTGTTGGTTTTTAAGTAGTATTAGGTATGTAGGTACCTACCTACAATGTTCTAAATTAATTCGAATTCGATTTATAACAAATTTTATTTGAATATCAGAATGTGTCCGTTACCATAGTAACCATAGAACATGTAAAAAATATCAAATGGTTTGTAGACATTTTTTGAATAATATGTAGGTACCTACATTGGTTTGTTCGATGCCATAAAAATGAAAATTGTACGAAATATCAAATATTATATACAAATCATGCAATTTTATTATGCCTATATCTTTACTAATAATTAACAGACTTTTACAATATACGTCTTAAAACTTGCTGTAATGTCTAGTGTTTCATTTTATTATTTCATAATTATATTTATTTCAAAGGTTTATTATTTTCAAGAACATATTCATTCGGTAGGAAAATGAAATATTGTATGAAAAGACATTTATGTACAAAACGCTTACTTTAAAAATAAGTTAAACATTATAATTATACAAAATATTCACCATGTTTTTCACTTAAACGCTAAGTTATACTTGAAAGTAAAATTTTTTCGTGTAAATACGTACTTCTAACTTTTAAACTAACAGATATTTGCGTGCAAAATGTACACTTTTTTGACAGATACGACTTGGAAAATTTTGTATGAAAAAAATAATTATTGAAATATTTTTAAAATTCAGCATTTTTATCGCATTATTTTTAGCGTGACACTGCATCAGGTATACAGGTACACGTTCGCACATAAATTGGATTTTTAGATGCTCTTGGTTTTTCAGAAGGCGTGAGACAAACACACACACACACACACACACACACACACACACATACACACACACACACACAGACACTAACATTTTGATTGCTTTATTACTTTAGATTATAATAACATATTATGAAATATTTATAGGGTAATTAGAAAAAAAAAAACAAAGAATAAGGAAAAGAAGGAAAAGAAGGCAGGCTATCCCCGAAAATATCTGCATCAACACACAGCTTATTTCCTAGCGTATGTAATCTCGGTATTGGAGAGTTAAATATATAGGTAGTGGAAGCGGCTCCCTCATGGAAAAGCACAGCTTGTCTAGTCCGTCTATTCGGAACATTTCTTCTATATCTTATTGTACCAATCATAAAACATGTAATATTTCACGAGTGAATTCGTTATTTTAATGTATTTATATTTAAAGGACTAGCTGACCCGGCGAACTTCGTACCGCCTAACAGTCAATGAATGTCGTGTTCATTTTTAACTAATCTTAATATAGGTTTTTACTAACGTAATAAAATGAATTTATTAAAGTCAATATTTTATTAGGATATAATAATTACAATATATGTAAAGAAAATAAATATTCAATTACACTTTCACGATCGCCATGCGGTGTGTCACAATTTATTTACATTTAATAATTTGAATTTTGTTAATAATAATAAATAATTTACATATTTAATAATTTGAATTTTGTGATATTTTTTCCGTTAATTTTTCCGATATTTCAATAGTTAAGTATTCCGCTATTCGGGGCGGAGACGAATCCAATAAATAAGAGATCTTTACAATTATTGGTCCAGCAGTTCTTGAGATATAATTTTCATTTCTGTATAATTTTATGAAATATATACTGTGAATTTACCCAGATAATTGTGAAAGCGTACCCCGATAGAAACATGACAAAAGTGCTAAGGGGGAAAGAAAAAAGATATTTTGTGAATCGACCAACAAATAAAAAAAAATAATAAAATAAAAACATTCATCTTTTATTTGAACATATGGTATAGGTTTGTTTTTTATTTTAAATTTATTTTAATGTCATAATTCAATAATCACGCGTGAAAATCTAAGCCGCGTTCCCAAATTATCATTTCATATAGTTCGCTTTGGGCTATATACAAATGATAAGATTTATCTAGTGGACATTAATAAATAGACTTGCGGCCATTTTAGGTAGCCGACTATAAATACCAATTATTGTATTATTGTGGTGTGTAATTTTAAATTTGTTATAAAGATATCGTTCTTTGATTAGACGCTCTCTGCCCTCTAGCGGCGACCACTGAAGGTAATCAATAATCTATACAGATATATTTGTACTAATGTTTGTCTATCGTGCAGTATTTATGATTATTATCCTGGTTGTAACATTGTTACCTACTCATATTATAAGTTTTTTTATTACGGTCGTTTTTTTTTACATATTTTTGATGCGTGGTGGCAGAGCGGATAGCGCACTAGGTTAGTAATCCAATGGTCGCCAGTTCGAATCCTGCCATAACCTATTTCATTCACCTATAATACAATCATTTATGGTTAGTTGAGGGAAGATGTATATGTACTCTTTGTAAGGACATATTCTTTCTCGTTTAAACAATAGAAAAAAAGGTAGTCTGCTTCATCTGGCGAGTAGCTGGAAGCGGTTTGATGCTGTCTGCCCAGGTTGCTTAGTCAACGTGTCAATTTAGCGATTGAAAAGAAAAGAAAATATACGTTAATGTATAAGTGACAGTTGCCTGTCACGTGACAAATGTTTTTCCCCAGATTATGCACCCAGCATAGAGAGGTGCGATGTGGAGGTCTCAGCAGGAGGCCGATATCGATTACTGGACGACGGAGGACTGACGAAAGTAGCAAGAAAAATCATGCGGGCTCGAATCTCGGCTTGACAGATTTCATTCACCTTTAGCACAAACATATATGCTTACTATATAGAATGTATGATGTAGGTGCACATCTTCTTGATGCAAGTATTTATTAATTCTTAAAATAAATGTAAATATATGCAGTGAGACTAGCGGATTATCGATGAACTAGGCAAACCCTGGAAAGGTGACCGAGAACTGGACACAGTAACACAAGTAGACCACAAGCAAGATGATCTGGTGTTATAAAGACTGTAGAGGGATCAATGGCACAGCATCAATGAGACATATGTCCAACACGTGAGGACTCATGGTGGCTAATGATTATCAGATTCTTTTTCCAGCGCAAAAATAGCTCCACCATTAATATAATATTTGAAATAATAATATAAACTTCATTGCACCCAGTAAAAATGATTTCTCAAGAGAACAATTATAGTCAGAGAGAACTGAACGCCAAATTGTTCTATCTTGACACACATTCGTCGCCACGTCAACATTCATACATCGTCTTATACTGATGTTATCTACCATGTCATATTTAGAGTTGTAAAATTCTTGTAACAAGTCGTACTTATGGTCACCATATCCATGATATGGTGATAGTTTTAATAAATATTAAACGACTAAGCGTTATGTCACGTTGGTCAACATTAATACTATATAAAAAAATGACCCGTCTGAAGAACGGGTCAATAAATAAAGCGGGTAATATCACTAAAGCATTCTAATGTTCCATGTCATGAAAAAGTTTTTCTGATTAAAACGTATGAACATTTTGTGTGGGGACAAGAGTACCTGCATTTAATAATCTGATTGTTCCTTTATATTGGGTATGTACACCTGTACTAACCCATTCACAGCACTTTATTTTACTAGTACCTATTAAAGCCTGTTTTAATCAGGAGCTAACATGCTTAGGTATAAAATTACAATTGTTATTTTTTAGCTCTTTTATGATTTATTTTATTTTATGTAGCTTTTCGAGCAACAAACAGGTGCTATGTCAAATAATTATTTAACACGCACCCAATAACAAGTTGACACATTCTGGAGATTAACAATATTTATCGCCTCACAGATCCAGACTGAAAGCACAATTAAAAACTGTGTCTCCACCGAGAATCGAACCCAGGACCCTTGGATCAGCAATCAGATACCTAACCAACTTAGCCACGAAGGCCGATATAAAAAAGTATGATTAGTTCATTGCATCCCAATAATATGTACATTGTACATATTAAGAGTTTATATAAAAATGATATTTTGAATACAGATAGGATGATAATAAATATTAAGATATCGATGCACGGCGATTTTTTCTAAATAAAACCCAAACATTAAATAAAATATTTTACTTCAAACTGCTGATCGAACCACGTTAATGATACGCATTCAATCTATTGAATTGTCTACATAAAATTTTGAAAAAAAAAATCACAAGGCTATGTAAAAACATATTTACAAGTTGTAAAGCGTCAACGATATTCATAATCAAAATAAATAAGAATATTCATTAAATGGACTAAAGGCCTTCGTGGCTAAGTTATTAAGTTATCTGATTCCAGGGCCATAGTTCCCGAGTTCGATTCCCGGTGTGGATGTAGTTTTTCAGTTTATTCATTTTTTTTATTTTTATTTTGTCTGGATTTGTGTGATAAGTTTTATTATAAATCTCCAGAATGTGTCCTGTTATTGGTTTGGGGTAAGAAGTATTGTGGTATGTAGAGCTTACTAAAGTGCCAGAGTGGTCACTTGGTTGGAAGCGATTACATACCAGCCGGAGCTGATATGCAAGCCTGTAATTGAGGTGGTAAGGTCGGTCAGTTGGACGTGTAGGTATTACCTGTTTGTCCGCCTTCAGCTACATACAACCCAAATGATATCGCAACCGCTTGGTTCGAACCTGGTGGCGGTCTGTTCGGATAGTCCCGACAGCTGAGCCACAGATTGATCGACCAAGCAACTATGATACCGTATACAATAGATTAAATATTATTACCAAATATTACTCAGGTAGAAATGGTAGACAGATTGAAAGATATAACAGGAAATTGAACTTACTCTTTTATTTATCAAGATGATGATTACAATTGTTGTTTACTATTATTACTTGGTACAGAAATGTCGAGTTATTATTTAATGAATATAAATGTAAATTTGAAACGCGGACGATTTGAACGACGACGAGCGGTCGGGCAGCGTGATGCCTAGCTTCGAGATCTGGATGAGCGGAATGATGTGGGCGCGCTGTGCTTCCCCTTAAATAGGAGACGGCTGTGAATACGGCGCAGGGCAAGATGGCGCCTGCCGAAGTACTCAGCGCAGCGAAGCACTGCACGGCGCAATTGGCGCAATTGGCGCAATCGCCACAGACCCCGCTGGCAGTCGCTTAGACGAAACACGACCCCTCCTCGAAGTTCAAAGTCCTTACATTGCTTTCTGTGAAAGATAAAAAAAAATTTTTACAGCATTTGATTTGTTATGTTATTTTGTATGGGGTTTTCTTTTGAACCGCTATGTACATGTTATGTAATGAATTTCTATATGAAAAGTAGTCTTTTCTAATACACAGTAATGTAATTATTTAAATACAACTTAATCTATACATATATAAAGTTAATCATATTATAAGTATAAATTTGTTTTTGTACAAAGTATGAAGTTACTTATCTTTTAAAAATATCTGCTGCTGGTATGATTTGCTGCTCTTGTGATGGCGTGTAGTTGCTCTGCTATTGAGGTGAATGGAGGAGTGTCGTCCTGCGTGTGCTGGCTGGACATCCTTATGTGTTCCTCAGTGGTATAGCTTGTTGGGTGTTGTTGATTGCGACTTCGTAGTGTACCATTAATTGTGAATGGTCCCCAGTTTTCTGTTATGAAGTGTAGAAGTTCTATTTTTTGTTCAGGATGAAGTAGATGTGTTATGTATGTAGAAAATTGATGCAGTTGTATGCGTGGATGCTTCGACTTTGTCGGGAATATCTTCCTGAAGTAGGTATTTATCCAGCTAGGCGAAATGGTTTGCAGTGTGCTCAGCGTGTGTATGCTTGTATATAAATATTCGACAGCTCCCTGCGTGTGCCGGCATGGGGCGAAGCACGAGGGTGTCTTGTGGTTTGCGGCGTGTCAGGCGTGACAGCTTTGGATGTAGTGTATCCAGTGAAGCCTGTAGGGTTTTGCGGTGCGCCATGTTGACGGCTTTGAAGTGCATGGGACTTCAGTGTAACCTGTAGGTATTTGCGGTGCGGCATGTTGACGGCTTTGAAGTGCATGGGACTTCAGTGTAACCTGTAGGTATTTGCGGTGCGCCATGTTGACGGCTTTGAAGTGCATGGGACTTCAGTGTAACCTGTGTACATTTCGTGAAACCGGAGGATGTGATGTGAACTCCTCAGGGCGGTGACACGTAAATGTTGAGCAGCTTCGTTTCTTCATGCGTCGCAAGGAGGTTGACATTAGCTCTTTGCGTGCAGGCCATGAAGGAAGAGACGTTGTATGTCCAACAAAATCGTTCCTCGTCAGAGCAATGATGGCGATGACTTGTGGAAGACTTTGCGTGCTCTTGTAGTAAGTGTATGTGTGATGCTGGCACGGAGATGTTCTCAAAAGGCAAACGTTGCTGGTTCTTCAGCGGTGTTGAGCAGTGAGTATTGGCGGTACCAATGATGATCCTCAGCGATGCTCCGGTTGAATGCTGGTATGATGTGAAGATGCAGTGGTTCCTCCATAGTTAATTTCTTCCCGGTAGTGATGCGGTAGAATGCGGGGGCAGCTAGTTTCTGTATGAAGTCGTCCAGATGATGATGATGATGTGATTCATCATAAATATTTTTTTCTTCTATGTTGTTCCTCTAGGTAGTGATGAGGCTGTTGATGCTCAGTTTTAAATTTTAAAATTATACAATGAAATTATACAATAGAATTATACAATGTAAATGTTTGTACTTGCGTTGATTGATAGGTATAAAATAATGTTTGTTATAATTTGCAAGTTCCATTAGATTTGATTTATAAGTATTTGTTTACTCGTTGCTAAAGTATTATATTATAATGCCATATAATGTTATTTGTTTGTTTCGTATTGTATTGTACAATGTTTTTTTTTTAAATTTAATATACGAGTATGTTTATAATATTTATTATTATTATGTATGCCATGTTTCAATGTTTTTATAATTTTAATGTTTTATAATACTTTTTGTAGTATTACATAGTTAATATAATATAGTTTAGTTTATAGTACCAGTTTGTTGCTGTATTATATAGTTAATATATAATAAGGTTTTAATGTTTTAATGTTTGATTATAGTTAGGTATTTTTACTACCGTATATTATAGTTTCAATGTTTCTATATTATGGAACGTATTCGCTATCGTATCGTATTATTTTTATTGTTCGATCATGGTTTTATAGTTGTAGTGTTTTTTTATAAAAAATAAAGTAAAATATTTTTTTATATAAAAAATATTTTGTATTTAGCTAATTGTAGCTGTTCAACATTAGCTATTTGTAGCTGTTCAATGTATCACCGCTTTTTATTTTTATTTATTTTCGATTGTATTTATAAACAATGTTTATTTGTAGTTAGTAATTGTTTAAATTTGCTTTCTATATTATAGTAATAGTTTTAAACTTCCGTATCGTATGCTAGTTGGAGTTTATTTTTTAGAATAATATTTTAATATTATAGTTTTAGAAGCATTAGTTTAGTTTATTTTCAAAAAATTATTTCGAAAAAATATTTTAAAAATATATTATAATGTTCGTTTGCGTACGTATTTTATTTTATTTAATTGTAATTGTATACAATTGTTTTATTCCTATAATTATGTTTAGAAACGATGTATCTAATTTATTTAAATGTTTAATTTATTTGATTATTTGTTTTGCGTTGGTAACTTATTTAATAAAGCGAGGTATAATATTATTTTTACGTAGTCTTCTTATATTATTATTTGCGGTAGTATTTCAAATTATTGGTGCGCGATGTTTTTGTGATGGTTAAGGGTTTCAACAGAGTTCATCGGCCCCTAAGTTTTAAACTTTCTCTTTCTTTATCGCGGTTATAACGGGGTTACTTGGGTTCATTCGGCCAGGCCTTTGTTTGTAGGTCGTTTACCTTCGTTTTTTATTACCGATTGACGCGAGTGTAACATTCTTAAACATATATTTGGTTTACTGAATTTTTACATAAAAATATGCGTTTTACGAATATAATAATTATTTAACTATATGTTTCTAATTTTAAGTTTTTATGATAATGGTTTTATTTGGGAATGTAATATGTATTTTTTATTGATAATTTTTTAATTTTTACGTATTACGATATTTAGCAAAAATAAATATTTTATGAATTTCTAAGAAATTTATTTTTAATTTTTTTTTTGAGTTTTATCAATTATGAACAAAATAAAATATTTATAATGACTTTAGGCTTTTAGAATGACTTTAGGTTTTTTAATAATATTATAATTTTTATACCTCTATTCGGCGTTTTGGTTCTCTGGCTTTTTGCTTTAGATTTTTATACCTTCGTCCTTTGTATTTATTTATTTATTTTCTGGTACTTTTGGTTTTTTTTTAGATAGCTTCTTTTTAAATTTGTTCCGTCTGGATTATTTTTGCGTCTCGTCAGTCATGAAAAAATATAAAGTACATGTTAGTTATATATTAAACAATTGTAAATATGTTAATTTTGGTGGAATTTGCGTCTGAGCGTTTTTGAGCGTTTTTGAGCGGGTACACTTGTAATTAATTTTTGACAAATTATAAGACAAATGTATTTAATATATTAGCTTGTAATATATGTGTTACCTGCTCGAGTGATTCCGTTCATCCAGACCTCGCTGTTCAAGTATTAATTCCTGTTAAATCCTTTGTTTCTGTCGTGCAGTAAAATGTTACGCAGTATATTAATGAACACGTATTATTGTTCTGTTTAATAAAACTACTGATTTTACGTTAAGAATGGCACAGTAGGTTGTGATAGGCTTACCAGATTTTTTTACCACAGTATAACAATTGAAATTATGAGCACAAAATAAAAGTACCTGAGTTTTTTAAACGATTTCGGAATTTTACCAGTTTCTGAAGGTATGTGTGTGTTCAGAGACACGTTCGGATCACCAGTTTTGGACTGGTGGGTGTTCAGAGACACGATCGAGAGTCACCAGTTTTGGGACTGTTTAGAAGGTATGTTCAGACACGTTCGGGTCACCAGTTTTGGGGTAAGAAGTATTGTGGTATGTAGAGCTTACTAAAGTGCCAGAGTGGTCACTTGGTTGGAAGCGATTACATACCAGCCGGAGCTGATATGCAAGCCTGTAATTGAGGTGGTAAGGTCGGTCAGTTGGACGTGTAGGTATTACCTGTTTGTCCGCCTTCAGCTACATACAACCCAAATGATATCGCAACCGCTTGGTTCGAACCTGGTGGCGGTCTGTTCGGATAGTCCCGACAGCTGAGCCACAGATTGATCGACCAAGCAACTATGATACCGTATACAATAGATTAAATATTATTACCAAATATTACTCAGGTAGAAATGGTAGACAGATTGAAAGATATAACAGGAAATTGAACTTACTCTTTTATTTATCAAGATGATGATTACAATTGTTGTTTACTATTATTACTTGGTACAGAAATGTCGAGTTATTATTTAATGAATATAAATGTAAATTTGAAACGCGGACGATTTGAACGACGACGAGCGGTCGGGCAGCGTGATGCCTAGCTTCGAGATCTGGATGAGCGGAATGATGTGGGCGCGCTGTGCTTCCCCTTAAATAGGAGACGGCTGTGAATACGGCGCAGGGCAAGATGGCGCCTGCCGAAGTACTCAGCGCAGCGAAGCACTGCACGGCGCAATTGGCGCAATTGGCGCAATCGCCACATTGGGTGCATATTGAATTAATGTTTAACATAGTATCTGTTAGTTGCCTAAAAAGCAGTATAAAAATAATTAAAATATAAACCTGGCTCGAAAACCGGTGGTTATGGATCTTTTTTATATAAAATTCAAGTCAATATAAATCAACCTTAAGTCACAGCAATTGTCAAATCTATTTTGTATGCAGGTAAATCCTTTAAAAAGGACTACTTTTGTTAATATTAAAGAAAACACATCTTAAAAAATAATGTTAAGAGGGTAAAAAGTCCTTTTTGTGACAAGAATAATTCCCATTTTTCTTACCCACACCGAGACATTAGAAAACCCAATATCGAGACAATAAAACTGGGGTACTTCGTCAAAAGAACGATGACAAAAACTCTTTTTTGAATTGAATCTTGTACATTAGTTCTGGCACTTTGTGTGAGGTTCCCGTTATATATATTCTTTGGTTGACGATAAAATATTTATACAGTCTGACATTTATTGCTTGATCCAAAACTATTAAAGAAAAGAGTATTTTGTTCGTAGAAATGATATTAATAATTCTATGACCTAACACGTTCTGTAGAGATTCTAATGTAGTCATCATCAACACGGACTCAATTCTATGAAATCTTGTGAAGTTTTTTTCGTATCTAGGAAAATAACATTTTACACATACAAACATACCATCACGTCATGTTCCTCTTGAGGTTGAAAGACAAAACCAAGCGCCACACCATCGTATTGTGACATATCTTATTTATATCATCTAATTGTCGATTTGTTCAAGATAATTTATAGAAAGACGCCGAAATACCCCAAATATATAATTAAATATTCTACAAAAAATATGCAAATGGTATAAATTGAATTGAGTGACATCATTATATACGATTTGAATGGCATAGGCCCGAGATATCAGTTGGCCCTTAAATCGTTGGATTTAGTAATCCAAGTTAAAAGTTTAGGGAAGATTAAATTTCATTCGCGCATTTCAGTGCAAAATGAAACGGCAGTTACGTAATCTTCAACTATAGATATATTTTACGGTTTCTATGGTTATTGTCTACAACGCATCTGTCAAATTTCAATAACCTTGAATGATACGTGACGCGAAGCTGTGACTAAATATTATTTTATTATTATAACAACACATTATTTTATTTGTTTCATTACACAGCATGTTACTTTTTCAATTTTTTATACCGATCGATGTTTTTTTAATTAAAATCAATCATTGTAGTGATAAAATCTCATAAGATATGTACTACGTACGTAGTACATATAATTCAATGTATGTATGTTTTACAGATGGATATGGAACTAATTGACAATGGTAAAATAATGTCTTATGTAGAAAATTTAAGAATACACATTACATATATAGAAACAGGATGGATCAATTTTAAAAGTGGGATGAAAAACATCGCAAAAATAAAGTATTAAAATGCGTGCCTGACGTTTCATGGCTGACAGTTTATTTCGTTTGTTGTCAGGCAATATATTGTAATTATGTAAAAAAGAAAATAAATATTAAATACATGAACCACTTCTATATCAATTCTTTTATTTTAACAACAAAAATAAATCATGATTATAATTATTATGCATAGTTATTTGTAGTATAAAATGAAATAAAACATTAAAACGTGTGGCGGTTATTACGCCACCTGGCGTAAAAAGACTAGAAACAATACTTAACTCAAGATTAAGACACGCGATCCGCCAGAAACGTTGAGTTAAATATTTGTCGAGTTAAACTCCTAAGGGCCGACTGAAATACCGGCCCATAATACACAAAAAAAAAATGACGACACGTCCGTATATCCCAACGCACGAGTATCGTGTCACCTAAAAAGGCAATACATCCAGATGAACCTCATTACTATGTAACATGTTTTTCGCTACTCTCACCACCACCCGCTCCGCATATGGGGACTGTCAACGGCCCCTTCGCAGAACGATAGAATGAACGACAAAAAAAAAACAATGCATGGCACAAAGAGTAGCTCATGGAGCCCTCTAGTTAAGCAATCTCGGCACCATGGTGCGAAAATAACAATCAACAAGTGAGATTCACACTTCCGGACTGTCGGCGACTTCAGATCCATATATATAGGGCATCAGAGAAGTGACCAAGATCTCTGGAAAAAAACAATTCAGTGAGAATCTTCGGATAATAAAGCACCGTATCTATGACAAAATCGTTTGAAGGCTTTGTAATTGTTTTTCGAGATCACTAAGTCCGAAATAACATGTTATTTTTTCCTGTTGTATTTTCTTCTGCCTAGCTCTTACGGGACACCCAAAAAGAATGATAATAGAAGAGTGGAAGCACTATTCTAAGCCGGTGCCTCACAGCAGTCTTTTCAGTATGAGTGTCCTTATTTTATGTTGAAGCTTCATATACATTTCTTTATAAGTTCATATTTTATATAATTTATTTATTTCCTGATTCACGACACAAATTACCTTTTAATAGATACTTGCAAATATATAAAAATCCCCATATTGAAATAACATCATATGTAGAATATAAACATAAAATAACTAAACACTTGTTTAAAATAAAAACCTACATAATAAAACAAAAATGTCAAGAACTTAAATAATGTAAACATATGAAGAAAAACCAGGACAAAAAAAATACTTAACATTTAATAAAATGAAGATACTTTGCGTTAGATAAAATTGAGATACTTAACATTTAATGGCATAAAATTAAATGACACTCTTAATACAAAATAATTTGATATTATTAAACAGAGTTCTGTGTATCTCCCTCTAACATAAAATTATGTGAAACATTTTATTTTTGACAATAACCAAAGTTTTAAATTGCCTGTGGGATGTGTCTGTGTTGTTTAAAGCGTATCGGAATATCCAACCTTCAGTTTTGAAGCCAACACCGACGCGGACGCCAAATAAATCTATGCTTGAGAAATTCTCGTTAATCAGACGTTGCATGCGAATGAGCGCCGAATTTTGTTGTTGTGCATGCTCGGCGCTCTGTAATTATAGAATTTTAATCTATAATTCAATGATTAATCGTACAATTACATTTTAATCATCTGTTTTCAGAAGCTAAACTTTAATACGTAACTATTTGTTATGTCGTTGTATATTTTCTGGGACAGCGTCATAAAAAATACAGCCTACTACAATAAAAATATCTCAATAAAATGGACTGCAACAAGCCTTCCAAGAATTGAACGATTTTCTAAAGGACGATCATAAAACTTACGACCATAATTTTATAACACCTTAACCTTTTGAAGAAATAATAAAGCCCGTTCTAGGCCGCCTCATAAATGACACCGAAATCAGCGCGAAGAGCAAAAAGGGACACTTTCGTAACATTAAGACTATTTCACGAGAATATCAGGCTATTTGACCGTTTGATTCGGTCTGTGCTAACCTTTTTTACGAGCTCGCTTCCATAATAAACCAACAAGTTTACCCTTCATAAAAATATCCCAGTTTTATATAATACATACCTAATATAGACACAATGAATACGCATAATATGTTACTTTAAATTAGTTGGAATATTCTAGTAATTAATTTATGTTTCTGTCCCTTGTAGGGTCAGTTACATGTGATAGGGGATTTTATAGCTTAATTTATAGGAGTGTGTCCACGGGGACTCTACAAATAAAAAAAGAACTATAAATATAAACGCGCCGTGTAAAAAGTTAACAAATTAACTATACGTACGACTAATTTCACCATATTTTATTCATATTTCTTTTGAAAATAAGGTCGCAGTTTACATACATTATATTTTACTTGTTGTATTTAATGAGACGATACATAACGATTTTTTGGGTTGAACTATTATGGAAACTCAAATATTCTATTGCATAATATAAATACCTACATTTATGGCATGCGTGCATTTTAACATTAGTCGCTTGTTTTTTCACGCAAACAAATAATGTGTTTTTTTGAAAGTAAGGAAATATTGTTAATTTACATGCAACATATCAAATTAATCGAAACGATACTGGATAATTTCTATATTATGGCTGTAAATCACACGGTAAAAATGTACAATTTATGGATGCAGTTTTATTAAGTAATCAGCTAGAATATGGAATAATTTGAGACAATAACTATCGGAATCGATTACTTACACATTTGTACAAGTAGGTAAATAAGATGAAAATGACCTTATAAGTCTGGCGCAATTCAGGGGTGACTTCTATGCGAAAAAATGCATTTGTCACCTCAGGTATAAGAATTGTTGCTCTCAAAATTTACAAAAAACCAATTCTCTCAATAGATGGCGTTACAACAAAAATAAATAAAAATAATAAGAATGTTGTTCATATAATTTCACACATAGATGGCTGTAGTAAAAATTCCTTATTTTCAAGCGAAAAGAATTTCAGTATTGCAATATATAGAACTTTCAAAATTGAATTGATAGGGATCTCATTAAAAAGGCATAATTGGTGAACGTTGCGCAAGCGCATAAAGTGATCACGTAAACTAGCCGATGTCAGGTCGTAAGCCCTGTAGGTGCCTTGATTTCCCGGTTCTCCTACAGTAAATATTCCAACTTCGTCTCTATTGAGATAATTAAAAATCTGTTAAAAAATACATTAATTATTCATTCATTTTACTACAATGTGATAAACAATGTAATTACTTCAGTCATATTTTTTTCAATATGTTCAATGCAATATTTAAGAAAAAAACTAAAAATAATAGTACTCAAATAACTCATGGACGATATTTTTTCTTCTAAGCTCTTTAATATTATCATTCCTTTCCTCATTAGGTACTATAATTCTATTAAGGTATTGAATCCGTATTTTTTTTTATTTCGCTGTTGTTTTTGACAGGAACTCTCGTACCAAATAAACTCATTTTTTTCTAAATAGGGATACAAATTTTATATACTTACGTTGTCATGCAAAAACTACGCGGAAAAAATAAGGCGGACATGATTTGAATTACCATACAATATACGTATTAACAATTTGCGATAGATATCTGAGAAGTTCCACATCGGGAGAGGAGTAAGACAAGGCGAAAGAATATCTCCAAAATTATTTTCACTCGCTCTATAAGATGTCTTTAAAACCCTCGATTGGAGCGAAGGTGTTAACATCAATGGCGAACTACTGAGTAATTTATGGTTCACAGATGATATAGTCTTATTTGCCAATGATGACAAAGAATTTGAAAATAGGATGAACAACATATGCAAAACATCTTAGAAAATTGTTCTCAAAATGAAAACATCAAAAACTAAAGTTATGGACAATGCAGAGCCGTCGCCGAGCATTTTGATAGATGGAAAAGTCATCAAAAAGGTTGATAGTTATGTTTATCTTGGACACATTGTGAAACTCAGTAAATAAAATCAAGAGGCAGAAATTTTAAAAAAAGAGTTCTAGCATGGGCCTCCTTTGGGAAGCTCTCTACATAATGAAGACTCCGAGGTACGCCAATTATCATAAAAAGAAAGTTTTTGACGCTTGTGTTCTCCCGGTACTGGCGTATGGCTGTGAAACTATTGTGTTTAAAAAGAAAATGCTACATAATTTAGCTATAAAACAAATGGTCATGAAGATAAGAATGCTGGATTCGTTAAGAGATAGAAACTAACTTGTGGATAAGAGAGAAAAACCAAAATAACCGATGTTTGCCAAAAGTTTGCCAAGCAATAATTGAGCTGGGCAGGGCATGTCGCCCGAACCACAGATTCCATATGGACTAAGAAATTGCTTGAATGGCGACCTAGAACGGGCAAAAGAAGTGTTGGACTGATTATATAAGACGAGTCGTTGGAGGCGGATGGATGTGGTCTGCCCAGGATAGGGAGCTATAAAGGTCTCAGGGAGAGAGTCACTGGACGAAGGCAAACTGGAGAATAAGAAGATTTAATAAAAATAATAAAATCAATTACACTGAAGATTACAGACTTATACACTGAAGTCCGCGAACAAGTCAATAAAGCATCTGTCGTATCTGGATGTCTGAAAAATATGATCTGGAAAAATAAACACATGCGTATTGACAGTAAGGTCAGAATATATAAAACATGTGCGCGACCGATCATGACGTATGCTGTGGAAACGCGAGCAGATACTGTACGAACCAAGGGGCTCCTAAGGACAACGGAGATTAAGGTCCTAAGGTCAATCACTGGTAAAACTTTCCGAGATCGTGTTCGCAATGTTCAAATAAGGAAAACATGTGGAATACAGGACATCGTTCGATGGAGTAGATCCAGAAGAAGGCATTGGAGGGACCACGTAGCCAGGATGGACAGTGATCGGCTTGCAAATATAGCAGCAAATGAAATTCCTTCTGGCCGCCGCCTACCCGGTAGACCACCCAAGAGATGGAAGAATAGCTGGACTTCGTCATCCCAGGAGGCATAGTTTCTGAAGAACAGACCAACTAGGTCTACTAAACGAAGAAGAAGAAGAAGAAGAAATAAAATCAATTTGGGTATTTTCAAAAGGTAGACAAAATTGATACGTTTGTCGGCCAAGCTTCCTCCCACAGCAAAACATTTAACGATTCATAAATGTTTACTGAAAATAATGTTTACACAATATAAAAAAATACTAAGTATGTACTTTTGTTTATTACAACTACCCTCATTTATTTAGCAAAATGCTCGAGGATAATATTTTAAAGGTGGAGCAAAGAGGCTTTTAAAAACTTTTCGTAAATTCTACTGTGGGTAGAAGGCAAGTATGTATAACTATTCCATTAAATTATTCTTATCTGAACCCTGTGTAGTGGGTGTGTTACGCCCATGTCGTGTACCAGCTAAAGAAAAGGTTTAGTAATTTTGCCATAGGTAATATGCGGTCATAATGACTTAAACAAAACCTATATGTTTGGTTCAAAGACAGAATAATCTAACAGATCCCAACCTCACATCACTTAATCGAACCATAGCCAATCTTAACAAACAAAACCATATTTTAGTTGTTTGAGCAAATGCATATTTTTATGGATGTTGAATATTTCTCTCCACCTCTGTGTGAAAAATTTTAGATTAACTTTTCCACGGGTATCAGGTAGAGAGTGCATACGATAAGTTTCAACGTGAGTTTGTGAGTTCATGATGTATGTCGTTTGGCGTACTGTGAAATATGTGTTCTCTATACCATTCATATACAGGGTGTCCAATAAGTCAACGTATTCCTTTTAAGGGCTGTTATAACAACTCATGACTCGCCAGAATATGCAAATATAACCTTGGTAAAAGTGCCCTAGTTTTCGAGATATTGCCACTTTTACAAAGTGCCCGAAAATCTCCGCCTTAGATTGGTTTTTCGAGTGCCATATTTACAAATTTCAATATTTTGGAATTCTAATTTATGTTTAACAATCTTGAATAACTCAGCTGTTGATCACAATCCAAAATAATAATAAAACTTTTTTTTTTGCGGAAAAAAATAATTATGGCCCGGGTTATGAATTTAAAATTTTTTTTTACCCAAATTTGATTGTTCACACTGAAAAAAAATGTATGGTGCCAACCTGGAAAATTGTTGCAAAAGTTGGCGCAATTATTGTTATTTCCAAAATAGTATAACAATTACTATGTTTTACAGTAAAAAAAATAGATATTGCTATTTTACTGCAAAATGAGCTGATTGTGAAATTATTTAATTTATTAGGATTGTATATCTTATAAATAATGTATGCAAATTTTGTTTCCATTGATACTGGTAAATTTCTTATTTATGATTTCACCTATTAAAATCTTCATAATGTTCTCACGATCTGGAAAATAGAGTTTTTCATTCAAAAAGCTAATTCTTCTTCTTATCGTGTCGGTCAACACTTAGGCGCTCAAATGCCCATCCGCTCCCAGAAGGCCACAAACTCCTTCAAGCTGTCGTCCAGGTCGGCTCGTTTATTAATTGTCTCCCAATCACTCTGGGCAGGGGCCATTGGGCATGCTAAAAGGTGCTCGCTGTCCTGCGTTTGTCCGCAATCGCACGTTGCGTCTTCAGCCATTCCCCATCTCTGGAGATTTTTCCTTGTACGACCGACCCCAGTCCTAAGCCTGTTGAGGGTTTTCCACATATAAAAAGCTAATACAATAGAATTTGTATTCCAAATGTCGATTTGTTCAAGCGAATTTATTTCTCTTGACATATCGACAAAGGATCAAGCCAAGATAAGCGAAATTTATATGCAGGGTCTTTATTTTTCACGGTTTTTTCAACTTTGAAGTCAAAAAATACCAACTTAGAGGCTTCGCAGCATATAGGTATGTTCTGTATACATATAATATATAGATTTACTCAGAATTCGGAATAGAACAACATTTAGTGTGTCTGTGTGTATGTGTCCCTTATAACTATTGATCCACTCAATACACATCGCCTAAAATTTCAGAAAATATAGAAAGTTGTAAGTCTACAAAACTTTATACTCAGAATTTTAGATATTTTTTTTTGTATCAGAGGTTATCAAGTTTTGAATTTTTACTTTATTTTTCCATATATCTCAAAGACCATAAAAGCTATAATGCTGAAAATTGGTATAAACACTGAAAAAAACATTATGACAACCGGACTGGCTACCTGCGTTTTTTCCAAACCTTTGTTATCAGTAATAAAGGTTTCTCTATTTATAACTGTACTATTTGGCTGTGTGCACAAAAGATTAAGTTGCACAAAACCAAATGTTTTATAGTCACTATAGTTCGGTTAATTTTAACATGAAATTTTGTTACTATTAACACAATTTTTTTTTCAGTGAATATAGACAAATACGAAATCTCAAATATTTGATTTTTCTAAAAGTTTCTCACACATTTTTTATTAAGAAAAGTATTTATTTAAGATAAATTTATTTGTTTAACTGCCTATATTTCCAAAGTTTTTAAAAATATCGATAAAAGTCGAAACACCCAACTAAATAATTTAATTTTCTATAAAAAAATCAAGCATTATAGTAGTACATTTTATTTTTTTTTAACAATAGTTATCATAAATGAATTTAGTGACGACATTATTTCATACAATTTGTAAGGCAGTAAACAATTACGATAAACAACTTAATAGTTTGGTACCTATTTAATCTAAAACTTCATGCTGTTTTCATATTCTGAGTAGGAAAAACAGACTGACCTCCATACTATCCTATCCTGACATACATGATTTATATAGAAAACAAAATATCTGATAATATTTATTAATTTGTGTTTAAGTGTTGATATGTAGTTTGGCACGCATTATTCAATTATACATATCTACTATCGCCATCGACAGTAGAATCTCATATGTTACATGTTACTAGTCATAAAAATATTCTTTCATGGATTGTCAATTTTTGAATAAGTACCAATAGTATTTTTATAGGTAATTCAATATTTGAAGTTAATATTCGTGTAGTTTGGATTTACATCATTTTGTATAGTGGGGCTATACAAACTATACGAATAGTCCGATATTTAGCAACGTTTTCGATTAATCATTTTTAATGGCTGTTTTTTGATATTGTCTTTCTTATTGCATTATTTCAATATTATTTGTACTTGTATGTTATTTTTCCTATAAAATCCATCCATTGGTAAAATATGTAGGTACATATTGTTACTGAAATATGTAATAAAATAAAAAAAAATTTAAAATCTTCCCGAGTGTGCGCTGAACAAATCACCAAGTTTCATTGTAAACAGATGGATGATAAGAGCACAAAAAGGACTTACAAAGATACAAAAAATGATACTAAAATCTGCATTTTCCACCTAAAGAAAGGTGATGCGAACTGATAAATACAACCATTCCCAGTTGCCAGATTTACCTTTTTAAAAAGTAGGTACCTACATTCAATAAGGGAGGAAATTTTAAAAATACAAGCAGAAAATATTAAAAAAAACGAATTGTTTATTGAAGTTGTTATCTCTGAAACATGTATTCAATTTTAAACATCTGTGAAAGTGCCTAACTAATATACCTAATTATACTCCTGAAATTATTAAGAAATTTCTACGTGTTCTGTGCCTACTACATAAATATTAATTATTTTAAAAGATATTTATGTCTATGGATTGTTTTTTTTTTTTTTTAATAATGCGGTCCATTAAACAAAACAGGGGCTTGGCGCAGGTTGAATCTCAAATATTTACTTTATGCTTTTGGTGGATTTGATTTTCCAAAACGAAATTAATTACCTATTTTCATGGAATCTTTTACAGCCATAAATTCAAATTAGTGACGGACACGCGAAATTCACAAGGTTTATTTACCATTCAGAATACATAACATCAATCTTTTACTTAACAAAACATTTTTAGAAAATCAGTTAGGTGGAAATTCAGTTAACTATCAAATCGAGCACCAGTGTTTTCAGTGAATTCCTTTTGAATTTTGTGACGACTAGATTATGTATAGCACAGACAATTTTAATTTCCTTATCATCTTCTGGAAACAATTATTTACATTTTTTTTGTATTATAATTTTGATAGTGGTTTTTACGTGATTTGATAAGTATTTTTTTTTTTAAATTGTGTTACTTTTGAAACTGTATGTTTTATTTACAATTCTGAATTAATTTGGTTTTCGATCCTCACTAACCCAAGGGACACATTGCCAGAAGGGAACCAGACTGCCTCGAGAAGCTTGTTGTGATGGGCAGCGTGGAGGGACGGAAATCTCGTGGTCGCTCACCGACCAGATGGAGCGATTTGGTTAAGTCCACAATGGGGTCTTCGGTGACTGGTGCTCTGCGTTCATCCCAAAACAGATTGGCATGGAGACGGGCCATACGTGTGGCAACAGACTAACAGCCGCTATCCTCAGTCATGAGGAAAAGGACGAATGAACCCAAGGGAATATAGTGAGGGGTTATGATTTCGCAATTTTTAAGGCTATTTTTTTGGAGATTATCAATTTTATTGATGATCAAATGCTATGTATGGTCGGTCCTGCTCTACGGTGTTGAGGCATGGACCCTCAAGGTTGGTACCATAAACCGCCTGGAACCGTTCGAAATGTGGATTCATCGTAGAATGCTAAGGATATCCTGGACGGACATGGTGAGCAACGTTGAAGTCTTGCATAGAGCTAATACTGTCAGACATTTGTTCACGACAGTCAAGCTCCGTAAGACTTCATATTTTGGTCACATAATGAGAGGCGAAAAATACTCGATCGTACACTTGATCATAAAAGGAAAGATTGAGGGTCGTATAGGGGTCGGCAGGAAGCAGCTATCCTGGCTCCGTAACATTTGGGAGTGGTGTGGAGGACTTGTTCCGCACCGCACAGGACAGGGAAAGTTTCTCCCGAGCGATCGTCAACGTCGGGGGGACCCGACAGGACACAGAGAGAAAATCGTGTTGAGATTGTATTCTGAAAGTTTCATCACAATGTATCTGTGTGTGTGTGTGTGTGTGCTGTGTACTATATGCTGTGTGCTATATACAGTGTGTTTATTTTACTTTATCGATTATTGACTAAAGCACTAATTCGATTCCTTTCAAATTTTCAAATTTGTACCTATATGTAATACTTGCTTAGATCCCATTAGATTTTGAAGGATATGTGAATAGTGTTTCTCAATTTTTTTAACTGTCAAATATTTCAAGTGACCCCCTAGTTCAGGAAATTTAAAATATGAAAATTTTACTTTCAAATTGGTAAAAAAGCACATCACTTTCATAAAATGGCGTTACAGAATTGTCAAGTTAATTTTATAATTAAAAAAAAATAATAATTTAACAAACCCATTTCATAAAAATGCTGAATATTTTTCATACAAAATTTGAATTCTTTATAGAATGACTTATTAGTGAGGAGTTAAGCGTTGGCCACAGCCCCATCTTTAATTTATGTGTTTTATTCTATAAGTATAGTATCTTGATTATGTAAGCAAAGAGCTGCTGATTTCCTAAATACAAACTTCTAGCTTAAATTAGGAAAAAAAAACTATGGAATAATTTGATTGACCATATTACGTCTGTAGGTACAAAAAATCTATGCACAAACTTTTATTTAGATTGAACATCAAAAAATACAATATTTGAATGCAGTTTTATTGAGGAGTTAGTTTAAGAATTCAATACCTTCATATAAAGTACAATCAGCTAAGAATATGGAATATTTAAAATAATAACACATCTTTGCTCGGAATAACTTAAGTATTCATTGATTTTACGTAGTCTTAATTTGTGTATATTATGTATTTATCATCAGTCTTAAATAACATTCTTTTGTGTATTTCAGTTTTCTTCTTCCTTTCCTCGTTTTTTTCTTTCTAGTCATTTTTTTGTCTCTTTTTTTGTCTCGATATAGTTTTGAAAAGGACCAAAATGCATAGTACTGTACCGAATAGATTAATATAAGATTTTACCTAATATAAGATTTTTCCTAATATAAGATGAGGGCAACAGTTAAACCTTAAAAAATAATCTGGAAGCAGGACCATGACAAAGACAAAGACGAAGACCAAGATCTTAAGATTTTCTTTGCAATATTAACGTTTCTCGATAAAAAGACCATTTTTACTTAAACCGTACCCAAGAGTCAATAATCAACAAAAGTTATTTAGTTACAATCCATGGATATTTTTGAAACTGTAGTAGTTACTAGTACGAGGGTTTTATCGCTAGGGGATGGTTAGTGATAATTGGAGGGTGTGACCTCGTGTGTGCCAAAGGTTAAGTAGACACTGGTTCGTGTCTAGGCCACGTATATTATAATATTGATAGGTAAGTTGTACATATGAGCAAGTTATTCAAAGTTCAGCCGTATAAATCCATTTATGTGGATTCATATTGTGTGAAGGTATCTTATACTATTATGAATATATTTATTTATTTATTTGACACTTTTTTTTTAAATACATACATAAACAACATTATATATTTATATATATTTATTTATTTAAAAAAGGATACAAATACACAATATTTACAGATTATTATAATATAATGATTACTTATTTATGAATGACCTCACTAAGAGATCACAAAGAAGAGTATGTAATGAGATCACTAAGAAGAGTATGTAATAGAACGATATATGAAGGAGGGAATGCAAGATGAAGAAGAGTATAATAAATAAAATGAAAGTGAATTCCTTGAGGTGGTTTGGACATATTGAAAGAATAAATGATGAACGACTGACCAAAAAAATATACATGGGTGTAAGAGATGGAGTGAATAGCAGGGGCCGCCCCAGAAAGGGATGGCATGACCATGTGAATGATATTTTGAAAGAAGGAAATATAAGAAGCTTGAATAATCGACGAGCGTG
Organism: Molanna angustata; assembly: GCA_963576475.1. Classification (NCBI taxonomy): domain Eukaryota; kingdom Metazoa; phylum Arthropoda; class Insecta; order Trichoptera; family Molannidae; genus Molanna; species Molanna angustata. The sequence continues at coordinate 8,044,628 of OY754968.1, read as the reverse complement.
TATGAGACGATGCATGGATGTAAAGGAAGCTAAGAATGTATGCAAAAATAGAGGAGTATGGCGCTCGGTTCTCTCTGCTTACCCCGTAAGGGATATGGCGTGATGGTATGTATGTATTTATGAATGACTCAACTTCAAAAAGAGAATTATCTCGTGTTTTGAATTGAGTCACATTTCACAAAAACATACAAACTAGCTAAATCTACAAAAATCTTAACCTAGGCATCATATAAAGGAACATTTACATATATTGATATAAACTAAAAAGTAAACAAAAACTTGACAACCCAAGCAAAATATATATAAATAACATAAAAAAAGAAATATATAAATAATAATATAAAGTAATCACAAATCATAACAATAAAAGTAAAACAAAACAAAAATTTAAATGTTACTTTAGATATTATTTTAATTTTACCAAGAATTTATTAAGATTTTTTTCTGCTAATTTTTTAAACTGTACTGGTTAATCATTGTACCACTTTACCCCATAATATGAGTAATGATTTTGGCCGAAAGATGTATTTTTTTTGAGATTTTAATCATTCCACTTGCGCGAGGTCCTGTACTTATATTATCTATAGGATAAATTTTATTGACAAAATATTCTTTACATATTTGCTTTATTGCATTTCTTCTGTATAAAATATGTAATTTTGTGGCTTTAAATTCTGAGAATTATTGCTCAGTAGGAAAGTCATTTGGCTTTTGTAAAATAATCTTAATGATCTTTCTCTGAATAACATATAATGAACTTAAGTGACCAGGATAAGTTCCTCCCCATCCTACTATTCCATATTGCATCACAGATTGAGCCAAGGCATAATATGTCATTCTTAGCATGTCAATATTAAGAAAATTTCTTATTCTATAGAAAACATAATATATTTTTCGCAATCTTTCTGCTGTCTTGTAAACGTGATCTTTCCATCATTTCATTTTTATCTTATTTTGTTGCATCTTAGGC
>OY754968.1:8021158-8038658 GCA_963576475.1 Molanna angustata | reverse complement strand
CTAAATTAAAAATTTCGCGAATACTCAAAATGGATCAGTGCAGTTTTTACTAGTAGCACTTGAATAATACCTGTTTTTCTCCAGAGATGAACGTTATTTAAAGGCATTTCTGTAGCAGTGTTTACTGCTGTATAGCAAAAAGTTACATACCTATGTACCTAACTACCCATTATCAATCTCTTCTGAGATAAAAGCGCAATTTATACTAAAGGATGCATGTAGTAATCTTTTATATTTTAAATTTTAAAAAAAATACATTTAAACTGATTTTTGCTGTTCAGTTGAAGTTCATCATTTTTATTTATCAACTTGCAAAAAAAATTCATTATACAAAAAATATTTATAATGAAAGTCTCAAATGGAAGACAAAATGGAATACTTGTTTTTTAACATATTTTTATGAATAATATATTAAATAAGTTTTTTGTCTTCAACGATACTGAACTTTCTTCAAAAAAATGTAATTATCTTATGGAGTTCTATAATATCTTAAAATGCTATAGAACTCCATGAGATAATTGTATCCATGATATGGGTAAACATGGATGGCATTGATTCCGCCCGTTGACCAGACTTGCCTCCCTGATTGTATACGATCGATAAATCTTTGAGACTTTTGATGATGATAACGCAAGTTCTTTATTTAAGTTATAGCTCAAACCAGCTGAAAACGAATCATAAGCCTGATTTTTTAATTTTCTTCTATGTAGAAAAACATAATTTTAATCACAAAAAATAATGATAAAAATTCTTATAGTGAATCGTTTAGAAGATTTGGTGTCATGTTGTTCCTGCTTATCAAGAGTAGAGCAACGACGTTATGGAATGTAATTTATAAATACAAAAATATATAATATTTCAATCATTTATTTATATTACTTATGTACATGTGTACAAAGGCGGGATTATTGCCATAAGGCAATTTCTTCCAACCGACCCGAGCAACGTGAAGTCTCTGAATTAAAATTGGTACAATACTTAGTATTTAGTGATAAAATAATAAATTAGAAGTTAGATAAAAAAATACAAATAAAAAAAGAGAGTAATAAAGAATAATACAAATGACACTGATCATAGCAATGAGGTAAAGGAGGAGGCTTCGGAAGGATATAGAAGGAATTCAGGAACTATTTGAAAGATAAAGTTTTTTTAGTTTACCTTTAAATATTTGAATGGATTGAGATGACGTTACTTCATCACTTAGGCCATTCCACAGTCTTGATGATTGTACTAGAAAAGAATCATCATTAATCTAAATAAGTATTTGCGTTTCGGATAGAAATATCAGAGTAATTATAATAACACCCATAATTATTCATCCTTATAAGTCGTGTACTGTTCTTTGAATGTCTAACAAGTGAGTTGTGAATAGGTACGAGTCCCGAGCTCAAGTCTTAAGTGGATGAGACTTGAGTCAACTTAGTGAAAACCTCAAGGTATATTATACCTATATAATTCTAAAATACACGACAGACAGATCTCTGACGAGGCCCCGGCGTTAATTGAGGCAATAAAATTATTGCTTGTCGAAATACGCAACATTTAATAATTGAAATGGCAACAGAACTTTGAGTGCTAATGAAATATTTCGCAAGTTTCGGACTTGATATTGAAATACCAATACAGCGTTTCGCTAAATGTTGATATCAAATAAACTCACTAACCAATAACATTTCTACCTCTACTCCAAACTATCACAATGTAGGACGGTATGTGTTTGATTAAATATTAAGTCCTTATACTTTCCTGGTATCCATTGAATTTCACTGTTCATTTATTTAAATGGTATCATTTTGTCGATGGCCATCATCAGAATGCATTCACTGTCGTCTTTAATAGACCTTTATGTACATAGATACAGTGCCTTTAATAAATAAACAGTCAAATTAAAACCGTAGTTGTATCAATATGAACTGGACGTAATAAATCTAATCCCATCCCTTATGCGCATTATTTTTATTGGGCCAGTCGTCATTTCAAATTGATACGACTTTAGTTATTCTACGTCATCACAGAGTTTCACCAGTTTCAAGGATTGTTAAACTAAATAAAACAATAAAAAAGATCCCATATTGATCTGCCCTACGAACAAATATTGAAACCTGCGAATTTTAAAATTATGTCTGCAATACTCTTGCGTTTTATGCATTATAATATGGCAAGTAATTGTTTTGAAACAAATCGTTTTCATTGCCTATGTATTTGTGTTTTTCTATTTTTTCCTCTTTCTGAATTGTTTCTTATTATATTTCATTTTCAATTTCAATTATTTTTAAATATGTATGTATGTGTGCATTGTATGTATGCATATGTTTCTTTTATTTTTTATCTGACTTTTGATTAGTAGGTATTTATATTTTAACTAGATTTTTTGTCCTACAATTTTTTAAATTGTTTTTTGATCTACATATAATGTAATATGTTATTTGTAATAAGTATTTTGATTTCTCTTGTTTTTTTTCTCAAGTATGAAGTGTATTTTAAAATTACATTTGTTTTATTTTACATTTTTGAAGTACATGGTTTTAACTGGTTAGATTTCAAATTATTCTACGTTCACCCTTTTTCATACACAAATTTTAACAGCGTAAAATAGTACTCTGGAAATTTAAATTAATACGTGAACACGGAAAGAGTCTTATCATGTGAAGAGACCAACATGTTAACATGACTTTATAACTGATGAATAATTTTGTGATAATATTATAATCATAAAATGTGTTTATCAGGTGATATTGTAAAATGTGTTATTGGAGAGGTGATGAATGGAAACTTCGGAGTGAAAAATATACCAGACCCTTAAAAAATAAATAGCTTGGAACATTAAATAAAAAAAATGTGCAACATTACACTGAATAAATTATATGATAACTGGAAACAAATGATTTATTTAGTTTATTGATTCTTGGACTATTTAAAGAAAATATGTTAACTTTTGATTAAATACACAAAACAAGTTGCCACATTTTGGAGATATAAAATTTCAATTGTCTGACAAATTCAAACTGAAAATATATTTGAAAAATGTTTCTACGCAGAAAATCTAACCCAATTAAAGAATATTAAAAATATCCGATGTAATAATAAAAATAGCCGATGTTATCATAAAAATAGCCGATGTAATAATAAAAATAGCCGATGTAATCATAAAAATATCCGATGTAATAATAAAAATAGCCGATGTTATTATAAAAATAGCCGATGTAATAATAAAAATAGCCGATGTAATCATAAAAATATCCGATGTAATAATAAAAATAGCCGATGTAATAATAAAAATAGCCGATGTAATCATAAAAATATCCGATGTAATAATAAAAATAGCCGATGTAATAATAAAAATAGCCGATGTAATCATAAAAATAGCCGATGTTATCATAAAAATAGCCGATGTAATCATAAAAATAGCCGATGTAATAATAAAAAAGCCGATGTCGTGAGTCCTCTGGGTGCCTTAATTTCCCGGTTCTCCTATAATATACCAACTTCGTCTCTATTGAGAAATTAAATACTGTCATAAAAATATCATTGACTCCTGACGGTCAAAATCCAATGTTTGCGTATATACAACTATAAAAATATTCGAATAAAAATATATTTACAGCATTTTTCAAAATTACATACTAACACATCACGACGAAACTCATAGTGTGCACTCACTACATGATACCCGTTGAGAAATCGATGTAAAAAATACGCTTAAAAATTGTGAAATCATGACTCTCCACTATTACATATTGCGGAGAGTAAAAAACTGATAAAAGATAATAATCTTTACGAACCTTTAACATAATAAAATATTGTGTATTTTGTCTTATCTGTTTTTTGTACACATTAAAATAATTTTCACCGGAACGAAAGTTTGAAATGGGCTTTAATGAGAAATAATGAAAAGGAAATTGCCTAGTGTCTGCCATTTCGCATTGACAGAACTGTCGTTCTCCTATGTATACCCCTCCCCATTCCTAGTGTATGTACCCACTCGATTTTCCCTTTTGATAAAGGAAATTAATAAAAGTGACAACTAAATTGATTTCAATTTATTATACAAAATTAACGATATAATCGAGGTACTTGCCTGAAACTCTTCATAATAATTATAATCCTTTTGTAGCCGTGATGCAAAGTGAAACAGTTATTAAAGAAACTTCCAAATATACAAAGTTTATTATATTTAATTTAGTTCATGTATAATACATAAAATTTATAGATAAAATACACATCAGATTTTCTTATTCATAGAAATTTTGTAAAAACAAACAGACAATCAGCTTTTTTAGTTTTTATACGATATAAGTAAATATTAGTGATGACCAAAAAATGTTTAGCAAATCTTTCAGTTTTACTATGGGTTTCCTATAATTGAAATCACCTATTAACCTTTTATAACGCACGTTATAGTTGTTACTCTTACTAACACGTAACTTCATGGTGTATTTATTCGGTGGTTTAATATATCATGTTTTCTTGAATATCTCTTTCTTCCTTTATCTTGTGGTGGAACATCCCTATGATGTCCACACATCTCTACTGACATGTCATTGCTACCAACGCAAGCTGAAGTTATCAACAGTTGTCGCCACCTGTATTTACCATTCGGTATTATATCCAGTGCCGTGACTTGACGTATCGCGAATTCTTCTCGACGTTCTTATTCTGTATTCATTGAATATCCTAATTATTAAACAACTAAAATTAAAACGTTACTTGTCAGAGTGAGTAGGTACTATCTTTCATTATATAAATTATCAGTAGCCCCAATATTTATTGTCTGTAGTATATCTAATATAGAGAGATAAGTTTTGACAATACTTTTGAACAGGCAAATAATCTTCTGATAAAATTCCTTTGAACGAAATAATCACAATAAGCTTATAATTAAAAAAACATGTTTCTTAAATAACAGAGATGTACGAACTTCATAGGGATGTTCCGCCACAATCTATTGATTCTTAATCCCAGTTTAATGTTGGATTCCAGGAATAATCTATGTTGAGAAATCTTCTAGGTATGAACATTTTTTTTTACTTGCTTTCTGATGTGTAACAGAACATACTGACTTTAAAGAACATAATATTTTATTCAGACATTTTTCAATTCATTTTTCAAATACGTCTAGCTTAGTAAGGTTAGTATCATACAAAAAACAGATACAAGATATGGTCTTTACGAACCTTTAAAAAATAGAAAATAGCAAAAATTGTAAGACCTGCGGTCTTAGTCATGGAATTTGCTCATCTCTAGTAAATAGTTCTTTTAACAATATTCTAATAGCTTATATAATAATTAACATCAAGAGAAGGCCCTTTTGCATTAAAAATCAGAGGAGAAAAGTAAGATTGAGTCAACTAACTACTTAAAAATCAACAATACATTCAACAGATAATAAAGTAAAAAATCACAAAAAATATGGCGCAATTTGTTTTGGGAATTGAGAATTACTCGTAAGTAATTTGTTAAGCTGTTGAGAGTGGACAGAGTTACTTCTGTAGGCACCCTTTGTGTTTTATAATTAATAATGAGAGGTGATCAATCACAAACCAAGAGTCTACAAAATATATATTATTGGGAAATTTACAATTTTCCAAGAAGGTATAACCTCATTACCTATTGCCTATACACATCGGGCACAAGAAAATAGTTACAACAATAACTTCACTATTTTGGACATGTTTGATTGTAGCCAAATGTGTCATTTTTTTATTGATTTTTTTTTATTAAAAATGAATATATCCTTGTTAAACAAGTACATGTACATCTTCCTACATTCCTTAAATTAAGCATAAATGCTTGTGCTATACATCGATGAACGAAATCGGTTAAGGCAGGATTCGAATTCGCGACCACTGGATTAGTAGCCCAGCGCGGTAACCGCTCTGCCATCGACCCATGTTGTGAGCCCTCGCCGGCTTAGAATAGTGTTTCCATCCCTTTTCTATTGTTATCGTTTTCGGGTGTTCCATTAGAGGCAAAATAACTTCCCACGTTCAGCAATGAGGTTCACCACCCTTTCTGAATGTAGTGCTTTTTTAGGTGAGAACAGACTAGTATGTAGGTATACACTCATGTTTTGTGCTTCCTTTCATAAGGTAATGCACACCCGCACACCTGTCGCTGGTTACCCCACATTATGGGATTTACCGTGATGGTGTGTTTAATTGAAGCCAATCGCCACAAACCAGTAACATACCTACCATTTAAATATAAATGAACAATTCTAATGCTTCTCAGGTACTCTGTCAAATATCAATTTAACAAGCACCAGAACCAGACTGAAAACACAAAAACTGTGTCTCCACCGGGAATCGATCGAAGGATCTTTAGATCAGCAGTCAGATACCTAACCAACTGATCCACGAAAGCTAATTTTAAATAATTTAAACATGTAAATGGTGCAATGTTTAATATTGTAATCATTTTTTTTTTTATTTATTTTATTGATTTTATTGATATATAGAACAAACAGTTTATAATTTGTATTAACACAGGTATATTAAATTACAAATTATGTTATAAACCTTTTATAGAATCTATTCTATTTGGTAAAATATTAAAATATTAAGTCTTTGCTGGAAGGAGAAAAAAAAATATTTATTATGTTTTTTTAAAAGATTTGTTCGCAATGATTTTTTGTATATCAAAAAAAGGTCCACTGATCACCAAAAGTCAAGTCCACAATGGTCAAAAAATACCTGTGTATATACATATAGTGGAATAAAATTATTTACTCGTTTTAAATATTTAATAATATTATCATTTATTTTGCTTATATGTATTTTCGTACCAGGTGTTAGATAAAAATTTCCAGGTGAATTTTGTCGAGTCTCACCCAAAGAGCGGTTAACAGAGGGCTGCATTTAGGAAATTACTTGCTAACTATATTATTGGAAGGATAACTTTCTTAGAAAAAGAACAAGAGAGTTATTATCTAATTTAAGCGATTTTTCGCGCTCATCCTGCGAGAAAACCGCCATCTTTCAACAGCATCGTCTATTTCGTTTCTCTTGTGCAAATATACAATAGTTTGTGCCGCCTCTACCGCAGGTAGGTAGATACTTACGTACAATACCAACCATATTTTCCGCCCTTCAGTTTCTTGTCAATTTTTCTATTGATAGCCTTTCTTGTTAGTCAATAATCTATTTATCCGATTTCAACGTTGAAACGATTGCTTCCGTAGTTGCTCTATCAATTGAGAAATTATAAATCACAAATACGTACTTTGTTAAATTAATCAAACGGGAAATTAGAAAAGAAAAATTATAGACATCCTTGCTTTTAATGTTTCCATATATATTGCAATTTCTTTTCATACATACATTGGCCTAAGATACGACAACGGCGAAATATACATATTTTGACTCGTCTATATAATACGCTCTTTAACTCTAATTCACCGCAGTAACTTAAAAAGCAGAAAGTATGGAAGATCTACAGTATCTTGTAAGAATGGTATATGAAGGATACATAGAGAACGGACTGAGGATGAATGCCAGCAAATCAAAAGCGTGCCAAATAAAAGTAGAGAACGAATGTCTTGAGCAAGTCGACGAATATGTCTATCTGGGAAGCATGTTCCAACGGAATGGACGGATTGATAAGGAGATCGAAAGAAGAGAAAATGGAGCACATAAACCAGTTATGAATGCAACATATCAAAGGATGCTAAAGTTTCCATTAATAACGCTATCTTAGTGCCAACCTTGACGTATGCTAGTGTAACCTGGACATGGCAGAAGTCGCACGAAAGTAGAATAAATGCAGTTGAAATGAGATCGCTAAGAAGAATCTGTAATAGAACGATGTATGACAGGGTCAGAAACGAGGACATAAGGAAAGAATGTAGGATGAAAAAAGATGTTATTAATAGAATGAAAATGAACACATTGAGATGGTTTGACCACATGGGGAGAATGAATGAGGAACGCCTGACGAAGAAAATATACATTGCGGACAGGAATGGAATGACAGGTCGGGGCCGCCCAAGGAAGGATGGCACGTTCATATTCGAACGGTATTTTGAAAGACCGAAATGTCCGAAGCGTGAACAACAGACGAACATGTATAAGACGATGTATGAATGTTGACGAGGCTATGAATGTATGTCAAGATAGAAGTAAGTGGCGTTCGGTTCTCTCTGCCTACCCCTTGAAGGACATGGCGTGATGGTATGTATGTATGTACCTTATAAATTAATTCACCTATTTATCTAATCACGGCCTATCGCTTCAATCTCCTGAACGTACTATATTAACTATAATAGTAGACTAAAAGACACATTTTCAATTTAACCTTTTTTTTCTTATTGGTAAGAACGAGTTGATTCGAAGAATTTGTAGAAATTATAATGCTTTTTTTAATCATTTAGATATATTTAATTTAAAATTTCACTTTTTCAAACATAAATGTAAGGATACTTTTATTTATTCAGGTGAGCATTTTTGATGTCAAAAAAACCTCCCCACTCCCTTTCTCCCCACTTCATCCTTTCCTCAAACCCCTAGTATATATTATATGTGTATGTGTGTATATATATATATGTATATTATATGTATATATTTTTCTCTCTGTTAATTCATCGTGTTTATATGTTTAATGCATTACATACTTTAAGTGAAAACCTGTCACTAGCTTCTTTGTTTAATATTTTCTTATGTTAATTTGTTAATTCATCGTGTTTATATGCTTATATATATTTCTTTAATGCATTACTTTAAGTGAAAACCTGTCATTAGTTTCTTTGTTTGATATTTCTTATGTTTATATCTATATTATGTAAAAATAAAAAACTGTTGGTTTTCTAATAAATAAATAAATAAATAAAATAAATAAATAAACTATCCCAATTATATTCGCAACACTGAATTTTTCAGCTCTTTCATTTCGAATGTATGTTATTTTTTTAATTTGTTCATGACATGTAATATTATATCAGGTCTGTTATGTTAAATTTACCGGAAATTTTATAATTTTTCTTAAAATAAAATCGATTCATATTCATAGTATAATTTTATTTTCATATAGTGAACAATTAATAGTTCCAACTACTCATTTCTCATTTCTTTGTTTTATTATTCTAGATTTTGTTCGTCGTATAAGTCTATTTAAACATCTAAGAAAATACTTAGGAATATGTATTTGTCTAATTGTCAACAAAGCCATTTTGCACTAAAAGGAATCAATAATATTAAGATTTTTTTCATTTTTAGTCTAACTGGAATCCACTTATATATAAAAATGGATATTTTCCACAAGCGATTATCAGAGCTTCACTCTAGGCAAACTTTTAATGGGAAATTTCGTTTTATTTTCAGGAAAAGTCTCTTGCTTGCTTGCTTGTGTTTTTTTTAATCCTGCACCCCTTCGCATGTCGATACAAAATAATTCACTTTGCTATAAAGTTAGAACAAGCGAATAAACTGATTAGTTTTATCCCTGTACCACTAATAAAATAACAAGAAAAGAAGCTTTTTGTTACGAAATTACTTGCACTGTTTTGCAGAAATACGTACAAAGTGTGGCGTTGATACAATTTTTTTTTAATTGTGTATGGCGTATTTTATGTATATGAAATGTTGTGTTGTGCATTCCTGAAAGTTCAATCTGTGAAGTATGTGAATCTTAAGAACAAAATTAATACACTTAAAAATTTGTGTTACACACTAAACTTCGGTTTCGGAGAACACCTCTCCTTCACTTACAAACTGTGTGTGTGTTGTTTGTTTAGAGGTGCTCTCCGAAACCGGTCGAGATATCTACGGAGTTAAGTGTGTGACACAAATTTTAAAGTGTACTAATTTTGTTGTTATTTTTAAATATGGCACACAAAATAATTATAAGATAATTATAAAAATATGTGAATTTTTATAATGATTTGGTTTGTGATCAATCAAGATAGAACTCCCAAAGCACTTAGTCATGATTTGTTGGGAAAAGGCGTGAAAAAACTCCTCTGACGTGTTCTGATATCCGCTACCCTTGATGGTTAATATATTATATGAATGGAGGAAACGAGTTTTCCTATGTTCTCTTTTAAATGAATGATGCCAGTCCCAGATAGAGAAAAGAAATGAATTTATGGAAAATTAATCTAAATACAACCTCCGAGATGTTATCGCAAAAAACACGCGATTCAAACAACGAAAGAATAAGAGAAGTAAGAGATAAACTATTGAATAAATTTTCCTTTGAACTGCTTCTATGTATATTCATACACAAATACCATTAAGACCACGAAATATAAGGGGTATGTGAAGGGATCTAAACGTTACCAACAATATTTCTTTTTACGAACATTCTCTGCCTCACTTAATTTTATGCACTTCTTCTTCTTTTTCGTGCCATATCAGGTCCCCCCGACATTGACGATCACTGCTGAGAAGGCATCTCTATCCGCCGCGTACGTAACAATTCGCCGACGTCTCTGATGCCGGTCCACTCACGAATGTTGCGGAGCCATGACAACTGACGTCTTCCTATTTCTCGGTGTCCCTCTAATTTGCCCTTCATAATCAATTGGAGCAGCCTGTACTTTTCACCTCGCAAAACTCGCCTATTCGATATACGATATATATATATATATATATATATATATATATATATATATATATATATATATATATATATATATATATATATATATATATATATATATATATATATATATATATATATATATATATATATATATATATATATATATATATATATATATATATATATATATATATATATATATATATATATATATATATATATATATATATATATATATATATATATATATATATATATATATATATATATATATATATATATATATATATATATATATATATATATATATATATAGATCCCACTACATTTTTTGCGTCCGCCAAATATCCGACAGATCGGCGTCCACCACTTCTACTTATTATTTTAGGTTTATGTCAGTGAATTTAGAGCTATTTGTTGCTCACAATCATTGTAGCCATAAGGTTTTTCTTGTAAATTGAAAAATATAAATATTCAGTTTTATCCTATTTTGGTACGTTTGACACGTCATTTTCATACTTGCGTCCATGTGTATATTTTTTGTATATTTTACAAATATCTTCCTATAGTTTTCACGTCCATTTTTTTATCTTTATTACTGCGTCCGGTGTATATTTTTTGTATATTTTATATATTTCTTCATATAGTTTTCACGTCCATTTTTCTATCTTTATTACTACTTCCGGTGTATATTAAAAACTTTCCTATGCATAATTGACATCATACTTGCGTCCATGTGTATATTTTTCGATATTTTATATATTTCGTATATTTTATATAGTTTTCACGTCCATTTGTTCTAGCTTTATTACTACGCCTTCTGTACACAGGCGATTTCTTAGTGTGTACATAAGTGCACTACACTGCCTTCTAAAATTAATAAATATATATTATATCCAAAAAACTTATTCAAAACACTTGCCAAAATACGTTATAATGGTACCTAGTAACTTTGTTAGTAGATGCGTGTTTGTATATAGCGCCAAAATTCGTATATTATAGGATTGTGTGCATAATTTATATGAACGTAATTTTTCTACATATTATCTCATAGTAATACGAAATTTTGCCGATCCGTGATTGTGAGCGACACAGATAGCGCTTCATTGGTATGTGTTAGAAAAGGACAGAACACTGTCCCGGTCCGTGCTTTGCTCCAGACATGCGTATTGAAGACATAAATACTGTCCATAATGAGTTAACATCAACATGCGTACTAACAACATTTTACTTATTATTTGTAAGGATTATTTTACATTAACTTACGTACAATGTTATGACAAACATCTGTGGTGTGATGGTGTAGTTTGTCCGAATGTTCATTAGTGTCAGAGTAAAATTAAAAACATCTTTTGTAATATCAATAAGGATATTAAAAATAATATATCAATTAAATTGCTCGTTCTATATTATAGGGATGTTTATTTCAATGTCGATGGACTGATATTATCAATTTAACAACTATGTTTTTTTAAATACCTACGATGTTTAGAAACATATTGTGAATTATTGTTCAATTTATTGACAGCTTACTGTTGAGTCCGACGGTGTTTTTATACGCAGTTTTTAAGAAAACTACATTATTATAACATAAGACCATCTCAATATTTTTTCAACGATGTTACACCAACAAACATTTGATCTCCTCTATCGTAGAGTTTTATACAATCGTGTAATCGAAAGGCATGCACAAATTTAAGAGCGTTGAACTTTTTTTTAAATTTTCATATAGATATCAACCGGGAGTATAACATCTAGGATTTTATGAATCTTTTATATATTTTGAAGTACTCGTATATTATACAAATAACAAAAGTTTTTTTTTGATTTTTTTGTTGTGATATATTTAGTCAAAAGATAATTTTGTGTTAAAAAATGTTGGGGAAATTCATTATTTAAATATTATATAAAACACACTACATAGGTACCTACTTTGTTTAATGTCACTATTTATTAGATGAAGTACTTACGTACTAGGTACATCATATAAATTTAATATGTACCCAAACATTATTTCTTTCAAAATAAATTATAAAATAAAACAAAATTCAAAGGCTCGCCATTGAAAAAATATATATAAAATTTAAAAATAATAATAAATACTTCCTTGCACCCTGTGCATGTGGCCATTTCATTGCTATTCGACAATTTCATCTAATTTATTTACCTAGTGTTTCCAGCCCCGATAAGCAAGAGTTACGTGAGAAATAATTTTAAATAAATTTATAAACATGAATGTAGATACCTACATAATATATTATAATATTGTGTATAGGCGACTGCCATAGAAATCGTATGAAGCAATGTCGTCACTAAATTCAATTTATGTAAATTTGAGATGTACTACTACAATGTTACTATGTTTTATAGAAAATTAAATTATCTATTTGGATTGTTTCGGTTTTTTTCGATATTATTAAAAACTAAGGAAATATAGGCAGTTAAACACATAAATTTAAAAAAATGTTTTTCTTAATAAAAAATGTTTGAGAAACTCTGTAATTTTTTTGTAAAAACTCGTTTGAGATTTTGTATTTGTCTATGTTCGTACCAATTTTCAGCGTTCAAGCTTTTATGGTTTCTGAGATATATGGAAAAATAAAGTAAAAATTCAAAAGTTGATAACCCCTGACTGAAACAAAAATTCAAAATTCTGAGTATAAAAGTTTTGTAGGCCTATAACTATTTATGTATTCTGAAGTTTTGGGCTCTGTAAATTGAGCAGATCAAAAGTTATAAGGGGAGACGGACACACACACACACACCCTCACACACACACACACACATGCACGCACGCACGCACGCACGCATGCACGCACGCACGCACGCACGCATGCACGCACGCACGCACGCACGCATGCACGCACGCACGCACGCACGCACGCATGCACGCACGCACGCACGCACAAGCACACGCATACGCACACAAAACTCACACGAAATATTTTACTCCGAATTCTGAGTAAATCCGTGTATGGAACATATATGCTGTGAAGCCACTATGTTGGTGTTTTATGACTTGGAAAAGCCGTGAAAAAAGTAGACCCTGCATACAATTCTCGCGTATCCTGGCTTGAAACATTGTCGATATGTTAAGAGAACAAAGGTCTCTTAAACAAATCGACAGTTGAAATATGTAATTAAGATAAACGCAAAAAAACAATAAGAAACTAGTTGCATGTAATACATGAGATCCAACTATCGATAACGATAGTATGTTAGTTGAAGAATAAGTACCAAACTATAAACCCATAAATCCAAATTATTGAATATTTTAAGATATTTTGTTTTCTATACAACAGATGTAGGTATGTATGTCAAGATAGGACAGTATGGAGGTCAGTCCTTTTTTCTAACCAGAATATGAAAACAGCATGATGGTATGATGGACGACATTATATAGAATATGATATTTGCTGCGAAGCCTCTAAGTTTGTGTTTTTTGCATGCAATAAGTCCACTATGGTAGGTATACAAAATGTTCCTAATACGCGCATCTTGGCTTAGTACTGTCGATATGTTTAGATAAATAAATTTTCTTAAACAAATCGACAGTTGGATTACATAAACATCAACCATTATACACAGTTAGTACAACATCTGCCGGGTTTGTAATATTTTTAAATTTTGTTGAAAGTATCATTAACAGATTTTTAATTATCTCAATAGAGACGAAGTTGGAATATTTATTGTAGGAGAACCGGGAAATCAAGGCACCTACAGGGCTTAAATATCATTGACTCCCGACAGAAAAAAATCCAATGTTTGCGCATATGCAATAATACAAATATTCGAAAGTATCATTATTATTTATTTTCTTCGCAAATACACGATACTGTGGTGAGTTCGAAAGAGAATGTGTAACAAGAGTTAAGTAATACGATCGCTAATCAATGTGTTATCTGATCTGCGTGACAAACGGGAAGTCTATAATACAAGCCTAAATCCCTTTTACGGAAATGTAGAAATTATGTTTACCACTAACGAATTTCTATTTAAGCCGGGACGCGGCCAATCTATGGTTTGAAAAAAGGTAAAGTAATTATACTCACTCCTCAAAAATTCACTGAAAACCAATGATTTAAATAATATACGGAGCAAATGAAATGACCCTTAATAAACATTTAGTGACATCGAAAATAAACAGTCACCAAGCTTTAAAATATTCTCATATCATTTATATTAATTTAATGGATGGATGGGTCGATGGCAGAGCGGCTAGCGCGCTGGGCTGGTAATCCAGTGGTCGCGAGTTCGAATCCTGTCTCGACCGATTTCGTTTACCTATAGCACATGCATTTATTTGATTTTTTTAGGGAACGTAGGAAGATGTATATGTACTTGTTTAACAAGGACATATTCATTTTTTATATTTAAAAAAAAATATATTTTAATAAAGATGCCGGTGTGTCGACAAAAATGCGCATGGCATGCTTTTTTATAGGATAATGCACACCCGTTCACCTGCCGATGGTTACCCCACATTGTGTGGAACGCAGTGAGGATCGATCCATGAAAGTGTACAGTATGATACCAATGATTAACAATAAAATGAATGAGTTTGTTAATTTTTTATTTATTTACATAAGGTACTAAAAATATAATAATTAAACAATAATAGTAGGTATTCAACAATCATTTCGAAATGAATGTTGTGTACTATTCAATATCATATTCTAAATAATGATAGACGACAATTTATTTATTAAATAACTGTAACACTGAAAGATAATTAATATCAATATGTTAAGTTAATTTTTTAATCAACAGATATACATATTTAGAAAATAAAACACTGAACGAAAACCAATATTAACATACGATTGAAACCTCGACTATTTTGAAACCTTGAACAACTTAGGAACTCAAACACTGAACGAAAATGAATATCAACATTCGATTGAAAACTCGTCTATTATAAAATAAGATGATTTTTTAACCAACAGATTTTTAAAATTAGTTGCATGTAACACATGAGATCCAACTGTCGATAGCGATAGTATGTATAGTTGAAGAATAAGTATCAAACTATAAACCCATAAATATAAATTGTTTAATATTTAAAGATATTTGGTTTTCTTTACAACACATTACCTAGGTATTTATTTATTTATTTATTTATTTAGGGACAAATACAGTCTTAAAATACTAAAATAGTATAATACACTATAAAATAAAAATAAACAGACCAATTACATATGTCCACAGATATTAAATATGAAACATTTTAAACATCATTAATTTAAATATAACTAAGATGTATGTTTGCCTGTGACGGGAAAGGAAGGGAAGAGAAAAAAAAGGATGGGAAAAGGATTGTGACAGTTAAATTATGTATGTATGTCAAGATAGGATAGTATGGATGTCAGTCCTTTGATCCTACCCAGAATATGAAAACAGCATGATGGTATGTATGTATGTTTGGAGATTAGTATCAAACAATTAAGTCTTCTTAGATATTGTGTGTAGGCGACTGCCATACAAATTGTATGAAGGAATGTCGTCACTAAATTCAATTTTTATAAAAATTGTTAAAAAGAATTTGAGATGTGCTAATACAATGGTTATATTTTTTATAGAAAATAAAATTATCTAGTTGGGGTGTTTCGGTTTGTTCAATGTTTTTAAAAAAATTTGGAAATATAGGCAGTTAAACTCATAAATTTTTCATAAAAAAATATTTTTCTTATTAAAAAATGTTTGAGAAACCCTGGATTTTTTTTTTAATACTCATTTGATATTTTGTGTTTGTCTATATTTATACCAATTTTCAGCGTTCTAGCTTTTATGGTTTCTGAGATATATGGAAAAATATACCAAAATTTCAAAAGTTTATAACCCCTGACTGAAACAAAAATTCAAAATTCTAAGTATAAAAGTTTTGTAGGCCTATAACTTTTTATATATTCTGAAATTTTGGGCTCTGTAAATTGAGCGGATCAAAAGTTATAAGAGGGGACGGACACACAGACACACAAAACTCACATAAAATGTTCTACTCCGTATTCTGAGTAAATCCATGTAATGGAACATATATGCTGCGAGGCCTCTAGTTGATGTTATTAGCATGCAAAAAGTCCACTACGCCATAAAAAATGTTCATTCGTACACGCATCTTGGCTTAATAAGGACGATTCATTCAGAGAATTGAATTCTCATAAACGAATCGACAGTTGGAAAATTAAATTATCTAGTTGGGGTTTTTCGGTTTTTTTCGATATTCAAAAAAATGGAAACATAGGCAGTTAAACTCATAAATTTATCATAAAAAAATATTTTTCTTTACAAATAATGTTTGAGAAACCCTGGAATTTTTTTGAAAAAACTCATTTTAGATTTTGTATATGTCTATGTTGATTCCAATTTTCAGTGTTCTAGCTTTTATGGTTTCTGAGATATATGGAAATTTTCTATAAAAAATATTAACATTGCAATAGTAAGTAAGTAGGTACGCGCATCAGAGTAACAATAAACAAATTGATAGTTTTATGAACTATGTAAAAATAAAAGTAAGTAGGTCCGCGCATGAGAAAGTAACAATAATCAAATCAACATATACCTAGTATGAACTTTGTAAAACTGAAAGTAAGTAGGTACGCGCACGAGAGAGAGTAGGTATCAATACATATATCGACAGTTGTATGAAGTCGTAAAAATAAAAGTAAGTAGGTACGCGCTTTTTCAAGGCAATATTTAAAATGCGTTGAATTGTATTCATTTTATCGCGAAGGTCACAGAGACATGGTTGAAGAGTATTGAGCGCGGACGCAAGACGATCGGAGCCATATATATAAATCACCTTCAAAATATACTCCGAACAAATCTCCGTGCGGCCAAGGTCAACATGTAATATTTTGCCGCGGATGCAAAACGATCGGTGGCTTAGTAAAAATATACACCTTCAAAATATACACTGAATAAATCTCCGTGCGGCCAATGGTTGAACTAATAATATTCATTTCAA
>OY754968.1:7948658-8018658 GCA_963576475.1 Molanna angustata | reverse complement strand
AATCAACTGGCAAAAATTTACATGGAAGCAAAAAAAATATCAAAATATCTTGAAATGAATATTATTAGTTCAACCATTGGCCGCACGGAGATTTGTTCAGTGTATATTTTGAAGGTGTATATTTTTACTAAGCCACCGATCGTTTTGCATCCGCGGCAAAATATTACATGTTGACCTTGGCCGCACGGAGATTTGTTCGGAGTATATTTTGAAGGTGATTTATATATATGGCTCCGATCGTCTTGCGTCCGCGCTCAATACTCTTCAACCATGTCTCTGTGACCTTCGCGATAAAATGAATACAATTCAACGCATTTTAAATATGCCTTGAAAAAGCGCGTACCTACTTACTTTTATTTTTACGACTTCATACAACTGTCGATATATGTATTGATACCTACTCTCTCTCGTGCGCGTACCTACTTACTTTCAGTTTTACAAAGTTCATACTATATGTTGATTTGATTATTGTTACTCTCTCATGCGCGTACCTACTTACTTTTATTTTTACATCGTTCATAAAACTATCAATTTGTTTATTGTTACTCTGATGCGCGTACCTACTTACTTACTATTGCAATGTTAATATTTTTTATAGAAAATTAAATTATCTCGTTTTGGTGTTTCGGCTTGTTTCGATATTTTTAATAACTTTGGAAATATAGGCAGTTAAACACATAAATTTATCATGATAAATATTTTTATTAATAAAAAATGTTTGAGAATTTCTAGAATTTTTTTGAAAACGTCAATTTGATATTTTTTATTTATCTATATTTTGTGTGTCATGACGTCTGTGTGTCCCCCCCCCCCTTATAACATTTGATTCGCTCAATGCACAGAGCCCAAAATTTCAGAATATATAAATAGTAATAGGCCTACAAAACTTTTATACTCAGAATTTTGAATTTTCGTTTCAGTCAGGGGTTATCAACTTTTGAATTTTTACTTTATTTTTCCATATATCTCAGAAACCATAAAAGCTAGAACGCTGAAAATTGGTACCACAAATAGACAAATACATAATCTCAAATAAGTTTTTTAAAAATAATTCTTGAGTTTCTCAAACATTTTTTATTAGGAAAAACATTTTTTTATGATAAATTTATGTGTTTAACGGCCTATATTTCCAAAGTTTTAAAAAATATCGAAAAAAGCCGAAATACCCCAACTAGATAATTTAATTTTCTATAAAAAATATTAACATTGTAGCAGTACATCTCAATTTCTTTTTAACATTTTTTATTGAAATTGAATTTAGTGACGACTTCGCTTCATACAATTTGTATGGTAGTCCCATAGCCATACCATCACTCCATTTCCCTATTTGGGGTAGGCAGAGAGAACCGAATGCCAGACTCCTCTCTCTTGAAATACCTTCCTCGCTTCATTCACGTTCATACATCGTCTCATACACGCTCTTCTATTATTCTTACTTCTAACATCACCATCTTTCAAAATCCCATTTATGTGATCGTGCCAAATTTTTATTGGCCGACCTCTACTTTTCGTTCCTCTTTTATCAGACTTGTATACTTTTTTTGTCAGACGGTCATCTTTCATTCTTTCTATGTGGCCGAACCACCTTATGGCATTTATTTTAATCTTACTTACGATATTTCTTTCAATCATACATTCTCGTCTAATATCCTCATTTCTTGTTCTATCATACATCGTTTTACCACACATTCGTCTTAGTGACCTCATTTCAACCGAGTTAATTCTACTTTCATGCGTCTTCTGCCATGTCCATGTCTCACTAGCATACATAAGAGTCGGTGCGACGATACCATTGTGTACCGCGAGCTTCGCTTGCCTCGAAATAATTGGGTCTGCCATTACCGGTCTTAATGCACCGTTCACTCTATTACCTGCCGTTACTCTCCTTTCAATATCTTTTTCCAATCTTCCATCACGCTGAAACATGCTTCCTAAGTATGGTATGGTAGTCGTCTATACACATTACACAATATATTATGTAAGAAGACCTTATAGTTTGTTACTTTATCTCCAAACATACATACATACCATCAGGCTGTTTTCATATTCCGGGTTGGAAAAGAGGACTGACCTCCATACTGTCCACGTATTTGGATGGTAAAATCATGAGAATAGCCATGTGATCAATAACATCAGGTATTTTTTTTCATGAATGCGGGTTTGTTATTTAAAAATACGCACTTACATCATTTAATTTCCGAAACTGAAAGTTTATTGGGTAAGAAATATTCTGCACTAAGTTGTATTATTTTTATGCACAACAGATATTTAATGTATTTTAAACTCAAGGAGACAAGTCCCGTCAATCGGTGAAATCAAAACCCTCACGATTACCCATATCAAGGATATAATTTTCATGTGGATTCTATAATATCTTAAGATATCTAATATAATTATATCCAGGATTTCACTTCTTGGCCGGACTTGCCCCTGATCTAGTCGTATTTGTCAAATCTTTTTATAAATATCTTAACATTATGTAGTGCGATGATCTGCACATACGTATAATATAGAGATATTAAAAATAAACATTCCGCACAGACAATTAAAAAGTAATTATAGTGTATGTAACTCACACTACATTAGTACTGAATAGTTCAATGATCTATACTTAAAATAATGTAAGAGATATTAAAACTAAACATTCACACAAACAATTAAAAAGTTAATTAAGTGTACATAACTCTTAACATAATGAAAGATATATTAAAACTAAACATTCCGCACAAACAATTAAAAAGTAACTTACTCCAAGTACTAATTTGTTCAATGATCTGCACTAAGTATATAGAGATACATTGAAGTCTATAACGTTTTACTATACTTTTTGAGTGATTTAAGTCTAACCTATGTATCTTAATTGAAATAAAATCATCAAAATATACACAAAATAATTGAAAAATATTTGTTTTTCGTAAACATTTTTATGTTAAATTATTTATTAAAATATATACGTAAAACAATAATTATTTTCTTCTGCCAAATATTTTTCACAAAATGATTCAATATTATCTGCAATGTATACCTACTAAGTATGTCGTATATGCCATTTAGAAAAAATAATTGATAGTGTATTTTTTAACTTATAGGGTGTATCGTAATTGTTTAAAATGTAGAAAACGATAACTATATTAAAGTAACCTCGAGGGTATTTATTATAATATGGTGCATGAGTAATTCAGTTTTAATAATGTATTTCGTAATATTTAGAATTAAAGGTTGTTCTTTCAAAATAATTGTCTTAAGTCTATCATTATTTTCTTTTTACGGTGCCACTATTTTTACGACCGGAATTGGCGGGAAAAGCGTTTTCCCGCCAAAAAGTGTCTATTTACACGACAAATTTTCTGACGTCGTCTATGTTTTTAGGTCATTTATAACCATAGAAAGCGCAGATAAATCAAAATACAAAAATATTTACCTTTGTCATTTTTTCAATGGTCATAAAAATGCATCATGGAAACCAACTTGAAGAAAAAATAAATAATATAGGCATCTCATTACATTTACTTAATTTTATAAATCATTTTTTAATCGAGATCTACAATTATAGCAAAGTATAAACAAAGGTAAATATTTTTATAACTTGATTTATCTGCGTTTTCTGTGGTTATTTTTGGTTTTCGTCTATGGTTGAGTCGTGTAAATAGTTGTAGCCTTCTTTTTAATAATAGATATTCTTCATTTTGAGATGTGGATAATTATATGTTCATCTGATTTTTAGCGCAATAATCCGTGACATTAAATTTGAGCTAAACATATCTAATTATTGGGTAATCTTGATGTTAAAACCTAAGTATATTTTATAGACAGAAAATATAAGGCCCTTACTAGGCGAAACGCGTCCTAATAATAAGAATAAAATTCATATTTATTTATTTATCTTTTTGTACATAATATAAACAAATATAAAGCACACTAGCGGGCTTATTGCCATTAGGCAATTTTTTCCAAGCAACCAGATTGACAGAATTATATATGTACCTACATCAACAAAAAATGAAAGCTAAAAAAGAACAAAGAAAATATACATAACACCAAGTTTAAACAATAAAAAAAAAATAATAGCATAACAAAAAAAGGATTGGGAAAGAAAGAGCAAAGGGAAGGAAGAGAAAGGAGAGGGATCAGGTATTTTCGGAAAGATATCCCTGCTTTAGTCTTTTCTTGAAAATGGAAAGCGAGTTTGACGAAGTTATTTATATCAGGACTCAAATTATTCCAGAGTCTTGCTGAACATACTTCAAAGGTTGAGTTGAAAAATTCAGTGTTGTGAATTGGGATACTTAATGTAGTACGTTCAGCAGATCGAAGCGATAGGCCGTGATTAGATAAATAGGTGAATTTGGTTTTAACGTACCTACTGCGGTGAATTACATAGGGTTAAAGAGCGTATTGTATAGAAGTGACAAAGTATATATCGCTGTTGTATCTTAGGCAAATTGAGAAGATTACGGTAAGAGGAAATGTGATCGATTTTTTAAGTTCAAAGATGAAGCAGATACAAACATCATATTATTAACATGAAGAGCTATTAATCTGTTTTGATTTTTTAAACACATATTATTTAAACTAATAAACACATATAATATGCACAACATAATCATTATCGCGCCGCTAACTTGTTGAACTGAAAAAAAATAACTTGCTAAGCTGTCAATAATTTATGTATGACAAACACACACAATCTACGTAGAATATATGAATATTTACAGGTCTACAAAACTTTTATACTCAGAATTTTGAATTTTTGTTTCAGTCAGGGGTTATCAACTTTTGAATTTTACTTTATTTTTCCATATATCTCAGAAACCATAAAAGCTAAAACGCTGAAAATTGGTATAAACATAGGCATATACAAAATCTCAAATAAGTTTTTTCAAAAAAATTCCAGGGTTTCTCAAACATTTTTTGTTGAATAAAAATTTTTATCATGATAAATTTATGAGTTTAACTGCCTATATTTCCATAGTTTTTAAAAATATCGAAAAAATCTGAAATACATCAACTAGATAATTTAATTTTCAATAAAAAATAGCAGTATTCTAGTAGTACATCTCAATTTTTTTAACAATTTTTATAAAAATTGAATTTAGTGACGACATTGCTTCATACAATGTGTATGGTAGTCGCCTATACACAATATTATGTAAGAAGACTTAATAGTTTGATACTTAATCTCCAAACATGCATACAAACCATCATGCTGTTTTCATATTCCGGGTAGGAGAAAAGGACTGACCTCCATACTGTCCTATCTTAACATACATACCTACATGTGTTGTCCAACTGTCGATTCGTTCATGAGTATTCAATTCTCTTAATGAATCGACATTATTAAGCCAAGATGCGTGTACGAAGGAAAATTTTGTA
Organism: Molanna angustata; assembly: GCA_963576475.1. Lineage (NCBI taxonomy): Eukaryota > Metazoa > Arthropoda > Insecta > Trichoptera > Molannidae > Molanna > Molanna angustata. The sequence continues at coordinate 8,013,285 of OY754968.1, read as the reverse complement.
GTGGACTTTTTGCATGCTAATAACACGAACTAGAGGCCTCGCAGCATATATGTTCCCATACATGGATTTACTCAGAATTCGGAGTAGAACATTTTATGTGAGTTTTGTGTGTCTGTGTGGTGTGTGTGTGTGTGTGTGTGTGTGTGTGTGTGTGTGTGTGTGTGTGTGTGTGTGTGTGTGTGTGTGTGTGTGTGTGTGTGTGTGTGTGTGTGTGTGTGTGTCCCTTATAACTTTTGATTCGCTCAATTTACAGAGCCCAAAATTTCAGAATATATATACAGTTATAGGCTTACAAAACGTTTATACTCAGAATGGTGAATTTTTGTTTCAGTCAGGGGTTATCAACTTTTGAAATTTTGGTTTATTTTTCCATATATCTCAGAAACCATAATAGCTAGAAAGCTGAAAATTGGTATGAACATAGACAAATACAAAATCTCAATTTTTTTTTTTTTTTGAATTCCAGGGTTTCTCAAACATTTTTATAAATAAAAATATTTTTTTTATAATAAATTTATGAGATTAACTGCCTATATTTCCAAACTTTTTAAAAATATCGAAAAAAGCCGAAATACCCCAACTAGATAAATTAATTTTCTAAAAAAAATATTAAGATTGTATGAGCACATCTCAATTTTTTTTTAAAAATTTTTATAAAAATTGAATTTAGTGACGACATTGCTTCATACAATTTGTATGGAAGTAGCCTACTCACAATATCTAAGAAGACTTAATAATTTGATACTAATCTCCCAACATACATACATACCATCATGCTGTTTTCATATTCTGGGTAGGATCAAAGGACTGACCTCCATACTATCCTATCTTGACATACATACCTAGGTACATGTGTTGTATAGAAAACCAAATATCTTAAAATATTAAATAATTTGTATTTATGGGTTTATAGTTTGGTACTTACCTATTCTTCAACTGTACATACTATCACTATCGACAGTTGGATCTCATGTGTTACATGCAACTAGTATAAAAAACAAAATATCTTAAAATATTCAATAATTTTGATTAATGATTTTATAGTTTGGTACTTATTCTTCAACTATACATACTATCGCTATCGACAGTTGGATCTCGTGTGTTTCATGCAACTAGTTTTATAATAGTCAAGATTTCAATCGAATATTGATTTTCGTTCAGTGTGTTAGTTTCTTTAAAAATGATCAAATTTATAATAGTCGAGGTATCCATCGAATATTGATATTCATTTTCGTTCAGTGTTTTAGTTCCTAAATATTGATCCAACCATCAATTTGTTTAAAAGAACTTTGTTCTCTTAACATATCGACAATGTTTCAAGCCAGGATACGCGATATTTGTATGTAGGGTCTATATTTTTTACGGTTTTTCCAACTTTGAAGTCAAATAGAAAAACCGGAGCCCATATTCGGACGATAGACACTCTGATTATTGATTATGTACCACAATCAGAAGCATAGGCGGCTCGTGATTGAAATTATCTGCAGTTCATTTTTACATAAACATAATATGTAGGTATCTACATTCATGTTTATAAATTTATTTAAAATTATTTCTCACGTAACTCTTGCTTATCGGGGCTGGAAACACTAGGTAAATAAATAAGATGAAATTGTCGAATAGCAATGAAATGGCCACATGCGCAGGGTGCAAGGAAGTATTTATTATTATTTTTATATTTATATATTTTTTCAATGGCGAGCCTTTGAATTTTGTTTTATTCTATTATTTATTTTGAAAGAAATAATGTTTGGGTACATATTAAATTTATATGATGTACCTAGTACGTAAGTACTTCATCTAATAAATAGTGACATTAAACAAAGTAGGTACCTATGTAGTGTGTTTTATATAATATTTAAATAATGAATTTCCCCAACATTTTTTAACACAAAATTATCTTTTGACTAAATATATCACAACAAAAAAATCAAATAAAAACTTTTGTTATTTGTATAATATACGAGTACTTCAAAATATATAAAAGATTCATAAAATCCTAGATGTTATACTCCCGGTTGATATCTATATGAAAATTAAAAAAAAAGTTCAACGCTCTTAAATTTGTGCATGCCTTTCGATTACACGATTGTATAAAACTCTACGATAGAGGAGATCAAATGTTTGTTGGTGTAACATCCGTGAAAAAACATTGAGATGGTCTTATGTTATAATAATGTAGTTTTCTTCAAAACTGCGTATAAAAACACCGTCGGTCGGACTCAACAGTAAGCTGTCAATAAATTGAACAATAATTCACAATATGTTTCTAAACATCGTAGGTATTTAAAAAAACATAGTTGTTAAATTGATAATATCAGTCCATCGACATTGAAATAAACATCCCTATAATATAGAACGAGCAATTTAATTGATATATTTTTTTTAATATCCTTATTGATATTACAAAAGATGTTTTTAATTTTACTCTGACACTAATGAACATTTGGACAAACTTCACAATCACACTACAGATGTTTGTCATAACATTGTACGTAAGTTAATGTAAAATAATCCTTACAAATAATAAGTAAAATGTTGTTATTACGCATGTTGATGTTAACTCATTATGGACAGTATTTATGTCTTCAATACGCATGTCTGGAGCAAAGCACGGACCGGGACAGTGTTCTGTCCTTTTCTAACACATACCAATGAAGCGCTATCTGTGTCGCTCACAATCACGGATCGGCAAAATTTCGTATTAGTATGAGATAATATGTAGAAAAATTACGTTCATATAAATTATGCACACAATCCTATAATATACGAATTTTGGCGCTATATACAAACACGCATCTACTAACAAAGTTACTAGGTACCATTATAACGTATTTTTGCAAGTGTTTTGAATAAGTTTTTTTGATATAATATATATTTATTAATTTTAGAAGGCAGTGTAGTGCACTTATGTACACACTAAGAATCGCCTGTGTACAGAAGGCGTAGTAATAAAGCTAGAACAAATGGACGTGAAAACTATATAAAATATACGAAATATATAAAATATCGAAAAATATACACATGGACGCAAGTATGATGTCAATTATGCAAAGGAAAGTTTTTTAATATACACCGGAAGTAGTAATAAAGATAGAAAAATGGACGTGAAAACTATATGAAGAAATATATAAAATATACAAAAAATATACACCGGACGCAGTAATAAAGATAAAAAAATGGACGTGAAAACTATAGGAAGATATTTGTAAAATATACAAAAAATATACACATGGACGCAAGTATGAAAATGACGTGTCAAACGTACCAAAATAGGATAAAACTGAATATTCATATTTTTCAATTTACAAGAAAAACCTTATGGCTACAATGATTGTGAGCAACAAATAGCTCTAAATTCACTGACATAAACCTAAAATAATAAGTAGAAGTGGTGGACGCCGATCTGTCGGATATTTGGCGGACGCAAAAAATGTAGTGGGATCTATATATATATATATATATATATATATATATATATATATATATATATATATATATATATATATATATATATATATATATATATATATATATATATATATATATATATATATATATATATATATATATATATATATATATATATATATATATATATATATATATATATATATATATATATATATATATATATATATATATATATATATATATATATATATATATATATATATATATATATATATATATATATATATATATATATATATATATATATATATATATATATATATATATATATATATATATATATATATATATATATATATATATATATATTATATTTTTATCTCGGTTTTCCCGTGTCAGTAGGTCTTGACTAAGACCATTTGTCTTCCGACGTTTCGCCTGAATATCACCAGGCATTTTCAAGGACTTAACGAAAAGCACGCGCGCGACACACGTCTACTCACACTGAAAGCTCACCGTCAAGTGACTCGTAGCGTACAAGATGGCCGCTTATGTCAAATATTGTTAGCGCGACGTGATTGGCTCCTTGTGACACGCCCACCTGCTGTCGTGTTCGTTGGTAATAATATTTTATCATTATTTTTGTGTTGTGATTTATTGTTAATTTTAGTTGTGACATTAATATTATTATTGTTGTGTTTTGGGGTTATTTTCGCTATGGTATTATTAATATTATTATTGTATTGTTTGTCATATAAAATGTTCTTCCAGGTACTAGGCAAACGAACTCCGTCGTCCCGATTGTTCATTATATCCCTTCTCTTATATATTTCTATAGCTTCCCTGTAAATTCTGAGAGGTTCACTGTTTAAACTTGCTATTATTTTTGAATGGTCAAAATCTATTGTATGTCCTTCTGTGAGCGAGTGTTGTACAAGTGAGGATGTAAGTTTTTTGTTTCTCATGTCGACTCTGTGCTCCGCTATTCGTGCTTCAACTTTTCGATTGGTTCTTCCTACATAAGTCTTATATATAAAACCATATATCAAAGGCGTCACCGATAAAATCAGCCGTCTATTAAACAAAAATAACATACGTACCGTTTTCAGCACAACAAATAAAATATCAACCTTTCTAAGAAACCCGAAAGACATCATTCCACTTGAAGCTCATGGAGTATATGAAATACCGTGCGGATCGTGCAATAAGACTTATGTAGGAAGAACCAATCGAAAAGTTGAAGCACGAATAGCGGAGCACAGAGTCGACATGAGAAACAAAAAACTTACATCCTCACTTGTACAACACTCGCTCACAGAAGGACATACAATAGATTTTGACCATTCAAAAATAATAGCAAGTTTAAACAGTGAACCTCTCAGAATTTACAGGGAAGCTATAGAAATATATAAGAGAAGGGATATAATGAACAATCGGGACGACGGAGTTCGTTTGCCTAGTACCTGGAAGAACATTTTATATGACAAACAATACAATAATAATATTAATAATACCATAGCGAAAATAACCCCAAAACACAACAATAATAATATTAATGTCACAACTAAAATTAACAATAAATCACAACACAAAAATAATGATAAAATATTATTACCAACGAACACGACAGCAGGTGGGCGTGTCACAAGGAGCCAATCACGTCGCGCTAACAATATTTGACATAAGCGGCCATCTTGTACGCTACGAGTCACTTGACGGTGAGCTTTCAGTGTGAGTAGACGTGTGTCGCGCGCGTGCTTTTCGTTAAGTCCTTGAAAATGCCTGGTGATATTCAGGCGAAACGTCGGAAGACAAATGGTCTTAGTCAAGACCTACTGACACGGGAAAACCGAGATAAAAATATTATAACATATTTCACCCGTGAAAACATCAAATATAACATATATATATATATATATATATATATATTATATATATATATATATATATATATATATATATATATATATATATATATATATATATATATATATATATATATATATATATATATATATATATATATATAATATATATATATATATATATATATATATATATATATATATATATATATATATATATATATATATATATATATATATATATATATATATATATATATATATATATATATATGTTAACTTTAAGGTTTTCACGGGTATAAGATGCAAAACAACTTTTTGGGTAAACCCGTGTAGGATAGTCCTGAGAAGGACTGTTTGTCGCCTGACGTTTCGCCCGAATAACACCGGGCATTTTCGAAAGCCGCCTTAACGTTACCTACTCGAAAAGAACGAACGCGCGCGAAACACGACCGCTCGCAACGAGAGCTCTACGCTAAGTGAGAAGCGCCTGTCTATAGCGGAATTTTTAAGACAGAAAATAAAATATCCACCTTCTTACGCAACCCAAAAGACTCAGTTCCACTCGAATCACACGGAGTGTACAAAATTCCGTGTAATTCGTGTGATAAAGTATATATCGGTCGCTCCAATCGCAAAATTTCTTCACGAGTGGCAGAACACAAAGTAGACGTCAAAAACAAAAAGATAACATCATCAATAGTACAACATGTTTTAAATGAAGGCCACACAATAGATTTCAAAAATACATCCACTATAGCAAACTTGAGATCCGAACCACAACGAATATATAGAGAGGCAATTGAGATATTTAAACACACCAATAATATGAACACCAGAAATGACGCTATAAGAATTTCTCCGACATGGTTAAATATTTTAGATCATAAAACATTTAATCCAACAACAATAATAAATACCCTAGCATCAAATACAGAAAAAACCCCAGTACCGGAAAAATCCACTGACAAACAAATAATAACACGTGCACAAAGCCGACTCATTAACAATAAACTTTCTCCATCAACAATCGGTTAAACCGAGGAAGGGGGAGAGGAGGGCAACCCCCCCCCCTCCGACTTAACTCCGTCCGCTATAGACAGGCGCTTCTCACTTAGCGTAGAGCTCTCGTTGCGAGCGGTCGTGTTTCGCGCGCGTTCGTTCTTTTCGAGTAGGTAACGTTAAGGCGGCTTTCGAAAATGCCCGGTGTTATTCGGGCGAAACGTCAGGCGACAAACAGTCCTTCTCAGGACTATCCTACACGGGTTTACCCAAAAAGTTGTTTTGCATATATATATATATATATAATATATATATATATATATATGTTATAATATTTTTATCTCGGTTTTCCCGTGTCAGTAGGTCTTGACTAAGACCATTTGTCTTCCGACGTTTCGACTGAATATCACCAGGCATTTTCAATATATATATATATATATATATATATATATATATATATATATATATATATATATATATATATATATATATATATATATATATATATATATATATATATATATATATATAATATATATATATATATATATATATATATATATATATATATATATATATATATATATATATATATATATATATATATATATATATATATATATATATATATATATATATATATATATATATATATATATATATATATATATATATATATATATATATATATATATATATATATATATATATATATATATATATATATATATATATATTATATATATATATATATATATATATATATATATATATATATATATATATAATATATATATATATATATATATAATATATATATATATATATATATATATATATATATATATATATATATATATATATATATATATATATATATATATATATATATATATATATATATATATATATATACGATAATTATATATTTTCTACAGTGTTTTTTTTATATTTCATATAAACTCATTGGTTATTTTTTTTTTCTTTTTTGTATGTAATCTATATTCTGTAAAATATTTTTCTCTTTCTGTAACATTGAATGTATATTTTGTATGTAAAAATATGGTTCGTGTAGCATTGCACCCCCCTGCTCACAGACTGGAATAAAAAAATATTATTATTATTATTATCAGGCCGTGTTACTAATGGGATAAGTAGAACGAATCGAATGACTCCCTCATTTCCTGATATTCATTATTTGTTTCGTTCACATTTACTGCACCCTGCAGTTCTTTTCCATTCTTGGACATAGGCCTCCCCCTTAATCCTCCACAACTCCCTGTCTTGGGCACACTGCATCCATCTCCTTCCGACACATTTTATGATGTCATCAGACCTCCTTGATTGGGGTCTGTCGATGCGTCTTCGGCTTGTCTACGATATTTTTGGTCCATCGTGAATCCCGTCATCTGGCAATATGCCCACCCCAGCTCCACTTAAGAGCAACGTCCCTTTGGTTCTTTCTCTTATCATGACATTTTGAATTCTGTCCCTTATTGAAATACCCAGCAAAGCTCTCTGTGTCACTAACAGCTTGTACATTATTCGTTTTGTTAGGACCGATCTTTCCATTCCATAAGTAAGCACTGGGAGAAAACATGCATCGAATAGCTTCTTTTTCATATAATGGGAGTATTTACGGGACTTCAGAATGTATGATAATTTCCCAAAAGCTGCCCAGGCAAGGCCGCGTCTTCTATCTATTTCTGCCTCTTGATTTTCTTTGGCAAGCATCTCGGTATGGCCTAGATATACGATATACGTATCTGTCTACTCTTTCAATTTGCACTCCATCTATTATGACGAGGAAGTACTGCGTTACTCATCATTTTGGTCTTGGAGATGTCGATATTCACACAGGCTGAATTGATTTCTGTGAGCATAGTATTCAATTCCTCCTCATCCTTAGCAAATATGACAATATCATCTGCGAACCGTAAATTGCTGAGAAATAAATCACCGTTTATATTTATGCTTTCTTAGACCAATCAAGAGTTTTGAAGACATCTTCGAGGGTCAATGTAAAAAGTTTGGGAGAAATAGTGTCACACTGTCGGACACATCTTCTAATCTAAAATTTTTTGGATGTTTCATGAAGTTGTATATTGGATTTGGCATTCATATAAATATTTGGTATGTTTTTATATTTAAAATATCCTGTCCACTCGATGATCTTGACTCCTTATTTTTCAAAATTTCCACAACCTTTTTTTTAATGACCCCTGCAATTGATTCCATCAAATCCATTTATTAATTGCCTATATTTAAAGAATCCGTTGTAAATCTTGGCTTCCTAAAGAATCTCCCTCCAACAGTTACGACATGATCCTAGTTTTCCACTCCCTTGAGCGGATAAAGCTTGGTTATTATCATTCCATCTTATCTTCTAAATTTAAGACTTAAGGCTGTCTAACAATCATTTCATAGGTTTAACATACGGACCACATATTTATTTATTTATATATCCTAGCCTTCAAATTTCAATGAACGATAAAAATGATAAAATTCATTATATAGGTACATTATTTACAAGACAACTAACTACTTGAGACAGTAATGGCCACATTCACCAATTGACCAAGACCCAGCCATGTTTTGACCAAGCCAATTGACCAAGACCAAATTTACGTCATAGTATAAAGGCTGATTTTTTTTCTGTAAAAGGATATCACAACAGGTAACAACGAGTTGATAATGTAAACCCTGAGTAGTGGTGGCTTTCGGAGATAGCAGTCTTAAAAGTGTAGATAATTGATATTATATTAACATGCTTTATACCATGAAGCGTTATAGTATAAAGCGTGCTATTTTATATTTACTACGGAATACTAATAGAAATCAAACCCCTTCCATTAACAGACGCATTGGTTGGTGGAAAACCCTCCACAGATGAATACCTTTATAGTTTTTAAAATGTTTTCTTTTTTTAATAATTTACAACACTTCGAAGGCTGTTTGTTATCCTTGAAAACCACCAATAAGTAAAGTTGACTATTGATATTTATTGATATAAATTAAAGGAAACTGTCCACAAACGTCAATTAAACATAAACATATAACTTAGAGACGGTATTGGTGTTGAAAATGTTTTTGCCAAACGTGTTGATTCTTTCCCATCATCACGGAATAATCCCAAAATGTGTCAGTACGGAAGACCCGAAAACGATGATAGTAAAAATAAGTGGAAGCACTATTCTATGCCGTCCTTTCACTCTTTTCTGTTATTGTTTTCGAGTACCTATCCCGTAAGAGCCGGGTAATCGAAAGTACAACAAGTTTCAATAACATCTCATATAGTTCAGCAATGAGGTTCACAATTCATTCTAAATGTAGTGCATTATTAGGTGAGACAAGAGTGATTGTTAAGGTACACACGGATGTTTTGTGCTCCCTATTGTAAGGTGGGGGTGCACACCAGCACACATATCGCTGGTTACTCTACATTGTGGGATATGCCGTGATGGTATGAATGAATTAATTATTAGATAATAGTGCTACGAAATTGATTAAGAGGCGTAAAGAGTGAAATAGACGAAAATACTGATTTTAAAATAGGAAAATTTACGACATTATTTATTTTAAAACTACTATCACTTCACTATATATTTTATTGGTTATATTGTTTTGATTACTTTTCAAAATAATCCATCGTAATTATGTGCCTTCTATTGGTAAACTTTATTATGCACACGTAGTCAGAACAAATATAGACATGCCTGCACCTTTTGTAACTCAAAATGAATAAACTTTGTGAATATTCATAAGGTTTTACATATAGAGGACACAAACAATGGCGGTGCGGTATTCTTTCATCTGATAAAATGATACAAATACAAATTATATATTTCAGTTATGGACGTTCGGACTAAACTCTTCATTTATGGATTTGCAATTGGTATGCACAATAAATTATAAACAAAAATATTATTTTATCTTTTACACCGTCTGATATTTCTTATATGGAGCAAGTTATCATAAATGTGCGCTGAAGCAGCAATCTTAAGATGAAAAGGCAAGTAATTAATTGATTATACTATTCCCATTTCTGTATTTTCTCGATGACAGTTCTAATTTGATAATTGTAGTGTTGTTACAAAATAAGTAATGATATCGATCGCATATATTATTTATTTCTCAACATGTACCACGGAAAAGTATTCGGCCTTCCGGTGGATATCCGGTTTGGTATAGCAGAGCTCTCGTAAAAATAATAAGAGAAAAGTTAAAGATCCACAAACGATGGAAGCGAACTGGTGATGGCGCCGATTATGCAGCATTCACATTGCTGAGAGCCAGACAAAAGAGAATAGCTCGAGAATGTTACCAGAGTTTTATTGCAAGAACTGAGAGTCTGATAAGAAGGGATCCAAAGAATTTTTGGCCTTTGTTAAGTCCAAGAAACCGACATCTTCTGTTCCCAATTTTATGCATTATAACGGTGTATCTTGCACTGATTTTCAGTCAATTTCAAATCTGTTCAGTGACTATTTTAGCTCTGTTTTTATCGAGAGTAATATAGATATGCCGCGGGTTTACTGTGGGTCAGGCTTGGATATCCATAGTGTTCGATTTACGCCTGCTTCGGTTCTTGAATGCATCAGGGATCTCGATGCGGGGGGAGGAGCTGGACCGGATGGAATTCCACCTGGGTTTATCAAACAGTGTGGTGCAGAGTTGTCGGTGCCATTGTCGATACTTTATAGGAGGTCACTGACTGAGGGAGTTTACGCTAGCCAATGGAAGAAGTCGTATATAACGCCAATACATAAGTCGGGTGATAAGCATGACGCTTCGAATTACAGACCCATTTCTAAAATTTCTTCCATCGGGAAGTTGATGGAAAAAATTGTAGTTCGTCAGCTAGCACCTGCTGTGAACTCCTTTATTATTCCTAACCAACATGGCTTTATGAGGGGCAGGTCGGTTGAATCTAATCTCCTGGAATTTACTGGCTTTGTTCTTGATTCCTTGAATCGAGGAGTACAGGTTGATGCAATTTATACTGATTTTGCCAAGGCTTTCGACAAGATCAGCCATAGTATACTATTGCACAAACTTCGATGCTATGGTATTCATGGTGATCTACTGAGGTGGTTTTCATCATATGTCGAGGGGCGGTCTCAAGCTGTAGCTATTAATGGCGCGCTTTCGCAGTTCAAGGGCTGTCACTCGGGAGTTCCGCAGGGTTCCCATTTAGGACCCCTGCTCTTTATTCTGTATATCAATGACATCAGTATATGTTTTAAAAATTCAAAGTTTCTCTTGTTTGCGGATGATGCGAAAATCTTTCGAAGGGTTGGAGGCTTAGAAGATTGTTCGGGGCTCCAGAGTGACCTGCAGCTGCTTGCAGAATATTGCAGGTGTAATCAATTGTTCCTAAATATATCCAAATGCAAGACTATCACATTCTATAGGAGTGCACGCCCGGTTTGCATCAACTATTGCATTGATGGTCAGATCTTGGGTAGGTGTGAGGAGATCAGAGACCTGGGAGTGATCACGGACAGAAAACTCTTGTTTGGGGTCCACGTTGATACTATCATTCGGAAGGCATACAGAATGTTAGGGTTTATGCTGAGGATTGGCAAACCTTTTAAGTCGCCTTCGACTATGACTGTTCTATATTATTCATTGGTAAGAAGTCACTTGGAGTTTGCATCGGTTGTGTGGAATCCCCAATATTGCATATATAAAAATAGAATTGAGGGATTACAGAGGAGATTCGTAAGATATCTGGACTTTCTGACGAGCCAAAATTTTGAAACTTATAAGCTTGCTGCTCGACACTATGGAATCACTACACTTGTAAATAGAAGAACGGAGACTGATATAGTTTATTTGTTTAAGATCGTAAATGGAGATGTTAATTCTGCGAATTTGCTCGAGCAGGTACCCTTCAACTGTCCGCAGCGCGTCACTCGCGTTAATCACTTGTTCAGGTTGCCCCACTGCACCACTAACTATGCTCGTAATTCGTTTATGCAGCGTAGTTGTTCGATGTATAACACGTTATTCGGTGGCCTGGACATATTTCTATTAAGTAAGGGAGAGTTTAGGAGAGGTGTGTGTGGTGTATTGGAATCATCCGATCCCTAATCACGTAATATAAGTATTGTATAGTGTTCGTTTAATGATTGCTTCACTTAATTTCATTTCTATATATATAAAGGACTAATATTTGGTAATATCTGGAGTCTTCACTGGTCTATATGCTGGTAACTCATTTTTTGTATATATTATATGAATTTGACTGTTTGCACTCTTTAAAATGAAATAAAATAAAAAATAAAATTATATTTTGAACAAAGACAACTACAACAAAAACATTCAAATATATTTTATTCAAAGTGGGAACACTCAATGGCCCACCGCCATTTGGTGTTTGTTTTAATCTGTCACTCGCAACAAGACGGTCGTGTATTCGTGTTACGTTTATCGATAGCCCCACCCCTATCGGTTTCTCTTGGTATGACCTTGTACATGTGTAAGCGTCATACTTTTATAATTTATTGCATACATAATGTAAAAAAGACGCACATTCAATGTTTCCACAGGAGCTGTCATCGAGAAAATAAAGAAATAGAAATAGTATAATTAATTACCCGCCACGTAATCAGGATCAGTGAAAAGATGTAGTGCGCTTGGTGCAGACGAATTGTAGGATTGTGACCCAGAATAAGAAGAATATCTTTATATATATAATTCTTTTAAACGTGAGTATGTCACTGAACTCCTAAACGGCTGGACCAATTTTGATGTTTTTTTTTTGGTATAAAACCCTGAATGGTTTAGATTTACAATTCGAATAAAAAATCGTAACAGTGGAAATAAATATGTTATAAAATATGTCAAAAAAAAATGTACGCCTTGTATTATACACACAGTATTACTTTTGAGATAAAAAAATGAAAAACAAGATTTTCATTATTATATTTATATAAAATAATTCCTCTGACATGACTGACATGTCATTGTTATATTCCTACGAGAGTGCAATACAATAATGCCTTTCGGATAATGCTCGGGTTACCCAGATTCAGCAGTGCATCTCAAATGTTTGCAGAGCGCGGGGTCCATGGCCTTGCCCCTCTCCAAAGACGCAAGATGAGGATGTGGAGATCTAGCAATTCCATTGTTCGAGAGGCTGGTATGTGGCTTGATTCTCCAATTCACAGAAGATAGGCATCAATTTTGCAGTAACTGAAGTGATTTCAATAGATATTTTTAGACAGTTAAGGCATTACGGTTATATTTTTTTTTTTTGTATTTACAAAAGGATGTGTTATTCTTCTCTTTTTTTATCTTTTGTGTTTATTTTTCTCTGTTATTCTTTTTTATTTGTATGCATACCTAATTTTTAAATGATGTATACATGACATGGTTTGTGTTGCATTGCACCCCCCTGCTCACGAACTAAAATAAAATCTTATTATTATTACCTTCTATACGTGTGTACCTACGTCACTGAAATCTCAAACGGCTGGACCGATTTTGATGAATCTTTTTCTATAATCGTTTTCTGAAAGATTATTTCTCACACATATATAAAATATAGTAGCTGTGTTTGATTGGTTGTTCTCGGTCTGAAATTTATTCGTCTAAGTATTGAATGTAAGTTTATCTAATAAGAATATTAGGGGCACAGTGTCAACTGTCAAAATAATTTTTAACGCATATCGATGCGTTTTATATTTTTTCAACATTACATTTTTTCTCAAGCAGACATAAAAGTTAGTAGCCGTGTAGATTGGTTGTTTTCGGTCTGGGATTTAGGTATATGTCAAAGTATGTAGGTCTATCTAATAGGAATGTTCGGATCGGATAAAAAGCACCCAGATGGCTTATTCGATTTAATAGTCCGATTAGAACGGATGTTGAATCCGATAGTGATTGCTATATACTCTTGAGCCACCCATGGGGGTGCAGATAGGAAGGGGGTGGAGATCTTAACTTAATTCGGAATTGTCCATGGGATTATACTGTAATGGTCGTTTTATTAGAAAACAATAAGATCTGGTACGTATTAAACTTAAGTGAATCTTTTTACACCATTCGATACAAAATAGATAGGCATTCCTGATTTTTTTCATTTCATATAAGCACAAGCGCATGCTTGTAATATCAGATAAATAAATCGTAAAAAAACATCAGTTCTCAATTAGCAACATCATATTTTCTAACTTCATACGTAGATACCACCATGGTATATCCCACAATATCACCTAAAAAGGTAATATTACGAATGGCTGGTGAACCTCATTGCTGAACTATGTAAGGTGTAATTTTACCTGTTGTAACTTAATGTTTCATGATCCACCGCAAAATGGTGAGAATATCATGGACTGACATAGTCAGTAACACTGAGGTACTACATAGAGCCATCACCAACAGAGAATTATTCACCAAGTGTCGTACTTCGGTCATATTCTGAGAGGTTAAAAATATGCCATCCTTCAGCTTGTCATGAAGGGGAAAATCGAGGGTCGTAGAGGGGTCCGAAGAAAGTAACTTTCCTGACTTCGAAACATCCGGAAATGAACCGAGAACTGTGGAGGAGCTGTTTTGCACTGACCAGGACAGGGAGACTTTCTCAATGGTGGTCGTCCACGTCGGGGGGACCTGACATGACACGAGAAGAAGAAGAAAATTGAATTAGATTGGTGGTGGCAGAGGGGTGAATGCGCTGGGTTAGTAATACAATGGTCGCGAGTTCGAATCATGCCACGACCGTTTTTGTTCACATAGGTACACCACTAGCATTTATATATTAGGTGATGTATGACGTTGTATTTGTACTGGTTTCAATACCATATGTATTATAAATTCAAATAGAAGGAAAAACATCGAGTTAATATTGTGGCACATTTAAAATAATTTTATATAGGTACCTACTACAATTCACTTTTTTAACCACGAATAAGTAATTTGATACTACCGATTTTGAAGCAACCACATCTTTCTTAGGATCAGATATGATTACCAAAGGATGGATCCCGTTCCTCATTCGTGGATTGAAACAATGTAGATGAATAAAATTATTAAAAATCAAAGAACTAAGTATTAACGAAGGTCGCTGAAGTTGATGTTTCTTGACGAATTCCTTTTTACTCGGATCAACGTTATAGCAGTGAAATGTTTTATTTGTCATATGGAACTGTTCAAATACTTGCTTTTACTCAACATTGGCTATCCGCAAATAGTTATCCTTTGTTTCTGCTAGAATTGTTTTTTCTCTAGATTCAAAACAAACAAGTCAAAAATAAGAATAAAAAAAACCATCAGAAATATATTAATGATTCCACCAAAATAAACAATGAAATATTTATACTCCGTTTCTGGTTCAGGTATTATCACATAAAAAAAAACGATCGATGCGTTTGTTTTCGCAGTATGGTTCCACTTTACATTATTAATGTGAAACCCTTAGAAGAACATAATATTATAGTATACACATTGTAGGTACGATCCAGTAATACAAGAAAAAACATATAGGTACCTGGTACTCCTGATATCCCAGGTAGGAATAAGATCTCACAGCGTACCTACATCTTAACCAAATCTGAAGTGATCTCGTGAAAATAGACAATATTAGGTGTACCGAGTTGGCTGGATAAAATGAAATTTCCGACATATCCGCTCAATCCAAGCATTTCCCTTTATTCATATGGCTAGATAAGAATCGTATAGTAAATTATCTTTGAGTGGGTATATAAAGAATACGATCCATTCAATTTTGTTTACAAGTTTATAGGGTCCTTAAGGTTAAATATAAAAATGATTTTCAGAATACGCATTCTCTGATATTTGAATTAATTTATCACTTACATATCAACAATTTGTACACTAACAGGATTATAATCGTTGAAATTTCTTCCAACCATTCAAATAATGTGTAAGACGATTTTTTTTGTACTATTGCAGTCAAAATGGTTATGATAAATTATTGCACTTCAACCAAATATTTTGTTGAGGAGCAGTTATACTTCAACCAAAACTTAAATTAAAAGTTGAAATACAAATTAAAAGTGGGTTGTTAGCAGATAAGACCTAATGATAGCAACGAGGTTCAGCACCCGTTCTGAATGTTAATGGAGACTAGTATTTTAGCACAGACATGTGTGTCTTGCTTCCTTTTGTAAGGTAATTCACACCCGCACACCTGTCGCTTGTTACCTCACATTCTGGGAAATTCCGCGATGGTATGAATAGAGCCTCTATAATATGCTTAAAAATAACAAATTTCTACGTAATATGCTTAAAAATTATACATATCATTAAATATAGAAGAAGTGCTTATAAAACTCTATTAAATTCATATAAAACTAGAAAAAACTTTAATAAATAAATCATACAATACAAATCTCAAGTGTTCTATCACACACAATATATCCGTCGAAAATTCCACAATCAAAGCGATTTTAGTATTCGATAAAACGTTTACGACAAATCCATAACTCTAATGGAAATAAAATAGAAAACCTAAGTAAATAATACAAAGTAAGTAATTGAAAGTGTAATTCAAGGCGGCGTTTAAGTTCGCCCTTTTGCCGCGGCGCCTTTATTCTGGGAGGCGAACAGCTTTCATTGTAGTTGAGGTTATAAAGATATTGGCTAGGTATTGCTTACATCAAGTCTTGTTTATTCAAAATATTCACAAAGGAATTCACAATAATCTGACGGGAGCTTATCCTGAAAAATAATCAGAGCTTTGTGTGGTTTGGAGCACGTGGGAGGAAGTGAAACTTTTTCCATTAGCGAAGCTTTTTATTTTCGATTGAGAGCTTTTGTACAACACACAACAAAAAATCTCTACGACCGCGATTATGTTGCATTCAAGTACTACACTATACAAATGTTTTGTGTCATCAACATACGTAGAAATATTTCATACTTTATTACATTTTAATTTAATGTTTATTTGTTTTACATTAAACTTTTTGTAAGTAAAATAATCGCATATATTGCACAGCAACCACCCATCCTGATTACAAAATTAAGACATGATATTATGCATAATGTCTAAAACATAAAAAGAAAAAATTAATATATTACATTAAAATTAAAAGAAATGGCAAAGAACAAGGAGAGGAAATCGGGATCGTGTTTACGGATATTTTTTTAATTTATATTTTTTTTCTGTAAAATAAGTCTCTTGACAAATAAATAATAAAATAAAATAAAATGCGTCAAAAACATACATTTTTCCGATATAAATGCACTAATTTATTGTTTTTGGTTGTATTTTCTAATCCTGAGTTAGACATAGGTATTTTGTAATTTTAAATACGCATTCTTAGCTTGTAAATTATGAATTTTGTTGACCAAATAAAATCTAATTTTTCTAGTGTTTACCTCTCTGTTTTCTTACTAACGATGGCCGTACAACTCCAATCAAGCTTAAACTTCCTGATCTCATAGCCTTATAAAGCAGCAATGGACTCCGGTCATCACAAACATTCAGCATAATCAGATCTCGGGTAATATTGTCCAACAATATCTACCATGGTCTTCCAAGAGGTCTCTTGCCCACAAGGTTTTTTTGCAGGATGTGTTTTATGACTTTTCCTTCTTCTACCTTTCTTCTTAAAAATAAACAAATTGTCACTAACCCAGCCGTAAGACTTTGAAGTGCTTTGTGAGTATAAATAACACAACCAAAAATTAAAAACGAACTATCCTATACGAAAAATATCACAAATAAAATATGTATGCAAACATATTTAATACGATGTTAAATTATCTATGTATTAAATTTTACAAAAAACATTCAGGTGTGTAAATATACGTTTCATATTAAAATGTATTATGTACTTGTGTTGTGTACTTGTGCATCTTCAAACTTCAACTTATGAAATATGTCACAGAACATATTTAACAACACAGAATGCCATGTATATAAATACATAAACTAGCGTATTTTTATGTTGGTTTTTATTTTGTGTTCTTGTATTTTGCTTTCTATCTAGTATTTTGTGTTATTTAGCTTTCTATTTTATGTGGTTACTTTATATTTAAGTTTAAACATAAGACTGATGGTGACATTTCCAAAAAACTTTATGTAGAATATCACAAATTAATGAAGAGAATACCTGTCAATCCATTTTACATTTCGTATTTTCTTATTACCCAGCGCCTGTACCTAGTCACCATCATTTCAGTAATTTGCTCATAATTATACTTGATACATTATTACTACTCTGGCTTTATTATTGTTGTTGAAATTTGGTCGGAAGGGTAGGTCGATTTTTTAAATTTTCTATGTATATAGAATACTCTTGTCATATAGGTTTTTAACGTGGGTTATCACCACGATATGGGTTACCACGGAACGGGACTTATCCTACAGATAAAATTGCCAATTATGAGTAGGTATTAATAATATAATGTTTTTAAAAATAAGTTTCGCTTTTTGTCTTCAAATCTATGATGATAGTCTTGAAAACTTCCCAAACAAAAACTGCCAGGCAAAGAGACACAAGTAAGTAAAAAAGATCATGATAGTTCTTTTTTATCTACTCTCTCCCTCGCTAAACTTCTCATTTTCCATCTTTCAAATCAACTGATAAATCTTTTTACCTTTAACAGGCTTTTTAAACGTGCCAAGTCAGCCGTACAAAATTACTTTTAAAATTTACGATTTTCTATCACGGCGGATATCTAAAAAATACCGGCGGGCTTGTGAATAATTTAATCTCATCGATATATTGTCGAATGGGATCATTAAATTTGTAAATTCGGCAAAATAACTATTATTATTCAGATATTTTTATTGACAAACATTTTTTCAACATCTCAATAGAGACGAAGTAGGGATATTGTAGAAGAACCAGGAACTCGAGGCACCTACAGGGCTTACGACCTGTCATCGGTTGGTTTACGTGATCACTTTATGCGCTTGCGCAACGTTGACCAATTATGCCTTCTTTATTGAGTTCCCATATCTAGGTAATTTTGAAAGTTCTATATATTTGAATAGTGTGTAACATTTTACCTGACAATAATGCATTATTACTATTGCCATCTATGAAGTAACGGAGAAACCTTTTTGTAACGCCATCTATTGAGACATTGAGAAATTAATTTTTATTTGTAAACTATATGCGTAGGTATATGCAATTTAAAAAGAATATTCGACATTATTCAGATATTTTTTGAGTAATACGAGGGTAGTCGACAACAACACTCCATCATACACAATATTTTAATTATTTATTTTGTAAGTAGGTATTGGTGCTCGGGCATGTATTAGGTACATTGTTAACTTAACACGCACCCAATAACAAGTTGCCACATTCTGGAGACCCATGTTTACCACGTAAACTTAATAAAAAATCTGCAGTCCTCGCTATTCATTTAACAGTACCATCTCTTTCTTATTTTCTTATATCAGTAGGCAATGCCAATGTTAGGAACAATTTTCCTAAACTTCTAAGCACATTCTGTGGGAGTGTTGCCACTCTAACTTGTCGACATTTTGTTCAAATCTCCAAGCTGACGTGGCAATGGGCTGATAATATGGCAAGGCGAGAGGATGGCAAATGGACTTCTAGGGTTCTGGAATGGAGGCCGTGGGGGGACAAAAGAATTGTGGGAAGACCCCATAAGAGATGGGCTAATGATATTGTAGGTACTTATAATGGTAAAGAAGTGGGTTCGTGTTGCTCGAAATCGGAAAGCATGGAAGGGGCCTATATAGCTAGCAAGAAGAAGAAGTTACCACCCTTTACTATAAGAGATTAATTTGTCAACGACGTCTGCGTGTATAATACATATTTCTTCTTTTATATAGACGATGCACTGGAAGAAATTTTTCTTAATACTAGATTTTCATGTAAAAAGTAACCAAATTATTGTAACTACACAACATTTGGTTACTCTAATAAAATTTGTGTGCATACAGACACACACTATGTGGCTGTATATTAGTTATAAAAGCTAAATTTGATTTACTGATAACTGATATCAGTAGTTTGGTAAAAATATCGGTAGCCAAACAGATTACATACTCCTTTTCTTATTCTTTTTGCTGCACAACAGTGACAAGATGGCTACTCTAAACGTATCCATGGCTATTCTTTGATGTTCGTTGCATTTTTTTTTACTTAATAGCCATATCCATACAATCACGCAATTTCCTCTCCTCTCTCTTGACATGCATTTCTCGCTTCATTCACATCCATGCATCGTCTCATAAATTATTCTTACTTCTAACGTATCCATCTTTCCAAATTCTATTCATGTGATCGTGCCAACTTTTCGTTGGTCGACATCTTCTTTTCGTTCCTCTTTTATCCGAGACCGAGACCGAGGACATCAGACCCAAAAGAAAATTTTAAAAGGATCACATAAAGAATATGGAGCGATCCCGAACCCCATATATTGCAATCAACAATATACCACCAGGATGTTGGTCCTTCGGAAGATCGCAAAAATATGGAGGGACAGCTGTACGTGGTTTCCCATCAGTGTCTTTCAGAGGAAGAACGGATCTACGATCTACATAGAGAAGAAGAATACAAGGTATTGAAGCCATCAAATAATAATAATAATAAAAAAACAACACACTTCGCCATGAACTATTAAGTTTTACAAATAGGTAAATATATATGAACAGAAAAAAATGTTTGAATTCCTTTTTTATGGGGTTATAATTTATTTTGTATAATGTAAATAGATTTTATACGCATTTAAGTCATTTCTAACAATATGGCGCAGTGTTACGGAACTAACAGCTGTTGTCATCGTCACGCATCAGGTGCCATAGAGTTCTTGGACAAATATTGAACCATTTCATAAAAAACAAACCAAGCATATTAAAAAAAAGCTATTAAATGCACATGTGGTGCAGAATACAACCTCTCATTAAGATGTCATTTTGGATTTGTTTATCTGTACAATACCATTCATTATTATACATGTACCTACAATTCCTACATTGTACATGAACATGTTTCATCATAAATTTGAATCAATATTTGAAATATATTTTTCTTGTCTGCTAGTAGATTCAATGTTATTTACTGCTGACTTTCATTTTTATGAGAAACTAATTTGTCCTTTTGTATCAAGCACATATAACATTCTCCTATATTCCTTAAAGTAAGCATACAAATAAAACGGAACTACTTTGGACAGCAACGCGAAAACGTCATCATTTAATAGACACCTCCCCACTAACCTTCGAAGACTCAGATATTATTCCCAAATCCTGTGTCAAACTTCTCGGAGTCAAAATAGATTCGAATATAAGCTTTACAAACCAAATAAACACAGTTTCATCTTCTGCTTTCTTTGAATTAAGACGTTTAAAGTCAATCCGAAGGTGTATCCCATCTGAAGCCATGAAATCTTTGGTAAGCGCCTTTGTTGTCTCCCGTTTGGATTACTGTAACGGTATATATGCGAATCTACCAAAAAAAGAAATTTATAAAATTCAGTCAGTTTTCAATGCTGCAGCCAGGCTCATCACCGGAGCCTCCAGGTTTTCTCACATCTCTCACCATCTCTGCAATCTCCATTGGCTTAAAGTTCCTGAAAGGATTGAATATAAACTCTGTCTCATGATCTTCAAAGCACTTCATGGTTTGGCTCCTACTTGCCTCTCCGAACTTTGCATTCCTTTTTCTATTAACGACAGACAATCATCACTTCGTTCTGCATCTTCATCCGTGGTTGGAAAATTATTTGAAATAAACAGGGTGCATACCACTAATTTCGGCGATCGTGCGTTTGCTGTGGCAGGACCAAATGCATGGAATAAGCTCCCAAATACCCTCAGACAAACTGAAAATATATCTACCTTCAGAAAAAATCTCAAAACACACCTTTTTCGCAAATCTTACCAAAGCCATAATGATACATCTTAATCAATTTTCAGCGCCCTTGAGGTGAGATATTCACGAAAACGGCGCTATATAAATCATCCAAATTTATTATTATTATACAGAAAACACAATTTAACATTGTTTATGATTTTTGTTGTAACCAATAATAATAAGCAAGTTTGTTTTTGAAAAATTGATAATTTTTTTTATATATTATTTTTAAAAATATGTGTGAAATGTGACTTATTTCTATTTGCTGGAATTTTTCATCTGGTACATTTTATTTCATACATACATACCATCACGCCATATCCCTTACGGGGTAAGCAGAGAGAACCGAGTGCTGTACTACTCTATTTTTGCACACATTCCTAGCTTCCTATACATCCATGCATCGTCTCATACATTCTTGTCGAATTTTCAAGTTTCTTATGTTTCCTTCTTTCAAAATATCATTCACATGGTCATGCCATACTATTCTGGGGCGGCCCCTGCTATTCACTCCATCTCTTACACCCATGTCAACCATTTCACCCATGTCTTTTGGTCAGTCGTTCATCATTAATTCCTTCAATATGTCCAAACCACCTTAAGGCTATTAATTTCAATAATGCAAAAACAAGTTTACAGAGGTGGGATTGTTGCTTTGGTGCAAAATCAATACAAAGTTTACATAATAAAATCACAATTTAAAAAGGTTTACAAATTCCATTATATGATTTATAATAACCCTCTTTAACTGAGATAAAATCTCGTGTTAAAAGAGGGAAGTATCTATTTTGTATTGTTACATTCGCCAAAACTTTCAACCAACTAAAGCGAATAAGCGAAACACAGGTTTCAGGTCCTACTCCCAACTAGTAGTTATACACGCACTGCCACCATTTTAAATTAGTTATTGTCTATGGTCTGGTTGTCTCAAAGCCATCATAATTATAGAATAAGAAAAGAATTGAAGAATGCAGAAGAAATGTCATCATTACTAAACAAATACAATTTATGAAATTACATGTTTAATTGGCATCATCACATTATATTTTGTGAAAAAAATATTTGAATTTACAGGTCACATTAAAAAACATTTCGTCGGTCTAAAATATATTATTTTTTTCCATGTCAATAAGGGTTGCATAGCGAAATGAATATCTTTCCCAGCAATCGCCGATTCTTTTGATTAAAATCCACTTTTCCATTAGTTAATCTCGAACCAAGATCACTCAAAACGTTCTTGAAACTCGGCCCGAAAGCAGCTGTTTGATTCATAAACGCTTCATCATTCTGGAGGCAAATTTTTCAAAAATAGAACCGTAATAAAATAAATCAAAAGTGCCCACACAAAATTTCAAAACAGATTTTGTATACGCGGCTCAATCGACAATGAATTTCATATACGAAAACGTTGAATAACATTTCTTTGTCCTCTTCAAAAGGTAGGTACCTACCTATAATTCTTCTACATTGCCCCTGACTAAAGTTAGGGTTGCTAACAAAAACAAAATTGAAATAAATAAAACAGGTGAATTGTTTTTTTTTTCTTTTCCACATAAAAGAAAGAGTGCTTACGTACTCAAATAAATTGTAAGGTGGGATTTACATTATTGAATTAACGAAGCGAATTCGTTAAAAGTTATTTTGACCTTGAAAATACTTAAGCAGTTTGAATTCGAGGTTGGAATTGTTTTTTTTGCATATCAGATTTTACTCCGGGGAAGCCATTATTTTAAATACATATGATATGTATGGTTTTTCATGATATACAACTACAACGTTTAATTTAACGTTAAATTTTAATTCCTCAAACGATGCAATAGACATTCATTTCAATTATTTGACCGTTTCTTTTCAGTAAGTTTTCTTAGACACTCTGTGTCTGCATGTCTTTAGAGTTCTTCAGACTATGCATGAAGAAAAAAAAAAGTTGATAAATCTTTTGGATTAATGTTAATCAATTAATTATTTTAATTTATACAAATTTTAAAAATTGTTATCTAAACAATTTTTATGATAGAATGTTGAATATTACAATGAGAATGTAAAATATTACATATTACGTTCTGCGAATGTGGATGGGACGAGGAAACGCCGGATCACGTTCTATTTGGTTGTCCAATCAGAGATGCGCGAGACATTTATGTATTTTAGGTTTGAGAATGTACAATACCCCATTTCCACAGTTTACCTTCTTGGTCTAAACTCTCCTCAGGTTCATGGTTTAGTATTTAAATTTATTGTAAAGAATATGACTATTATTTGAATTTTGTTTTTTTTATGACTAAATCCGTGTTATCTAATGTTTCTGATTAGTATCGGCTGCAACATCCTTTTTGGGTGAAAAGCTTAGAAAAAAAAATAGATTATGAATCGTACACTGATTACTGAGTACTGATTTCCCATTTTTAAGATTAAAACAAGATAAATACGTATTAAGATCGTATCATGAGAATCCCTGATCTTATTTTTTTTTCTCGGTGTTCATTCAGGGTTCGTTAAAAGTCATCATAAGAATTTGCCTCAAAGGAAGAGAGACAAAATATATCAAACTACTTCATAAACATTTCCATTTAGGAAAAAAAATTAAAAATGAGTTGTCATTATTTTCATTTTAATATTTTATAATCAATCAGAATAAGACTAACGACCATTAAATAAAATATATTTTAATAAATAAAAAATAATTATATTTATGAATTTGTCAACCTTGTCAGTGCGTACATAAATACCTCAGGAACCATGCGTTGATTTCTATTGCTGCAGTTGTAAAGATGCATTCCTCAAAATGACGCTGCAATATATAATATTGATTGATAATTCTTTTTGACATCTATACTTTCATTTTATCCTGAAATCCATCTGTCACACAACACAGTTATTCTTATTTATTTGTTCACAACTATTTTTCACAATATTGATATATGTTTATAATTGGGATCGTAATATTACGTTGAAAGAACTCAATCGAAAACCAAGACGGTTAAATTCCAACAATATGTTGGTTTTTTTTAATTATCCAAATGTTAAAAAAAAACATTTATTCGTGTTTATAAAATCTCTTTCGTTTCAAAAGTATCAACACCACTCAACTT
The DNA here is from genome assembly GCA_963576475.1 of Molanna angustata. NCBI lineage: Eukaryota > Metazoa > Arthropoda > Insecta > Trichoptera > Molannidae > Molanna > Molanna angustata. Next base: position 7,988,097 of record OY754968.1, on the reverse strand, counting down.
ATGTTTGTTCTAAGACGTTTCTTAGAACATACATAAATAGTCACAATTCTCCTTAGCATCTGCATAAAGGCATAAAACACTCATTTTGATTAAGTTCTTGAATTGGTGAATACAAAAAACATACAAAATTTTTTTCTTCATTATGGGTGAGCATTTTACAAAATCTCCGCCTATTTTATTTAATTATTAAAGCTAGAGTTTTTCAACAACTTCTTCTTCTTCGATGGCGCTACAGCCCAAATCGAGCCTTGGCCTCCGTTAACTTTCGCCTCCATCCCATCCTGTCCTCTGCTGCCACTTTCCAGCTCCTCTCCTGTAGAAGCTGAGCCGCATCCTTTCCTACCTCGTCTTCCCACCGCAGACTAGGTCTTCTGACCCTTCTTTTCCCACCTGGGTGTCCAGTCATGATTCGTTTCGGCACCCGTGAGATTGGCATTCGTTGTACATGTCCAGCCCATCTCAGCCTAAGTAATTTCATGTACGTTGAGATACTTGGGGCCTGGTAAATGTTGTACAACTCATCGTTACGTCTAATGCGCCATTCATCGCTATCCTTCACGGGGCCGCATATTCAACGTAGTACCATTCTTTCAAATGTGTCCAGCATTTCAGACATCTTCGCCGTTATGGTCAATGTCTCTTTTTCAGCAACGATATGTAAAATAAAAATTGAAGTTTATGTTAGTGTTTTGATTTATAAAAAAATACTTGTACCTACTTAACTGATTATTTGGAAGAAATTACCATATGGCAATAAACTCGCCACTTACCTGGGGTGCAAATAAATATTATTATTGTATTAATTATTATTATTTTAATACACGTGTATCCCACCTGTTTTGAAATAATCATAATTTTTAACGATTCAAACTACGCGTGATTTCATATATTTTTTTTATCAAATAATTAATGTCTTGTGGTTCATATCCTGCCATGGTGAGTTACGGGCTACTGAACTGTAATTATAGGTTTAATTGGAAAGAAATGTAATATTTCACAGTCACACTATTTCCTGTAATGCGCAGATTACTAATGTAGATATTAAATTATGAAAAAAAATTGTTAGACCAGTAACAAGTATCAATGACTAAAATCTTTATAACTGTTATATCGCGATAAAACCTTAATGATTTTTTTGATATTAATATTTTAAACTAAATGGAATTTAACTGTCATCGCTACATACTACATTCAATATTTATTGGTTAGAATATTTTTTTAATTGCATATGCGCAAACATTTATTTTTTTCCCTGTCGAGAGTCAAACGATATTTTTTTTGACAAACTATTCAACATCTCAATAGAGACGAAGTTAGAATATTACAGAAGAACCAGGAACATAAAGCACCTACAGGGCATAAGACCTGTCATCGGCTGGTTTCAGGGGTGACATCTGTGCGAGAACACCGTCACCTCATTTATTAGGACTGTTGCATTCATTGTTTACAAATAAACCAATCTCTCAATAGATGGCGTTACAAAAAGTGTTTCTTCGTTACTTCATAGATGGCAATAGTAATAATGTCTTACTTTCGGGTGATTAGTTACTCATTATTCAAATTAATATAACTTTCAAAATTTGCATTGATATGGGGACTCAATAAGAAGGCACAATTGGTGAACGTTGCGCAAGCGCATAAAGTGATAACGTAAGCCAGCCGGTGACAGGTCGTAAGCCCTGCCTTGAGATCTTGGTTCTTCTATAATATTCCAACTTCGTCTCTATTGAGATGTTGAAAAAAGTGTCAAAAAAATATTTATTGGTTTGTTATTCATTTAATTTTTTTTTTCATGTTGAAATAAATATAAAAAAAAATATTAAGTTATCTCTTGGCAACTTATTAGCAAAAATATTTTTCAGTACATCTGATTCACATCTCTTTTATTGCTATGATTTATTTTTTTATATATTTTTAATAATATGAATTTTTGGAGTATATCATTGTTTTTTTACAGCGTTCGGTGATTTATTCATTTACTTATAAAGAGATAACGGATCAAAGCAATAATTGAAAATGGTATGGGATATATTTACATTAATAAATATGAAAAAAATATTAAAACAGCAATAAAACATATTTGCGTTTATAAATGAGTGGAATTATGATTTTTCCAAAAGGTTAAGCCTCTGCCTTAGAATATTAATAAATTTTAATACAAACATAATATTTTTCCTAGTTTTTTTACATATAGAACATACACATTGTTATCGTACTTAATATTAGGATGTATGAAATTTTTTTCCAAATGGCACCTATGTACCTACAAAATGAATCGATTTCTATACACAAAGATAATAAATTATCACAATCATTTATTAGGATGAGCTAATTTTTCAACATAATTTTAAACTTTAAATTGTGTGGTCACTATATTTTTATCTTCTTTAGAATTCTGCTATCAAAGTATTAAAAAGTTTTTGTCATATTATTTTTGTTAAAACGTTTTCACACCGGTAGTATACAATATACATTCATTATGATGTCGGTATAGTTTAGCAACGAAAGTAACCGAGCGGTATTATAGTTAAGATGTTATCTTGAAAGCTTTGTTCATCGTATACAGCCTCTCTCCAGAGTTGTTAGATCCATTTGTACACAGTGAAAAGGTGTTCTTCCGTCTATTTACAAGTGATTTAATTGACATACCAAAGCTATCTTATTTCCTTCAAACGCAAGCTTAGAGGAGAAAGAACACCATATTTTTTCCACACTATTTATATATTTACTGTATATACAGCAAGTAGGTACACAAAGGCTGCTTAACTGCCATTAGGCAATCTCTTATAATACTATTTTAAACCGTAGAAAAAAATACAACATTTAAAAAAAGATGACAAAATACTGATCATAAAAATGAGGAAAGAAAGGAAGGAATTGATGACGCAGAATTAATAATCAGGAATTTTTTAATAAATATAGTTTTCTTAGTATTTCTAATTTTATCACCTAGTTTTCATAGTAGCTTTGTAATTTTTAGTATCCACTGTAGTAAAAATTGTGGTAATTATTTCAATTTTGCCCCATCATATCAAGTGTGTGTGACATTTGTTTTGTATGACATTTGTTTGTATTGTAAATTGATTAATTATTTTTGTTACTTCCTCTATCAACATAGTTTAGTTTATTTTAATTGTTAATACTTTTTGTACCAAGCATTAAATTTGCAATATTTTACGTGTAAATTCATAATTGGAATACATTTATATTTTAAAGATTATGTGAACAATGTTATGTAATATATTCTGTGAATTTACCAACAAATAATAATAAAATAAATAAATAAATCGCAATACCACAAATTAATTCCAATATCATATAACAATGAAGATAATCGTCAAGTACGATAAATATCTAGTAGATTTTGTTAATTATATTTCAGATTTTGTAAATTAAAACTTATAGGGAAATACAGCACACGATATTTGGATGTAAAATAGATGTAAATATTATGTACAAATTGAAAATCAGATGACAAACACTATAATCCAACTATCGATTTGTTCAAGAGAACTTTGTTCTCTTAACATACGACAATGTTTCAAGCCAGGATACGCGAGAATTTGTATGCAGGGTCTACTTTTTTCACGGCTTTTCCACCTTTGAAGTCAAAAAACACCAATTTAGAGGCTTCGCAGCATATATGTTCCATATACGGATTTACTCAGAATTCGGAGTAGAACATTTCGTGCGTGTGTGTGTCTGTGTGTTTGTGTGTGTGTGTGTGTGTGTGTGTGTGTGTGAGGGTGTGTGTGTGTGTGTTTCTGTGTGTGTGTGTCCCTTATAACTTTGATCCGCTCAATTTACAGAGCAAAAAATTTCAGAATATATAAATATTTATAGGCCTACAAAACTTTTATACTCAGAATTTTGAATTTTTGTTTCAGTCAGGGATTATCAACTTTTGAATTTTTACTTTTTTTTTCCATATATCTCATAAACCATAAAAGCTAGAACGCTGAAAATTGGTACGAATATAGAAAAATACAAAATCTCAAATTAATTTTTTCGAAAAAATTACAATACATACTATCGCTATCGACAGTTGGATCTCATGTGTTACATGCAACTAGTATAATTAAAACTATCAGCGCCCATGTAAAGATCCTTACGGTGCTATGAAAACCATTAATAATTTTATTATTATTCGCTTTTCTCTACCAACCCAGAATAAAAACGACGCGTGTGTATATCGTCATGTTTTATAGCTTCATTTCAAAAAATGGATGTTTTAATTCAGCAAACAAACAAAATGAAGACGTCACTATAATATAAAAAAAGTTAATTCCTACCGTCTTTTGTTTTTTTTTTTAACATTTGTCAAGCGTATAATAAAGACATTAAGGTGTGTATGCAGACGTATCCACGAAAGACTGTATCCTTTGTTGTGGATGGCTCCTACCTCCAAACAACAATATATCGTTTCATTTGGGTTACTCCCTGTCCATTCCGTTGTATCTTTTTTTAGACGTTTCACTCGTCTTTTCAATTCATACCGTTTCACTGTCTTATTTCTATCCGACCCAGACGTCTCTCGTATTATTTCTTTCCCGGACGGACGGTCGGTACGAATTCGGGACCTTGAGAAGAATGAAAAAAAATGGCTGGCTTTGTGGGAGAACTAAACCACCCCAAAACACCTTTATTATAGTCGAACAATAAACCTGGTATTATGTGTTACAAAAGGTTACTTTATTATGAACCCTACTATTGTCACCACACTTGATATTGTACGTATTTGTGTTGTTATTAATATACTCTACGCATATACATACAATGTCCCTTATAATATACACATACAATATTCAGTTCTCGTTAAAGGGACATCAAATTGAACAGTTTCGTATTTTCACGCAGATGCTCTTTTGGCAGATAAAAATGTTACATAAATGATACAGATAGGATGTAAAAAGAGATCTTCTCATATTAACATCGTATTAGTAAACTGACTCTACATCCTCAAAATCTATGAGACATATTTTTGCCAGATCCAGTGAGAATTTTGTTTATACCTAAACATTGCTTGTTCCAGGTGTTTTCAAAACTTTTCTCTTCGATCTGTTAAACGGTACACACTACTTGTTATATCTATATTTGTCGGCCTTCGTGGCTCAGTTGGTTGGATATATGAATGCTGATCCAAAGGTCCCAGGTTCGATTCCGGTGGAGACACAGTTTTAATTGTGTTTTCAGTCTGGATTTGTGAGACGATTAATATCGTAAGTCTCCAGAATGTGGCAACTTGTTATTGGGTGCGTGTTAAATTAATATTTGACATAGTACCTGTTAGTTGCTCGAGAAGCGATATTAAATAAATAAATAAATATTTATAATATTATTTTTAAATAGGTTCAAGCAACAAGACAATGGAAAACAACTTTGCCTCAATATAGACCAATATTTATGAAAAAATTCTAGCAATTGTAGGTACACGTAAAAACATTTTGTTTAATAATTCTTTCTACATGCTCCGACTTCTTTCATCATTGCTGTGAATAAATTTCAGTTTGATTTTTTTTTCTGCTTTTGAATAACTATTAGGTCATTCAGAAGAATTTATGATTCGGCATTAAAATTTTTAGCATTATTCGTGGACTAATAAACAACGGGTTCGGAAAGACTTCGTGGTATTTTTACGTGAATTTCTCATAAACTTAAATGAATATATACGAAATGATAGGTATTTGCAAGAAAATAAATATATGTCAGCAAGTTCTCTCTGCCTACCTCACACCATTTCATTATAAAAATCAACAATAAATAAAGTAATAGCGGTGTAAGCAAAGTATTGTTTCATAAAACAGCCATTTGTAAATGCTTCTTCATTATAAGGACATCAAAATCAATACCTTATAGTCAAAACCAATTCAATAAATTATTCAATAATACCACTTTGTATGGGACGAATCATCGAAGATATATAATTGTACTATTGACAAGTAACACAGTTTTTTTGCATTCAGCAATGTTTGGCGTTCCTAGAAATATCCAAACATACACACCCATAATAGTAATTGTCTAAAAATCACAGAGGGTTTCAGAATAATGAGATCATGGACCGTATGAATTTAGTCGCCTCGTTTCTTCTATGAACGCTTTATTTAAGCCAGGTGCAAAGACATAACATTTAGCAAACTAAAACTGAACGGAAGACGGGAAAAAAATTCACGGCGGGTTTTGTGGATATTCTGTCGAAACTATCCTTTTCTTCTTGACGTGGGATGGTTCGGATCTTGGAATTCGGCCACGTGTTATTGTTCGAGAGATCCAGGGAATCTGTGAGGCGAACTGAAGCGAAGAAAGGAACGACTTAGTATGAAAATATGATTTTTATGACAGAATTACTACGGACACGGGAATTTTCGAAGACTTGGAATATATTTGGTGAACGGTTCAAAGAAATCCATCACAATTCATACAAACAAACCGTATTATCTGAATGTTATAATAATTCGAATTCCGATTTATTGAGAAGAAAAAAAGATGGTTTCATAAATTGAGAAATGATGTTATTACCACAGAACAGATGGAAAGAGCAAGTCGACAAACATTTATTTCATTCAAGGAAATCGAAATAAGTTGATCGAAAGTAAATGAGTCGTTTGTGTCTGTGATGATTGACATAAATATATTAAAATAAGCCAAAAGTTTTATCCAAAATGCATACTTTAACATAAACGCTCAATTTGTCAAGAAACCTGGAAATGACAGGCAAGACATTCAAGTTTGATAGAATTCTTGAAATCAAAATTAATAAGATCAAAGAATTTGTAATAAGACCATGGATTACATGATGTGAAATAAATGGGTTTGAAAAATATTTAAATAAGCATTTAAAATTAGCAATAAAAAATATAAGTTTTTATAATTGATATAAGTTTTTATAATTGAACAGATGGTTAGGTATCTAACTGTGATCCAAAGGTCCCGGGTTCGATAGCCGATGGAGACACAGTTTAAATTTGTGTTTTCAGTCTGGATCTGTTTGACGATTAATATCGTAAGTCTCCAGAATGTGGCAACTAGATATTATTAGGTGCATGTTAAATTAATATTTGACATAGTACCTGTTAGTTGACCGAGAAGTAATATGAAATACTAAATATAAATACTAAATACTATAAAAAGATTTAACCATCGATTTTCGGAATAAAATCATCGTAAAAAATCGTGCATCATTATTTATTTATTTATTTATTTATTTATTTATTTATTTATTTATTTATTTATTTATTTATTTATTTATTTATTTATTTATTTATTTATTTATTTATTTATTTATTAATTTATTTATTTATTTATTTATTTATTTATTTATTTATTTATTTATTTATTTATATTTATTTATTTATTTATATTTATTTATATTTATTTATTTATTTATTAATTAATTAATTTATTTATTTATTTATTTATTTTATTAACATAAAACATAACAGATAGATATAGACTGAGGTCTGTCTAGGATAGGGAGCTGTGGATGTCTCTGAGGTAGGCCTATGTGGTAGTCTCTGAGGGCTGACGAAGAAAATAAAGAAGAGGTATATAGAAAAAAGTGCACAAACATTAAATATAGCATATCTAGTGTCGCATATAAACTAACTTAAAAAATCCCATGTTATAATTAAATTTAATTTGCTCGAAACATTACATCAAAATAGTGAAATAATAAAGTATTGAAATAACGGAGGGTAGAAGTGGTAAAATATTTTGTAGGTATATAATAAAGGATGTGACTACTGAAGATCTTGTTATCATTATCACATTTCTCATGGAATGATTTCATAATATAGTTTGAGTTTTAGTAAATAACGGTGCAGTGTGCATTACTGTTATAGATTTTCCTGAAGTACTCTAAAACTTATATTCTTAAACCGCCGTTTGAAAACCTTGTGAAAATAACCTCTCGTGCGATACCCTTTATGGCGAGGTAATGCGTCATGCAAATTCCTGTGTGTCCCAGTCTATGTACTTGTGTATTATAGCGCTTTTAAGACCACCCCTCATACATTTCGCTTAAATGTACTTATATAACACCACTTTTCCAACTCGCTTTGACAATTTTCGCAAAATATTTTTGTAAGACTGCACATTTACCTAACTCTACACAATACACAAGGCTTCAGTAATTGTGATGGTAAAAAACAAGAAGAATCTTAAATAATATCAAATTTTCATCGTTAACACAATCATAATTATTTATAATTTTTTGATAGCTAATACTTGATGGAATGCCATTATCAATTATATAAAATTACTTAAAAATAAGTCAAAACACAAATTTGTAACAGTTCCACTAATTAAATAATATAGACCACTGACGCGTTTCGCTCAAAGAGCATCTACTGAATGGATTTATGTACCATTAAATTAAACATTTGTTTTTACTAATTTTTAAGTAATTTTATTTAATTGACGATCACAATTGTAAATAAAAATCAATAAATATATAAATATATATAATTAAAAAATATTGTGATAGCATCATAAGTAGCACAATTCATAAAAGTATAACAAGCGAAAGCGCTTAGGCTATCAAATTTATTATACGTTCGTAATATTTCAAACTATTATCGTTTTATTTTTATAAATAAATATTTTTTAATGTAATTTATAGAAACTTTCTTTAATAATGATTTAACAAATAATCTTAATCAGACAAAATCTATGTTCTTCCATCTGCGTAAAAAGATGAAACGGAAGAAAAACGGCGGTAATCCATTGAACTCGAGTTGAAATCCTATTTTGATTGATTTCATTCATTTATGAATATAATTGCCTGGAAGTGGATTATATTCATATTACGTATGTATACGAACTTCTTTGATCACGAACATATTTTTGAAAACAGTTGTAGGTACAGTTTTTAGCAGAGCTAAAGTTCCCAGGTTTAATTTTCAATTTTGATTAGGGTATTTCTCTGTGATTTCAGGGCGAATTCGTAAAATAATATACTTACGCCATTGATCTTCTTAATGTGGCAAGTATTTATTGAGTGAGTGTCAAATCAATATTCTACATATCTACTTCAGATCCGTTAGTCGCTCGAACAGCATTCAAATATTATTTGTCATTAGTTTGATTCCCAGTTATTTTCACTCTAATTTCAGTCTGAATTTGATATGACCCAAAAATAATCTCCATTATATAATGGTAACTCGATATGGGTATGGGTTAAACCCATATTTGGTCGATGGCAGAGCGGTTAGCGCGCTGGGCTAGTAATCCAGTGGTCGCGAGTTCGTATCCTACCTTGACGGATTTCGTTCACCTATAGCACAAGAATTTATGCTTATTTTAGGGAACGTAGGAAGATGTATATGTACTTGTTTAACAAGGACATATTCATTTTTTTTTATTTAAAAAAAAGATACCTGTTGATATAATTAATGATATATTAAGATAAATGAAATAGAAAAGAAAAATCATTTTAAAATTTATTGAATTTTTGTAAGAATCAACAACAATACTGTAAATATGTAGTTAGCAGAAATATTTTATATATATACTGTAGTTACCAGTTAAATAAAGCTAGAACCAATTAAAAGTAAGCTCTGAATGAGAGCGCTCAAAAAACTTTTTTACTTGAAAACTTTCTCAGTTAAGTGATAAAGCTCCTATGTACGTACATACTTACACGTATCTGTGTTATGTCATCGAATTACTTATAGCTGTAAGAGAAATAAGAGAATACTTACTGTAAGAGAAATGTTAAATATTTATATATAAAATATTAAACAATAAAATATTTAACAATATAAATCATTTTCATTTCTTAGCTGCATTGTACTTTAAACGATAAATTTAATACTTTCCTTCGAAAACTAATGAAGGTTCCGAGTCACCATATATATGCTGTACATCCAAAAACATCACAAAGAAACTTACGGTTTAATATTATGTATACTCTCTACACATGGGTCAGTGGCAGAGCAGCTAGTGCACTGGATTCGAATCCTACCTCGACCGATTTTGATTATAATGTATGAAGATGTAAATTATTATTTTCTAGTAGAATGAATACGTCATTGAAACAAGTACATGGTTTATTTTGAAGGTTTTTTGGCAATAAAACACCACGCTTGCCATACGTGTTGGTGAGTTTGAGTTCAGCCGCCCTTAACATAGGGAACAGACGCTGTTTGTAGCTGCCCACTCTGGGTCAGAATTCTAAATTGTAGACCATGGGATATGAAAAGGGGAATGGGCCGGCCCCAGAAAAGGTGGGCTGATGATATTGTCCCTGTCGCTGGAAGCAGATGGGTTCGAAAAGCCCAAAAAAGACGAGTGGAAGCTCTTAGAAGAGGCCTACATCCAGCTGTGGAAAGATGGCTGAGAAAGAAGAAGAAGAAGAACAAGTACACTTACATTCCCTAAATTAAGCAGAAATGCTTGCACTATAGGTAAACGAAATCGATTGCGGCAGGATTCGAACTCGCGATCACTGGATTACTAACCCAGCACGCTAACCGCTCAGCCACCACCCATATAATTAGTGTAAAAATTCACTTTCTAAGTTGTGAAATAATTTAAGTCGGCCGTCGTGGCTCAGTTGGTTAGATACCTGACTCCTTCGATTCCCGGTGGAGACACAATTTTTAATTGTGTTTTCATTCTGGATCTGTGGGACGATAAACTTTATCGGTCTAACTTACTATTACTAGTATCTGTTTGACGATAAACCTACGCTGAGCCAGCTTTCGGCAAGCATTATCAAAAATATAATAGTTTCCGTTATTTATCGTTAAGCCTGCAATAAACTACGAAAATTTCAGCTGTTACTTTGTCAATACTAAGACCCCTTGTCAATTTAGTCAATTGAGTCATTATAAATATTATTAGAACATTAGTCATATAAAATAATTCTTCACAATGGAAGGTAAAAATTACTTATACAGCTTCATATCAACTATGCGAGTAGTTATACTTAGATATGGAGTCGGAAAGTATCAAACAACTTTAAACAATTTTGTCGGAACGGTAAAGAAACTTTAATCTATATTTTGGGTTTCGAGATTAAATTTTAAATCCAACAAAATTACTTTTTAATTAAGATCGCCACTTAAACTACACTCTAATTTATATAACTTGAATTTAAACAGTTCTGTTGTTACGTATCTACATACATAGCTAACTATATTAGTATTTGGCTGCCAAAACAACTTTTGTGGTAGATAATTGTAGAACGGAAACTTTTGAAGGTGTATAATAAACGGAATAATATATTTCCAATTAATTGTAAGAATACTGCAACACACATGCACAATGCAACGCATTTTCCCTGATGGAGCAGGGCAGAGAGTACCGAATACCAAACCTTCCAATCCTTCCTCATTCCAATTGGCCATCTTATTATTAATCCGGGGGTACAGTCACGAAACCAGGGGGAGACGCAGTTTTATATTTTGTTTTCAGTCTGGATATGTGTGATAATTAATATCATTAGTCTCTAAAATGTGGCAACTTGTTATGCGTTGTACTTATATGAAATTAAAATGAGATGAACTCTTCTTCTTCTGGGTCACAATCCTAGGATTGGTCTGCACCAAACACTCGATCTTTCCACTTAACTCTATCGTCCGCCAGTCTCTTCATCTCTTTGTAGCTGCTACAGCGCACGTCACCGATTATCTGGTCTATGTAGTTGTGTCTGGGGCGACCTCTACAGTTACCCCCTTCAATCATTCCTTCGACGATGGTAAAAAGCAGGCCTGGGTGCCGGATGTTGTGGCCTATCCAAGTTGTTCTCTGTTGGGCAATTCTTTTCATAAGTTGCCTTGTCCCTCTAACCCTACTTAGTACCTCGTCGTTGCCGATGTGTTCTGACCAGTGAACTTTAGTCATGCGTCTGTAGCACCACATCTCAAGCGCAGAAAGACGTCCCGTTTCGTTTTGGCTGATGGTCCATGTTTCACAGCCATATAGCAGTACACTCCAGACAAGAGTCTTGATCAAATTTTTCCTAATTTTGATGGAAATATTAGGGGATTCAAAAATTGTTGATCTTTTGTTGAAGGCGACTCTTGCTTGGTGGATTCTGCTTTTGATATCTGCTGTTGAACGTCCGTCTTGGAAAGAACTATACTTTCAAAAAAGTAATTAAAACGATAGGTATTCAGTTTTGAAATGTGGTTTTTTACTCAATATTATTTTGTGTTATTTAACTGAGATCCATTTTAAATTAAAATAAATAGATAGGTACTATTAGAGAAATTGATGTAAAAAATTGTGAAATCAGGAATTTATCCCAATGATCATTTACAATATTAAATTACTGTTTATCTGTGTTATTCATTTGTTATTGAGTTTTTGCATATAGAAAAGATTATCAATATTTTTTTTTAAACTCACATTAAACTTACCACCTAAACAAGTACACATACATCTTCCTACGTACCCTAAAATAAGCATAAATGCTTGTGCTATAGATGAACGAAAACGGTCGAGGCAGGATTCGAACTCGCATTATTATCATGTGATTATTTAGACGAATATAATTTAACAGTTTTTGTATTCCTGTTTGATATACCCTTCTGATATTTGCATATCTTTCGTCGATATGGCGTGTTTGAATTAAAAAAAAAATCACCTTTTTACTAAGCACTAGCTTTTATACCCGGCGTTGCTCGAGAAGGTAAATGTGAAGCAATATGACAACGTATCAAGAAAATTGTTTTCGTAATTTTGAACTGTGTTATGATAAATTCAGAATGAGTAAAAAATATCCAATACAATAAATAAAAAATAACAAAAATAAGTTAGTTTTTTTTAATAAAAGTCCCCTCCGACCCTTCAATCCCTCCATCCGTCTCTTCCCTTCAGTCTCAAATAATGTAAAGGAAAGTGGTTTGAAATTTCAGTGGGATTGGACTGGGAAAGAAATTTCAGCTAGATTGGAGTTGAAAAGTGGTTTTATAATTTGAATGAATTTAAACATTATGAAGAGTTTAGTGTTGGCCATAACCCCCATGTTCTTATATAGAACACTAGTCTATAATTGGCTCTATTTATATGTAATTGTTTATATAAAAAATGTACATGTTGTTTGTTTATAAAAATAAATAAATAAATAAATAAAATACAATTTTTGTTAGCTTCTCTGTATGCACCTGAAAAGAATCCTTGCAATTAATAATTGATGAGTTGGTATATACAATACACATATCAGCATATTATAACAATTTTTCCTTAAATAAATTATATAATGAATACGATGATTTTTTAGGAGCGGTTAACTCCGAAACAGGATCAAAGTTATAAAAAAATTAAGTAAATTTTAAATGCCATGGGAATAAATAAAAGTGTAGAAAATATAAATCGTTTTAATTCACAATTCATAAATGAATACAGTGACGACATTATAGCCTGGTAAATATAAATAACCACAAAAAATAAATTAAGTACCTACATACCTAACAAAAATGTGTGTATGGGGTTGATTTTAAACAATTTTGACATCTTGTTATGAAATTATTTGAGCGTTCATTTGTTTATTTGTATAAATATAGCGAACGGTAGATCGATGTTGGTGAAGGGTTAAAATATAATGGGGTGCTTTTTTATATTATTTTTATATCAACACACCAGAAGAGTTTTTATTTGCATGCATACGTCCAATATAAAATGTATTTCAATAGAAAAGATAAATAAACAAATATAAAATTAAATCTTCAGGTAATGCAAAAAGGTTATTATAGTAAGTATCATACATCTTGTAAATTTATGTAATAATAAATAGAATTTATAAAGCGCCGTTTAGTGATAAAAGATCGCTCCAAGGGCGCTGTAGCTTATTTGTTGGCTCTAGGAAACAAGGCAGTCTTAAAAAGTCTACCGAAGGTGTCAATGCTCTGAGCTCCACGTATGTCAAGGGGCAATGTATTCCATTTTAAGACCCGTTCACACTGAAACCACGATAATGGTAAGCCGCCTTATTGACTCTATTCAATTCCTTTCACGAGTTGGAATTCTGTGATCCAGATGATGATCTCAATGTAAGCTGTCTTCCTGATTGAACATTCTTTTGGCAATGTTCTTTGATGTAATGTGGAGCCAAGTCGTTCAGAGCCTTAAATATCATCAGGCATACCTTATAGTCCACTCGTTCTGGACATCTCAACCAATGCAGTTCATTGGCACCAGCCAAGTAATATTTCAGGGTGCAACTAGATCGGGATGAGAATTTGCGGGAGATGTTTCTTGTTCCATTTGCGATTTGCAAATATTATAAACCAACTACGCCCTTATTAGTCTATCTGTTTACTCCTATTCCCACACTCCCCTTTATATTATACATACATAGATATATTTCAGTAACAGTAAGTACATTTCATAATGATATACAAATATAATAAATATAGAAATTTTTCGATCTTACAAAATGGAATGCCATTTCTGGGGGGCAAGTCTGGTCAAACAATGAAATCAAAACCTTCTGATTACCCATATCATGGATATAATTATCATATGGAGTTATATAATGTCATAAAATATTTTAGATATCCATGATATGGGTAATCATGAGGGTTTTAATTTCACCGTTTGACGGGACTTGCCCCTCCTGAGGTAGTACTTTCATCTTCTTTTATTTTATTTTTTTTACGGCGCTGGCCGATTTACTAATGATATTAATAACAATTAAGCACTACAAATAATAACACTCAATTATTATTATTACCATTATACACTTCCTCAAAAGAATTAGCAGATCAATGCGTAAATTGTAAATTATTTAAAAGAGCAAAATAAAATGCAACAAACGCATCATCAAGCTTTCAATTGGGAATAGTTCACCCATCCAGATACTTAACATATCAAAGGATTAGGCTCTGAGGAGGTCTCTATACTACCTAACAACCCTACTGATTCCCGAATATTAACGTTTAAAAAATCTTTAACGATTCTACATGTATTCATAATTACCGTTTTTTGCATTTTTATTATTAAATTTTTCGATAAATCTATAATTTCTAAATTACGGATTAACGATTTTGGAATAATGCCAGTGGCTGAAATAATGAACGGTAATATTATTATTTTACGAGAATGCCAAAGTCTTTTAATCTCAATACCTAAAGCGGTGTATTTTCTAATTTTTTCATCAAAAGTTTTTATAATATTACTAGAATTTGGAATAGCCACGTCGCAAATATATGTTATTTTTTTAATTTTATCATGTATTATTAAATCGGGTCTGTTATGTTGAATTGACCGGTCAGTTAATATTGTTTTATCGTAATAAAGCGAAATATTATTATTTTCTAAAAATGAAATCGGATCATATTCAAAATATGGTTTTATGTTTATCGCGTCAATTAATTTATATTTAATAGCTAAATTTTGATGTATTATTTTTGCTACTTGGTTATGTCTAAATGTATATTCTGATTGCGCGAGAAAAGAACAGCCCGATATTATATGATCGATTGTTTCCGGAAAAGCCAAACATTTCCTACAACTATCATCAACTACATTTATGTCTTTTATTATATATTTTTGATAATTTTTAGTTTTTATTACTCTATCCTGAATTGCTATTATAAAACCTTCTAAATCCGCGTCCAAATCACCAATACTCAACCATTTGTTTGACCAAATTTTGTCAACATAAGGTTGGTTGAGAAATTTTGGATGTATAGAATGAATTATTTTATTTAGCCACGAATTAAGAAGGTCGTCATTTATATTTATAATATTGTTATTGGCATTCTCGTAATTTAAATTTAATGTTGTTAAATTTTTGTCCGCCTCACAGATTACTTTATGCATTAAAGAACTATCAGATTTTTTGTGAAAGAAAGTTTTTAGCGATTCAATTTGATTATTATGTAACGATGTTATTTTTATTATACCCCTACCTCCTAAATTCCTAGGCAAATTGATTCGTTCAATCGCGGAATTAGGATGATGACAACGAAATTTAGTTAAACGCGTTCTAATTGTTCTTTCTAAACTATCTAAATCTGTTTTTGACCATTTAATAATTCCAAAAGAATATGTCAATATCGGTATTGCCCAAGTATTAATAGCTTTTGTTAAATTTTTAGCTGACAGATTGCATTTTAATATTTTCGTAATTCTATCTTAAAATTTTATATTAATATCAAATTTAATCATTTAAATTAATATCATCTTCTTTTTATGTATTTTTTTATATATTTAATTATTATTTTTATTTTTTTTACTCATCATGAAAAGTGTATTGACATTCAATATGTATTTTTTGGTTCGAATGTACAAAAACTGAACATTGATACGTACAATAACGAAAATATAATATTTCTATATAATCGTAAATTTGTATGTAGGTATAGTAATCAGCAAATAACCAGCAAGTATACGACCGAAGGTCAGATTTTGGCCTAAGCCTAATTTCGGCCCTAGCTGCAACCTTCTGCAGAAGCTGAAGCCGAAATTTTGACTAGTAAGTAATTTTGTATCATGAAAATATCGATGCTAATTGTGGAAATATTATTTATCTAACACATATTATTTTATCTAACACTACGACCATGTTCAACTATTTGAACAATTTAAATTTAGCCATATTCGTGCGCGTTCGCACAAGTTATTAAGTTTTAACTGAAAGAAAACATCGACTTTTGCCAAAGCTTCGGCTTAATTTTGGCCGACGCATGAGGTACTTTTTTTGGCCGACGCATGAGGTACTTATTTTGGCCGAAGTTGGCCGAAGCCGATGGTTCTGTCGGACACTACAAATAATCACATGGGCTGCACAGAGCGCGTATATGGGTTTTGTGATAGTTGGTATCTATGCAAACCGACCCCCTCTCATGTTGATGTATTATATACTTGTTTAAAAAGGAGATATTATTTTTTATAAAAAAAATACTTACTTACCTTTGCGGATCCGAACCTTAGACCTTGGCACTACAGTAGGCGGCGACGGATATCGCCTTGTCGTTCACTGTTTTTAGGTCACTTGCGCTGCTACATGTCATCTTCATTGGTGGGCATATTAGTAGATGGGCGTCATCCTGCTCCTCTCCGCAATCGCACCATATATCTTCCCCCTCCAAGAATCCCCACCTCTGCTGGTTATTTTTACATCTAGTCACCCCCACTCTCAGTCTGTTAAGGGTCCTCCACGTTGAAAAGTCCAGACCAAACACGGTGCTTACATCCTCAGATGGTGCCACCCAGAGTCTGCTGCCAAGATGTTGCATTCATAGATCCTTTCTGTACTTTTTTGTGAAATTTCCCAATTTAAGTAGATATAAAGAAAGTTATATCTCGACCGCAGTCTCGGTGCAGCCATCTGGTGTCTAAGGTCATGGACTTGTGTGTGTCTTTCCATATCAGCCGTCACCTTTCTTCCGATGTCAGGTGGTGCAATTTCAATAATTGGGTAAAGTTTGTGCTCCGGGGTAGCTTTAAGGCATCCGGACACCAGGCGGGCCATGTCGTTTACTGCAATGTCCACTTGTTTGGCATGCGATGACATTTCCCAATCAGGGCAAGCATACTCAGCTGCGGAGATACAGTGGCCTAGAGCAGGGATGCGGAGGAAATTCGGGGCGGCTCCCTAAGTTGTGCCGGTGAGCTTTCTCAGGATCTTTTTTTTCAGTCGGAGACTTTTTAATAATGAATATAAAAAAAAATATTTTCTGTAAATTACAAAAGTATGCAATATTCATAAGATTCATTTAAAAAATGCACAAACGATTTAGTTGTGTTTGAGTCATTCAAAATCTGTACATAAAACATACAATTTAAGTATTGAAGATGAGTTATGTTGTGTATATATTTTAAAATATCCCTTTTAACAATGGTTATTTATGAAACAGGTATCGTGCCGACAATATATCATTCACACATACATTTTGTAGGGAAGCAATTCGGTGATACATCACTGATTCATCCATTTTAGTCCAAGAAATGCACCATACTGTGCAGTGCACTACTCCGAGGAAAAGATGCACAGAGGATATTATAATTCCAGTCACGTTCACAACCAATTTGACCATTCTGCAGATGAAAATGTGGCCGAGTAACAGAAGCTCACTGGAGAGAGAAATGAAACAAAATTTTGAAATAATAAAGACTGTGTGATATTGTAAAATAGGAAGGTGGAACAATAAGAACAGATAAATTAATTAATAATACAGGTACACTTTGAAAAAAATAATATGTTTCTGAAAACAAGAGAATAATTGTAAAATCTTACTAGAATTATGCGCTTAACATAAATTATTTTTATATTCTTATATTTTTATTGTATAATTTTATCGTATCGCATTGCATACGATTGCATTGTATGAGAGAATTGGTTTAAAGTTTCATATAAAACTGTCATAATATAGTAATAATTGAAATCATTGAAAATGACTATCGTCAATTAACGTGAAATTTGATGTATGAAACAGAAACTCAGTATTGGAGCTAACCTATGAATTCTACACAAAATTTTAATTTTTTTCTTTACTATAATATGGCCTTTAAATCGTCATATCTTGGAGTATCTTCATGCTGTCTTCGATCAGGAAAGTGACTGGAGTTGTTTCAATCCCTACTATATTCGACCGCCGTGGCACAGTTGGTAAGCCGTTTGGTTTCTGTGTGGGCGTCCTGGGATCGATTCCCAGCAGAGGAGAAATTTATTTCTCACGCAAATATTGCTTCTCTGGGCTGGAAACACTCGTTAGTTGGAATAAATTGCCATACGGCAATAAACTCGCCACTTGCGAAGGGTGCAAGGAAGTGTTTATTATTATTATTATCATTATATTCAATTTTAATACGTATTTTTTTGTAAAAACTAATTTCCAACTTGAGCCAAATGATAAACTAGATTTGCTTATAATTTTAACAATATTTACAATAACTCATTATATAAACCAATAACTCATTATATAAACCATAGGCAAGACAGTACTGAAAACAAAAACAATTTTATTTTAGAAAAAAATACACTAAGTAAGCAAATTTTGCTTGTGAAGTGAGGGAATGAAAGAGATCATGGCAGGATTTGAATATTTTGTCTACGAGCTAATTCTTTAATAATTATTCTTGTAATTGCATTAACAATTCAGCATTTTCATATAAATAAAATAATCTGAACATGAAATGACATCATATTTTTGTACAGCTTTAAGAATAAGATTTGGAATGAATACAATTATAATTAATTCCAAGAAAATAAACATCATTAATTAAATGTTGGTATACCTCGCTTATATATAATTATGCCGATTTGATTTATGTTTTAGTAGGATCAACCATCATTTAATATACTTTTCCAAGCTATCATTAGGAATAAACGAAACCAAAAACACAAATTGTAGACCTAAAATAACCAAACATATCATCACGGAAGCCCGCAATCTAAAATATGACGATCAAATTAAATGTACGTTGGTACAATTCGTTGAGGAAAACGTTGAAGGCATTTAAATATTTAGACCGAAATTTATATCCGAAAATAACCATTTTTAGCGTGTCCCTTGAAGCCCACAATTTGATTTGAATTTATGCCTTTTGTTCTCCGACAGGAAACATAAATGCATTCCTATTCGATTCGCAAAAGCGTACGGCCAGAAAACTATAATTACTGTTTGTTCAACGTTTCGACGACCGGCGAATTCCATAAAACTTTTTCTGGAGAATTCCTGGCGATCCATCAATGTTGCAAACGACCGATGACGTCACAGTTGAATCGTTCGAGATTATTTTTAAAGCGAAGGTGCAACATATTGTACACATACTACAATGTTTGCAGGAGTTATTGGGTACTCTAGCAAGAATATAACTCAAGTGTAGAATTTTACGAACTCTTTTCTGGAAACTGCGATATGAGTCACATTTTAACCTTCGTCGGGTAACACGGTTACAAAATGTACTCAGGGAACTGTTAAAGGAAACAATACACTGCTCTTTAAGATTGAATTTTGGATTTAGATCCAAATATAATTATAATGTTCCGTATTTCATGATATTTTTTTATTGTAAAACAATCACATTTGTTTTTGTAACAGCTCATTCTCCCAATTATATATTTCAAATTAATAGTTGTTCACTAATATTAAAAAAAAGCAGCGGAATGGAAATATTCTTCTTCTTCTGGGTCACAATCCTAAGATTGGTCTGCACCAAACAAACTATTAATACTCTCAATATATAAACCAAATTGTCAAAATTTTGGATTTTAATAGTACCTACATTATTTTATCATTTTTTTATGTTTCATTATATTAGCAACCCACCCTTAGAATGTGATTTGTTCGAAACGGAAAAAAATATAAAAAATAATAGTGAATGTTATGGTTTACGGCTTAAATAGGAAGAGATTTAAGCAATAAGAAATGAGACATGTTAGAATTGTAGCCAAACATCTTGAACTTTTAGCGGAGAAAGAGGGCGGTTTGTACGTAAACCAACGAATAAAAGACACAAATTTGTGCTCTGCGCACCCGGAAGCTCATTCAAGATGATTGACGAAAATTATAACTGGTAGAGGAACTTTAAAGTTGGGGTAGATGTCATGTTCGTAGTGCATCTGACACTCAAAATGATGATGATGACGTGATGGATATGTTTCATTCAAGATGTTTCCAAATCTACTAAAGCTTTAATTATTATCTTACTTTTTACTTAGGTTTATGGATATAACCTTTATATCGTTGACGATCCTACATTTCCTGGATGATAATACCAAGAAAATGCATTTCATTGATCGAATGGCTTCGAGAGATGCAAAAAACTACGAATACCTACTTAATTATTTCTATCAAAAATCTTAAATACAACTGCTCGATAATTGCTCATACCAATGGATCGCTTATTAAAGGACAACATAATATTTAACGAAGAAAGATCTTTATTCAATTGCGATAATTTGTATGGAATGAACATTTTTTCTAAAAATCTTGTATTTTATTTACCAACGTGTGAAATAACAGTCAGTATAAAAGACAACTGCATTTAAAAACATAATATCAAATGATATCAAAACACAAATTTTAATTTGTGGAGAACATGATATGATATTTAACGTAACACATGTATGAATAAATAAATAAATTACCTAATATATTTTTTTCAAACACTTATTCCGTTTGTGTAGTGAGCGGATATGAAAACATGTCACAGGAATTTAAAATGTAAATTATTTATAACTTATGATATACGACTCTTTGTGGCATAATGTTTATGCATAAAATTCAGCAGTTCCATAGAGCGTCCATAAAATGTATTTATCGTATGGCCTCGCATAAAATTAGATTGGCGTAATACGAAATGACTAAATGATCATATTGTTTATTACAAGTTGGTGTTTTAAAAGCGTACATGTGGAATTATTATTATGAGCTAAGGCGAAAACAATACCTCATTACTTTTGTAGCGCCGAAGTTATCGTTTAAAATTTCAACACAAAAGCCTATTGATCCACTTTACCAGGGATCTTCAACAAATTTATTAAATTTCATTGAAAATAATATCAAATTTTCATTGATGATCTCAAAAGAGACGATGTATTGATCAACTCTATTGCCATTGACCTCAAGAGTAGTACAAAATCTTATTTTAATAGCTCACGGCGCAATTTTCAAAATTGTCGTGTAATCAGAAGTGTGAAATCTTTTTCAATTTCAACATCAAGGATTCGTTGGAAGTAAAGTTATCCATCATTTCTTCCACTCTTTCTTCTTTAACTCATATAGAGTTATAGAGAGGTACCAAAATAAAGGATACCCTATGTGCAGTATGCAGTCAGGGAGTATTGATCCTCATCGTCAGAAGAGAGCCAGGTGATTTGGGGAAAAGTATCTGCACAAAAAGTATTCCAGATAAAAGGAGTAGAGGCAGATCTCAGGCGCGATGATGTGACCATATTATGAAGAAAACGACTTTGGGAGACTACAGATGAATTCATGGATTACGTCCCTCAGCATTGAGGAAACCAGGGGGACTAACAAAGGTGGCAATTTTAATCCCATTATCAACAGAATATAGTTGCAGATAAAACAGGATTTATAATAGAAGTTACAACAAATTTATATTTGTATTAATTGGTAAAAAAAACTTGAAAATAAAACTGGTATAATGAGTTATATTACGATAAAATATAGTTAAATCGGTTTTCAAGATGTATGCACATAGATAAATATTTCGTTTAAATTCGTAAAATGTAGTACTTACTTCCTTTTCGTATGGTGTAACAGATTATAGTCTTGGTTCCAGCGCTGAGAGCCAGTCCACCGCCTCTGGTTTCGCCTCATGTATATATTGGAGGCTTCCGCTAAATTTCTTTAGCTGGCACTCTTGGACCACGTGTTTCACAGACTGCTCAGCTCCACACTCACAGTCAGGATTATCTCTTTTTCCCCACCTCCAGAGTAAATGTAGGTTATATTATACGTTTGTATCCTGTGAAGTCATGTTTTTTTTATCATCTTTTTGGACGTGATTCTCTGGAGTGCTAATTGCCATTATAAAACTTCTTCCAACCAACCAGTTTTTTCACTGCAATCTCAGTTTATTATCACGTAAACGTTAGTTAAAGTTAGTCATATTGCTATATTTAAGAAGGTAAAAAAATATAAGTAAACAAACCAATTTCTCAATAGATGGCGTTCCAAAAAAGTTCATTTGTTTAAGCTTATTTATCGAACAGATTTTTATGATTAAAATAATATATAACTTTCAAAAATTTTATTGATAAGGGAACTCAATTAGAAGGCAATTGGTGAACTTTATGCATGCGCATTAAGTGATTAAACCAGCCGATGACAGGTCATAAGCCCCGTGGGTGCTTTGAGTTCCTGGTTCTTTTATAATATTGTAACTTCGTCTGTATTGAAATGTCAAAAAATTGCCGTAAAAAAAATAAAATACGAGTACATATCATATACACTTAAAAAGCCATGTTTTTTCAATGAAAGTTTACAATGTATGTTAGATTGGATCCAGGTATGTATCAAGTTCAGTTCAGCGCCCGGAACATAAACAAAAATATCTCATATTATGCATTTGATTTCATCAGTCTGCTGTTATATTGATGACCGTTAAAAAAATAATATGAAAGAGGCCATTGTTGGCATAGGAATCCCACATGTACCTACTTCCATACATACAATAGGGGGCATTATAATCATATTTCGTCCATTCCTGACCGCTATCAATCACCTGACTTTAATCATAGTCCAAGAAGAGGGATGCGCCCATCGCTGTGAAATGTATCAAGAACATTTGATAAAACGTCCCAAAAAAAACGTTTTTTAGTAAAAAAAATATGAATTTAGTCAATGCTTGTTCTTTTTATTTCATTTAAATATTATCAACTTATTGTGAGTCAACTTTGTAAGACATTCACAAGAATCTTATTTATTGCACTTTGTTTCGACTAATGAGCTATTTATACGACAGTTTGAAACGACTGCCTTTTTCTCATCATCCATCCTAAAGAAGAAGCAGTCACTTTTATAAATAAGCTCGTTCGTTACTTAAAAAAGTGAACTGAAATAAAGTAAATAGTTAATTTTAATATGTTTCAATCAATCCAATTTTTCGAAAGTTCTAAAAATAAAAAAAACAATATCCATGCTTAAGTTCTTCTAAGCGTGAATTTTTGTTTCACCACCTAAAACGGACAACATAAGAAGCTGGAGCTTCCTTATTCTGAAAAATAGATTCCTTCCATCTATATGGCTTCCTAAGAAAAATCACTTGTCGGCTTATTGCCACTAAGCAATATCTTCCAAACAACCATATTACGACGCATACAAAATTATGTATTTTCATCATCTAAAGAATGAAAGCGTAAAATCAAGATAATATATATATGTATATATGAAATAGAAAATAGAAAAGAATTCTAAATAATAAAAAAGTAAAATACTTTATAACAATATAAAAGGATTGGGAAAGGAAATCGGGATCAGGTATTAAGGAATAAATAATATTCCTTAATAATAATAAACACTTCCTTGCACCCTGCGCAAGTGGCGAGTTTATTACCATATGGCAATTTCTTCCAACTAACCAGTGTTTCCAGCCCAGAGAAGATCTTAGCGTGAGAAATTAATTTAAATAAATTTCTCCTCTGCTGGAAATGGAACCCAGGACACCCGCACAGAAATCAAACGGCTTACCAACTGTGCCACGGGCGGTCGGCAATTCCTTTCCTTCATTATTTTTTTTTAAAAACACGAATATAACTGAACTTTTGTCCTTGAAAAAATTCTTAGATCGGAAATTCTGAATGTGGCAGTCGTAGAAAAATCAAAATGCATTCTTATTCAATTGTTACTATTGTACAAACAAAAATGCGTTTTTTTTAAACTTAATACTTTAATTTAAGAATAAAATCAATTTTGTCGATTATTGTCTCATCATATAATATGTCCGGGTTAAAGGCGATCGCCTCCTAAAATATGGAACCAAGATATATTACTATATATTGGTAGGTCCATAATATCATGGAGAAAAAAATACGATACTATATTATTTAGACAGAACCTGGGTGAACCTTATTTTAGTGGCCAAATAGGCGCTATGGGGTTTCATCCTTCTCAGACACTTTAAGTGGGTAGTATATTATTTATGTGAGAAAATTAAACGAGGTTCAGAAAATTGGCTATGCCTAACTAAATAAATAAAGATTAGCGTTAAACATTCGCACCTTTGAGATCAAATTCTTAATAAGGGTCATCATCTACTTTTTCTTCTTCCTTGCTGTCTCATCATCTTTTCGGAGGTCTGTCTGGGGGTCTTTTGCCCAGGAGTTTCCATAAATACGTGAAAGTCTACCCTTCTGGCAATCTATTTATATTTTTATTTTATTATTTATTTAATTTTATTCAGAAAACATACAGCATACATAATTATAATAATAACAAAAATGATATACACAGTTTCATGCCTAAATACATGTTTTCACTTATATAAAAAAGTATTACCTATACATATTATTTTTTATTTTTTTTTAACATGTCTACTTAGGGGACGCCAGCTATTAGGATTTGGGTCCATTTTACCCTTCCGAAGAAGCCCACTACGTAGCGTCGGGAGAGGTTTGCAATCTAGAAAAGAGTTTATTAATTCGGATTTTAAAAAGACCGTCTAAAGTAATGGTAATTGAAAAAAGCGAAAGAAGAACAGAATGCGAAATACTAGTGAATAATGAATTACTAGAACAAGTGGATGAATATTTGTATCTAGGAAGTATGTTTCAGCGTGATGGAAGACTGGAAAAGGATATAGAAAGAAGGGTAACGGCAGCAAATAGGGTGAACGGTGCATTAAGAACAATAATGGCCGACCCGATTATCTCAAGGCCAGCAAAGCTAGCTGTGCACAAGGCAATAGTCGTACCAACATTAATGTATGCAAGTGAGACATGGACATGGCAGAAGACGCATGAAAGTAAAATTAACGCTGTGGAAATGAGGTCCCTAAGACGAATGTGTGGTAGAACGATCTATGATAGGATAAGGAATGTGGACATCAGACGAGAATGTAAGATTGAAAGAGATATTGTGAGTAGAATGAAAGTAAATAAACTACGATGGTTCGGACATGTGGAGAGAATGAACGATGAGCGCCTGACAAAGAAAGTATACAAGGCTGAAAAGAGTGGAATGAGAGGTCGTGGCCGCCCGAGAAAGAGTTGGCATGATCATATAAATGAGATTTTGAAAGATGGTAATATACGAAGTCAGAATAATAGGAGAGCATGTATGACGCGATGCATGGATGTAAATGAGGCAAAACATGTATGTCAAGATAGAGGTGTCTGGCGTTCGGTCCTCTCTGCCTACCCCAAGTAGGGATACGGCGTGATGGTATGTATGTATGTAAAAAGACCCGGGTTGTACGAAGGTGGAAACACAGAATTCGGAAGATCGTTCCACAGTCGGGCTGCTGTATTAATAAAGGAGTTATTTGTTTTATTTATTAATTATTTCTTTTTCTTTCATCATCATAGGGCGGGTGCATTCGGAACACGATGAGAAAAGAAACATCAAATATTACCCCAGCTAAAAATTTTAATTTTCATAGCAAAAGTAAAGGGAACAAGCAAGCATTAAAAAAAACATATTTTTAAATTATTCTGGTTAATATTAAAATGCACAAACCAATGTAAAAATTGAAAATAAATTCAACATCAAATTATTCATTGTAAGAGCTAAAGTTATGTAGGCAAAAAGTAGAAATAAGAAAATAAATCAAAAAATACTCAAGCTGGAAGAAAGAAGTAAGTACCTACATATATAATATAAATTATGTGTTGATATGTATGTAGATGCGTGAAATTGGTAAAAATTTTGAATTTTATTGCCCGTCTGTAGGAATACTACCTAATTAATTTGAGTCATCTAATTTTTTTTCAATGCAAATAATTTATTTAGGTTCGTGGATAGTTGGGAGAAGAACAACACGTATCAAACCATCCATAGAAGTAATGAATAGGAAACATAATATTGTGCCTGGTAACAGCTGGTTCCAGCTTCGAATAAAAACCGAGTAGGTTGTGGACAGCTCGTAATAAATTAATATATCTATGTATATTTTCCACTACAAACTATGTGTACATATATTTTCACGTCGAAAGATTGTCAATCCCTGTATACATTTGAATATAATACATTACTTTTAAATACATTCTTTATACTGAAGATGAATAACTTTATCAAACTAATGATTTATTTAATACCCACAAACAGGCATTGCCTGGTGGGATTTCTCTTAATTTAATAATTGTTGAATTATTTCTTTTCATGGTATATAGCATATTATACAATTGCAAGTTGTTTTTTATTTTTTTGTTTAAGGTTGTGTAATAATTTTTTTTATTTTTATTTTATTTTATTTAATTCCAGGAACAGACAGTTATAAACAGCTTGTGGGAATAAAAAAAACAATATATATTATGTTAGAAGTGTGAGCAATAGACGAATATGTATGAGACGATGCATGAATGTGGACGAGGTGTGAAAACTGTGGCGTTCGGTTCCCTCTGCCTACACCGCAATGGACATGGCGTGATGGTATGTATGTATGTATATATTTCAGAGCAAGATATACGACATACAAACAAAAATATCATGACAAAAAAGTTATGTAAATAATAGGCTATTAAAATGTAATATATCACAACACTCTGCTGTTCCACAGTAGTGCAGAAAAATAAAGCGGAATATGCTTGGTCTAAAAAATAAACGCCCCCGGGTGGACTCGAACCACCAACCTTTCGGTTAACAGCCGAACGCGCTAACCAATTGCGCCACGGAGGCTATGTTCATAAACTAAGCATTACTAAGTACAATTTCACAGTTTTATCTTTTATTGGTTTTAACGTGTTTCGTAATATTTTTGATACGTCGTTGTACCATGAATATCATGAAGTAATCGATTTCACAGTAATAACGTACATTGACGATGAATGTAGGTAATACCTACATAAAATAATAAAATTCTAATAGGTAGGTACATTAAACTTGTGTTTTAATGATTGTCTTTTTAGATGAAAACACAGCCTCCGTGGCGCAATTGGTTAGCGCGTTCGGCTGTTAACCGAAAGGTTGGTGGTTCGAGTCCACCCGGGGGCGATTAATTTTTTTATCATACTAATGAAAATGCTACTTGTCAATCATAGGGGCTTCTTATATTCGTATAGAAATCGATGGTCCTTTAACTACATATATTTCTTATTTTAAAATTATTAGTCGGTATGTATACCTACTGGTGGCCATTGTTTTCTTCCATATTGGACATTGGACCTGCTATTCGGTTAGGTTAGGTTTTTACAGTTAGTATTTTTAATTATAAGACTCACCAGTTGTATTATAAATTGAGCTTGAATACGATTTTTACCCTCACAAATTCACATACTATGTAAGTTGCTCTATTTAAGTATGCTTTTAAGATCAAGCGTTCGTTCAATAATTTATACCATCGTACAATATACATATTTTTATGAACTCGATTGTAGTGCAATGAGCCCCTATAATAACAAGTAGGTATGTATAACTTAACAATATTTATATTTGATATCGCAACGTCAATTTCTATTTTTTAGTCAATTTGCAACACTTACTTTTTACTAATTAGGTATATTATATACTTACATAATTATATTTACTTAAAAAGTCCTTTCAAGGCGAAACGCTCGCTCTTCTAATAGGAATGAATAACTAAAACTATTGTCTTTTTTTTTGTTTTTTTACTTACATAGTCAATTTCAAATTTGATTTCAGTAGCGAAATTAAACAAACATCCTCATTTACCGTTAAATATATTTTTGACATTGATGCCTACTCGACTGACGAACCCTGGAAAGTTAGAGCTCTAAATCATACTATCTTCCCGCATACTCATAAAAATATGTTTTAATACTACTGACTCAATCAAAAATGATCAGACGTTGCCTATCTATAAGGGTAAATCTAAAATTAAGTGAAAGCCATTATCAATATTTTTTTAACAATTGTTCGTTAAAATATTGTTTTTTTACATGTATGTCCGTTGTAAAGTCTACTCCTTGTATAAAAATATACTCAATTCTTATAATACATTACAATCTTCTTATTCTATCGCAACTGTCATAATTGGTTTCATTTGATGCTTATCTGACCGAATAATTTGGGAAATATATGACACGGAACAAATTACTTGACCATTGTCTATGGTCAAGTACTTTTGTTTTAAATAAAAATTTGTAAATGCTCCATCATAATGTTGTGTAATGTTTAACAGGCAAATAAAAATAAGTTTTTAAAATATTGATAAAGAAGATAAACAATTTGCTGTCTCAATCAACTGATGTAATAATCAGGACCATAAAGTAATGTAACTATATAGATCAGGATGATAATATAATGTTGTGCATTATTGTTAAGGAAGGTAAAATAATCATTTGTATTATTGTTAAGGAAGGTAAAATAATGTTGTGCATTATTGTTAAGGAAGGTAAAATAATCATTTGTATTATTGTTAAGGAAGGTAAAATAATGTTGTGCATAATTATTAAGGAAGATAAAATAATGTTGTGCATTATTGTTAAAAAAGATAAAATGTTGTTGTGCATTATTGTTATGGAAGGTAAAATAATCATTTGTATTATTGTTAAGGAAGGTAAAATAATGTTGTGCATAATTATTAAGGAAGATAAAATAATGTTGTGCATTATTGTTAAAAAAGATAAAATGTTGTTGTGCATTATTGTTATGGAAGGTAAAATAATCATTTGTATTATTGTTAAGGAAGGTAAAATAATGTTGTGCATAATTATTAAGGAAGATAAAATAATGTTATGCATTATTGTTAAAAAAGATAAAATGTTGTTGTGCATTATTGTTATGGAAGGTAAAATAATTATTTGTATTATTGTTAAGGAAGGTAAAATAATGTTGTGCATAATTATTAAGGAAGATAAAATAATGTTGTGCATTATTGTTAAAAAAGATAAAATGTTGTTGTGCATTATTGTTATGGAAGGTAAAATAATTATTTGTATTATTGTTAAGGAAGGTAAAATAATGTTGTGCATAATTATTAAGGAAGATAAAATAATGTTGTGCATTATTGTTAAAAAAGATAAAATGTTGTTGTGCATTATTGTTATGGAAGGTAAAATAATTATTTGTATTATTGTTAAGGAAGGTAAAATAATGTTGTGCATTATTGTCAAGGAAGATAAAATATTGTTATGAAAGTGTATCAAATATACATAATAATGAAGTAGTAACCAGCGGCAGGTATGCGGGTGTGCATAACCTTTTAAAGGGAATTACAAAAAAAATGTTATGAAGGTATATCAAATATACAAAACAATGAAGTAGTAACCAGCGACAGGTATGCGGGTCTGCATAACCTTTTAAAAGGAATTACAAAAAAAAATGTTACGAAGGTATATCAAATATACAAAATAATGAAGTAGTAACCAGCGACAGGTATGCGGGTGTGCATAACCTTTTAAAAGGAATTACGACACACGGGTTTAAACCCACACACCAGTCTCGTCTCACCTTAAAAGACTACATTTAGAATGGGTTGTGAACCTCATTGCTAAACTATGTGAAATGCTATTTTGCCTGTTGTATACCCGGCTCTTAGGGGAAGACACCCGAAAACAATTATATAAGAAAAAAGTATAAGCAAGATTCTAAGCCGGTGCCTCACATCGATAAATACTATAGAGGATATTTGAATGCTATAACTTATGTAATTTACCATAAGCCAACTGGAAGCGTTCGAAATGTGGATTCACCGTAGAATGCTAAGGATATCCTGGACCGACATGGTGAGCAACGTTGAAAACTTGCGTAGAGCTAATTGTGATAGTTGTTCACGACAATAAAGCTCCATAAGACATCATATTTTGGTCTCATAATGAAAGACGAAAAATACTCGATCTTACAGTTGATCATAAAAGGGAAAATTGAGGGCTGTAGAGGGGTCGGCAGGAAGCAGCTATCCTGGCTCCGTAACATTCGGAAGAGGATCAAAGTGAGGCGTGTGGAGGACTTGTTCCGCACCGCACAGGACAGGGAAAATTTCTTGCAAGTGATCGTCAACGTCGGGGGGACCCGACAGGACACATAGAGAAGAAGAAGAAGAACTTAATTATAAGCAAGTTCCTTACTGAACCTGAGAGTTACTAATTGGAGAGCAGCGGCTGAGGAATGAAGAGCGGTGGCTGAGGAGGCAAAAGTCGAAGGAGGCCAAAGCTTAATTTGGGCTGTAGCGCCATTGAAAAACAAGAAGAAAATATAAGCAAATAATATTTATGTAATTATAACTAACAGCAATAGGGAAAACTTAACTTGTACTAGGAAAAACTCAATATTTTGACCATGTTATAAGAGGTGAAAAATTCAAGATCTTTCAGCTAGGTGTAAGATTAGATAACACCGCCATGTAAAAATGGGAGTATATAAGTTATCTCAGTAACAATTATGTATGTAATTATTTGGATGTGTAGGCGAACTGAAAACGGGAGAGGCAAATTATCAAATCGATTACACCATACAATTATTCAATCAATATCAGAGGGAAGGGAATTGATTACAATTTAATGAAATATAGATTAATTAATTTCAAAATCACGCCATTAATATCAATTTGATGGAGTCCTAAGACAAAGGAAACAATTCATCATATTGATTGGTCGGTAGTTAGTTGAATGTTTACTCATTAATAAGTATTTGTTTTCGTTGTAGAAATAATTAATTCCTCTGTAGGAAGGGATTTTCTCTTCTGCTCAATCAAAACAACAGCGAGAAAAACAATTTCATTTACTTACCTTTCCACGGTGTTTTTTCATTTTCAGGATTCCGTCTTACTTTCATCTTTTGAGGAATATTGTTCTTTAAAGAAATCATTTATAAACAAGCAGGTATATCTGCTTAAAATAATTTAATTTAAAAAATTTAAACAAGGCTGAAATGTTCAACAATGATTACGATATTGTATCAATTGTTTAAATACAGAGGTGAATTGTGTTTTTTTTTATATTTAAAAAACAATACAAATTACAATATTTACAGATTATTTAATAATTAATACATATCTCTCAACTTCAATCAGAGATTCACATTATACAACACATACAAGGTAACTATATATACATCTATATCTTATCCTATCAAGGAACATTCCTACATAAACAGAAACTTGACAACCCAAGAAAAAATATAAATAAAATAATAAA
Organism: Molanna angustata; assembly: GCA_963576475.1. Taxonomy (NCBI): domain Eukaryota; kingdom Metazoa; phylum Arthropoda; class Insecta; order Trichoptera; family Molannidae; genus Molanna; species Molanna angustata. The sequence continues at coordinate 7,956,425 of OY754968.1, read as the reverse complement.
AAAAATATAAAATAATCACAAAAGGTTCATACCTAATCCTAAAGACCAAATAAAAACAAAATAAAAAATCACATGTTAAATAAGATATTCTTACAATGTTAGCAAGCATTTATTAAAATTGATTTCAGAATATTTTGTCAATAATTGACAATTATTGTACCGGTAAATCATTGTACCACTTTACCTCATAGTACCTACCTATGAATAATGATTTTGATCAAATATGTATTTTTTGAGGATTTTTATCATTTCACTTGTGCGAGGTCCTGTACTCATGTAAATTTTCTGTGTAAATTTTGTTAGTAAAATATTATTTACATATGTGCTTAATTGTATTTCTTTTGTAAAAAAATATTTAATTATGGGACCTTAAATTCCGAGTATAATTGCTCAATAGGAAATTCGTTTGGCTTTAGTAAAATAATCTCAATATTCTTTCTTTGAATAACATGTCATGAATTTAAGTGATCAACAGTGGCACCACAGCCCGGGATGGACCTTGGCCTCCTCAAGGAATCGTCTCCATTGCACTCTATCCATGGACTTTTCTCTCCAATTCCACACACCGGCTATCTGAAGGTCCCTCTACCGATGTTCCTGGGGGATGGTGTAGTTGGGCACTTCTAGTTGCCAGCATCTATTTCGTTCTAGGGGCATTTATCTTCAGATCTATATTATTTTCTGCCTCTTCTAGGTCAGCGAAACCAGCCTTCACATCACGGAGTATTCTGGCCATATCTATATCATCTGCGTATGCTAATATTTAATCCTTTTCCCATCATTTACTTCCCGTCACAGACAAATATACAACATACAATAACTGTTAACTATATTTTTATTTATTTTTGTTGTAATGAGATTATTTTATGATCATCATCTGTGGACAAAATTAATTGGTCTTTTTTTGTTTATTTCATAGTTTATGTTTTTTTTTTATTTTATAAAACTGTTTTTCCCTTAAATAATTAAAAATAATATATAAATGAGTACGTTGTAACTAAACATCGATAATATTGTACTCAATAAGACCATGTAGATATTCAACTAAGCTCCTTAACGAGAAAGATAATATACTACTCGAAATATAACTATAAAATTCAACTTATTATTAATTAAACTAACGATGACTTAATACTTAACAGATGAGTTAACATAGAATTTTCTCCTAACCTTTGATTTTTGGCGGCAAATCCACAACGTAAAGTAATCGTTAGTTGGTTGATCCTTATTTTTACAAATAATTTATTCTTGAAGTCAATTTACTTCTTCCCTAGTCCACTGGGATTACTTAAACACAGTTTTATTTGCACACAAGTGTCTGAACAATTTATCAAGGAAATGAAATAGGGAAACTAGTTTAAAGAAACAATATTAACAGAACTGCACCATAGTTGAGTTATACGGAATTAAAGAGGTAACACCAGTAAAGCTTAGTGCTGCGAATCTGCTACAAAAATACTGATTAATTCCATGGTAGCTTCAAATAAGTCCATGAAGTATCTACTAAGTGTATGTTCTAACTCGAAACTTTAATTATTTGGTTTATTGTGGATTAAATGAATTCATTCATTCATTCATACCATCACGGCATATCCCACAATGTGGGGTAACCAGCGAAGGGTGTGCGGGTGTGCATTGCCTATAAATGTGGGTATACACATATGTGTTGTGCTCCCTATAAAAGGGAGCACAACACATATGTGTATACCCACACACCAGTCTCGTCTCACCTAAAAAGGCACTACATTCAGAATGGGTGGTGAACCTCATTGCTGAACTATGTCAGATGTTATTGTTGCCTGTTGTATTTTCGATTACCCGGCTCTTAATACTACAATATGCGGTTTACCCTATAAAATAACCCTTCATAATATATTGAGATGTAATCATTAATATCTGAAATTTTTCTTATTTTGAATCAAGTTAAGCATTGAAAAGCCAAGAATTATTGTAATAACTCTTTAAAAGTATTTTTTACATCTTTAGTTAGGAGCCAGGTAGAATATAATACTCTGGTATGGTCACCGTATTACGCAGTCCACTCAACCACTTTTGAAAAAGTCCAACATAAGTTCTTACGTTTCATAAATTTTAAACTGAAAATACCATTAGAAAACTTAAATTATGACTATCTTCTGGCACTGCTTGGGTTACAGAGGTTGTCCGACAGAAGAATAATTACAGATTTAATAATGCTGTATACTGTATAAGATAGTCAGGGGTGTTTATGACTCGCCAGATTTAACTCAATCAATATTGTACCAAATTCCAATGAAAGGTACAACCACTGTGATAATGTCGGTACTAACTACTTATTTAATTCCCCAATAAGAAGATTCCATAGATTGGGAAATAAATATGCTATGAAAATAGAAAAAAAATATTTAGGAGTAGTTGATTTTTTGTCGTAATTTAAGTGTTTTTTTATGTGTATAATGGCCTGAAGCCGTATACGTTAAAATAAACAAATAAATAAATAAGGTCAATTCTAATTCTTCATTAATGTTAAGAAGTTTTAATGTGTAACAATATTCTATTTTTATTTTATAACTTCAAAATATTTTTATGAAAATAAACAAAATTTATGTTTTATTAAAAAAAATTATTAATTATTCCTTAATAATACCTATTTGTTTCAGGAAAGATTGGCTTCAGCACACTGGCAGTCCACTTAGCAGAATAGAAAAGGCAGAGTTCAAAAATGAACATAAGATTGAAGAATATACTTTTCAAGACTTTGATGTTGTCAGAAGAAAACGTTGATTTCTTGCTTCGCCTAGCATATTTACAATATGGCATCATTTTTTAGTCCATCACTTTATGTGCTTTTTCTGGTGATATATTAATTTATTATAATGTATAACACATACTTAATGAATTTCTTATTAAATTCAATTGTTGTTTAGTTTTATTGATAGTACCTATTTGAATATGAGAAACAGATTTTTTTAATGAAATACCAGTATTATTTCCTTGATTCTCATTATTAATTATTATTATATGCATGAAGGTATAATAGACATTATATTAATAAATATGGAATATGTTAAAATAAAGTATTGTTGTTTATTTTTGTATTTTATTTAGTTTATATTATAGTGAATGTATAACAATACATTTATTCTTTGGACATGTTGTGGATACTTATTTAGAAATAGTATTTAAATCTTATTGTAGGATATGCCTATATTGCTATTTATCGTAAACAGTTTTTTACAACCTACAAAAATGGATGAATAGTTAATTTATCAATGATTCTTTCATATACCGCACTTCCCATTTTTATAACTCCAACATTAGTGATGCAGACCTTTTTAACTCCCCATTGATTATGGTAAAGAATAGATTATTAAGTACTCTAATATAATCCTAGATACTCATGCTGATAAGTTGGGTTCATCACATAAAGGTTCACACACATCCTCATACACTCCCACACACACCCACACATACACATACTCACACACACACACTCCCCACTCACATATCTGATTATTTACTGTTTTCTTTTTTTCTCCTACACTACATAAATATATAAATGGTAATAATGTATACATGTAAGTGATGCTGGGCATGCTAATTTTTTTTCATATTTGTATCACCTGTATATTTTGTCCAGTTATTGTTTGTATACTTTGTATAAAATAAAATAAAATAAGAATGTTGAGCAGCAAGTATTGCTTAGTTAACATGAGTATTTATTTTGCTAGAGTATTATTAATTATATGACTTATCATTAGTGTCCAACCGAATCTTTGGCGTCAGCCACCTTCGAACCAAGAAAAGCACTTTTGACTTCAACCAAAATTGAGCCGAAGTTTTATATTAGCTGTCATTCAGCTGCTAAAAACTGAATAACTTGTTTGAAAATTTCTTTCAAGAAAGTACGAAGTAGGTATATAAATCATACTGAGACACTTATTTTAATACTACAGTCATAGAATTATAATGTACAGAAGCCGCGTGTAGTACAAATTTCGAATTCAAATGCATGCCAAGTTTTTTTTACATGTGTGTGTGAGGCGGTAGATCGGTTGGTCTACGTTTTATGTAGGTGTACGTATACTAGAAATTCGTCTGTTTCCTCGTAGTTTTAGTTGGCATACATTCATTGCGCTGACTAGGTATCTGTATCATATATAATCTAAGACTACAGTAATGTAATTCCAAATAATTCTTCTTTTTTAACAGTATTTTAAAATTTCTTAGTATAGTCCAGGAGTCAACCATCTGATAAAAATAAATATCTTGAGTGGTTTTCTCTAGCCTTGGATGAGGCAGCGGATGTGTCGGATACTGCTGAGGTATTGATTTTTATTTAAGAACTATCACAGGCCTTAATGATGACACTGGTGGGCCATAATTTGGAGACACTTGGTATAGTCAAACCTTTGGTGGAAGGTTGCGGTTAGGGTTAAACATTCGGTTTCGGCTTTGGCCAAAATCTGGTCTTCTGTCGGATATTACTTATCATTAGGGCTCTTATTGATTTAATATAACGAAGAATGAAATAAATTAGAAGGTTATATGGATATATTTTGTGGTTTGTATTCCTTAAATACATTAAAAAATATCTATCTTTCTTTGGGGCATGAACAATTATCCAATGTGATAATTGGGACAAACAATTAAATATTTCTGTTAGGGCAGAAAATTCTAATTGTAAATCGGAATAAGATATGTTAGTGGACTGTATAGAAATTAATGGATGTAAGTAATTGCACTTTTGTAACAACATATTATCCAATGCCACACTCTTTTGATATTTTTTGCGACTAATAACATATTGTTTCAGTATAGTTTATACTATGAACCATTAAAGTAAAGGCAGTGTATGGATCGGATTCTTATATCCTAGCAATGGCGTCTGATGCGCGCTTCATATGATGCTGTACGATCAGGGGCCGATCTGTACGCTACACAAATGAATGCAAAGATTCAAAATTTGTGGGATTTATTAACACATTTTTGCTGTGTAAAAAAACAGCAGGCCAAACGATGCAGCGTTCAGACTGAAAATTGTATGTTATCGACAGGCATGTTATGTTACTGTTATTCCATGCAGTTACTATAATTTGGCAGGACTCAGCTTCTCTAACAGGCTGGCAAGTCCTTTACGTGTGCTTTTTTCAAGTGCACTGACAAGGTACCCCTTTCTCAACACACTCCAAGCACAGTGATGACCCAAGAGCAAAAAAATTACCTCTCATCACATTTCGAGAGTCCATACATCGCTTATAAATATTGGTTAAGTTTTGCGAATGCTGGTGCTATCTGCCCCTTTCCTTATTCAAGCTCCTAGCTATTCAAAATTTACTGATTGGAAAAATATACTCAGAATAATTTTGTGTGGGTAGAAGGTGGGTAGTCTGATTCTGTCACTTACACTAAAAGACATAATGCTTATTCCGGTCGTAAATCGCTGCTTTAAAATATTTCTAAACCCAATGGTAAATCAATAAAATAATGTATTGTAAAGCCATGTTTAATCTATCTATGATTGTTGAAATCGAATCCATAGAAAATTTCGAATCTGTCAGTTCTTGATTAATTTTTAGGTTATTTTGAGAGTTATTTTGGTTATTTACAATAGCGAAGTTTAGTTTAAATTGAAAAGTATTATAATAAGTATAGTATTTTTCAATTTGTAAAATGTATTTTTATTTGTCTTCCTTACGCGGCTTAAGGTAAATACATTTTTAACATATAAAATGTTTTTTTTTCTAAATAATGGTTTCCTTGTTAACCTTAGATTGCTTTTTTAGACCAAGCAAGAGACTGAAGGAGCCATTTAATCAACTGAGACGTTCAAGGGATGCTTCGTCGAGTGCAGCTGATGTTAAACAAGAGGAAATTATTATACCTGAAAGAATTCCCAGAGGCCCCACCGACATTTTACAAGCCTTGGCTAATACTGTTGGACGAGATCCTACAGCTCCTCATTTCAAGTAATATATCATTTCTTTATCATTTTATCAATGTATATCCTTTTTTTACGAATTGTTTAATGGTTTTAAGTTTGATAGAACTGTTAATAAGATACAAAAGAGAAAGGCAGTCATGGTTTCATTGGATACCAAATTCACGAATTCAGACCCACCAGCACAGGCGACCAGATTACCAGCCAGAATAGGTGAGCCATACAGGCTTGCGACCATGTATGTGGGCATGAGGGGCCACTTTATGATTCGAGTCACGTTCACCACTCACCCACCATCCTACGACTGATACTCCACTCTCCTGCGCAACCAAATCCAACAGGAGTATCTATATTTTCTACCATAGTATCTATATTATATACCAGACAAGATGAAATGAGCCAACCTTATTGATATTCTTTTGCTGGTTTCCACGTTTAAGTTTCGATTACCGAATAAATTGGACATTTAAGAGTTGATTTTTTTTAGACTAACTGGTTTCATAATTTATTTACTTTTCATCACACCATATTTATAGATTACTGCTGCCCAGGAGGGAGATCGCGATTCCACTTTCACGCCGGTGATGCTATAGGACCCATTGGTCCTGTTCAACCCCGGACGCAGCCGCAAAGTCGGACAACACAAATATCCCCTATCAAGCGAGTACAACCACTACCCCTAAGAGTCCAACTAACTCTTACTGCTGCCCAACTAGGAAATCCTGTTCTAAGGCTAGCAGTAGACTGATACCTCCACAACTCCCTATCTTGGGCAGACCGCATCCATCCGCCTCCAGTCATCGTCTTATATCATCAAACCACCTTGTTTGAGGCCTTCCAATACTTCTTTCGCCCGTTCTAGTTCACCATTCCAACACTTTCTTAGACCATCTGGTGTCTGTGGTTCGGGCGACATGCCCTACCCTGCTCCACTTCTGCTTGGCAATCTTTTGGACTTCATCATATATTTAGGTTTTGTCTCTTATCCAGAAGCTGGCTTTTTAATCTCTTAAAAAATACCCAGTATTCTCCTTTCCATGGCTAAATAGTATGCTTGACCTGCCTAACCTTTCTTTTGTTCTTCATTATGCCGTCTCTCCGCTGCGTCTAACCTTAACCAATTTCAATACTGTGATTCAAATAAGTTGAGTTGTGAAGATAAACAAAAATTATTTATAACAAAGTTCACGCACACTTGTAATCGACTCAGAGTTGACTCATAAAGGGCTGTATGACGAATGTAAAAAATATCCTTCAGCTGTTAACAAGATGAATTGATAATCATTATGAACCTAACAATTTTAGGCTATTAATCACACTATGTGTTGTGAACCTATATCATTATATTAAAGGCCGTCCTTTATCAGTTCCTACTCAAAGAAATATTCTCAGTATATGTATCTAATTGAACCTCGGAACTGAATACCATTGGAATAAAATTATCCTATTGAAGATTCGTAGGTAATTATTACGCTTCGGATAGTACGCCACTAATGCATAATCATTCGGTTTTTCTACAATAATTGAGGTATACACGCGGTATAATTATTAAATCCATGGTAGTTGGATTAACAACCATTTTTAGTTACCATTCGTATGAAAATGTACCAATTATCAATTCGAAACTTGTAATCTGTGTTTTTTTTTTGTGACCGATTGTTAAAAAAATACAAATCGTTCCCTAGGTTGAAATAAATATTAAGAAAAAGTTAATTACGGGTAAGCATTCCTGTAGTTTTAAATCTATATAATTGTTAATTATAATTCATAATTGTACTTACCTTGAAACGAAATTGGTTTATTTATCTAACTATGCGCTTCCACTTCGATCTGCTCTGAACGTATCG